>OY731406.1:47455263-47884261 GCA_963425845.1 Sphenostylis stenocarpa
AAAGATTTTGCAAATACCTCTTAAATAGCAAATGTTAAAAACGTATTTTATAAATGGTTTTTAAGTAACTGTTTTAACCGATATTATATGAGCTTTATCAGTTAAAATGTTCTTAACACTTTTGTAACAGGTTTTTAATTGATATGTTTTCAAAATAAACGATTGTTTTCATTAAAAGAGTTTTTAGAAACCTTCTGCCAGTATTTTAACTGATGTAGAATTGATATAATCGATTAAAATGACTTAAGTTGTTTTGAAAAGTGTTTTGGCAGAAATTTAATTGATACAAACTTGAAATAATCGATTAAAATAACTTGAAGTATTTTGAAAGATATTCTGTCAGTATTTTAATCGATACAAATGCAAAATAATCGATTAAAACAACTAAGAGATTTTTTCAGAATGTTTTAATCGGTTAAAACAAGTATGTTATCAGTTAAAATAACTTAGAAAGTTTTATGAAATCTTTTGGCAGAATTCTAATCGATTAAAATGTGTTTCAATCGATTAAAATAACTAAGAGGATTTTTTCCAAAGTATTTTAATCGATTAAAACAAATTGTTATCAGTTAAAATCACTTAGAAAGTTTATATGAAAACATTTTTCAGTATTTTAATCGATTAAAAGGCGAAACAATCGATTAAAACAATTTGAAGGATTTATTACAAAATGTTTTAATTGATATAAATGTTGTCGTATCAGTTAAAACAAATCTGGAAAATGATCAAGAACATTTTAACAGATTAAAAAAGTTTTAACAGATTAATTCAAGACTTTTAACAGATTAAAAGATTGTTTTAACAGATTGATTAAACCAGCAGTTTGAAAAATCCTCTATATAAAGAGGATTTCTTGAGTCTTTTAAAATATACCTTTTGGAAATCAATCAAGCAATCATAAGTGCTACTTTCAAGAGAGAATCGCGCACATTTTGTGAAGTTTTTCGTAGCTCTTTCTTAAGGCAAATTTTGCATTTTTTTGTGAAGAAACTCATTCTGCAAAGCTGCATAAACCTGGTTTGAGCGCTCTAGTTTCTTCTCTTTGTTTCTTTACTTTTCTTT
Source organism: Sphenostylis stenocarpa (assembly GCA_963425845.1). Classification (NCBI taxonomy): domain Eukaryota; kingdom Viridiplantae; phylum Streptophyta; class Magnoliopsida; order Fabales; family Fabaceae; genus Sphenostylis; species Sphenostylis stenocarpa. Next base: position 47,456,326 of record OY731406.1, read on the forward strand.
ACTGTATTGTGGGTGCCTGGAATTGTGGGCACTGGTTTCTGTGGCTAGAATTTGGCTGTAGGGTTGGTCAAGAACTGGAAGTTGGTTCTTCGTGAAGGTTTAGGTGCAAGGACTGGAATTTTGGTTCTTGTGGTAGATTGGGTGTGTGATTGGAATTGTAATCTGTAAAACATTCAATCTAGTGGAACCCAGCTAGAATTTGGCTGGAAACTGGACGTAGCCTTGGGATTGGGTGAACCAGTATAAATCTTGGTTATATCTTTCTAAACCTTTCTCTCTTTAATTCTCCCACTGCCTTTACTTTGATTGTTTGCTTTGTTTGATTCAAGAATTGATCAACACTCTTAATCTTTGAAATAGATAATCTGTAATTTGCGAAAATCTTTCAAAGATCGATTCACCCCCCCTCTTGATCTCAACCTCCTTTTCTAACACTATAAATTGTAGAGAAAATATCAATTAAAGGTACTTAGGATTGGTTTCCTTCCTTATCCCTCTTTTGTAATGGCTATGTCAATTAAGAACGTCAATTCACCTAACAATGTTGATGTTACCTACTCAATTCATCCATGTTGATTCCTCACACATGAAATTCATAAGAAAACCTAATAAATGTTGATTTCTCACACAATTAAGAGATTTTCCAGCATTAGGCTTATGGTGTAAAGCAATTGATACATTCATTCCATTCCTGGCAATTAACGTAACAAATATTCTTACCGTAATCTAGGGTTCAAGATATATTTTTCAATCATACCTCAAATAATCAAGAATAAATCATTCCAAAGCATAAAGGATAAGAATAACAACATCAAAGCATAGATTAATATCTCAAAATATCACCATGATACAAAAGAGTTCAAAGGAAGTGCATTGAATCCTAAGAGAATGAAGTTAGCCACTCATGTTGGCCATTACAATGCTCAAATTGTGGAAGAAGTGAAGAATTGATGAAGATTGGACGAAACCCTAGTAGTAGTCGCACCTCTTCTCCTCCAAAACCGCTTGCTTTTCTCAAAACACATCTTCTCTTTTTATTGGAAATATTTAAGCTTTTGGGCTTCGCGTCTTTCGCTCGAGCGAGAACTTTCGCTTAAGCGAAAGTAGCCTGTTCTCGCTCAAGCGACAAAACGTTCACTTGAGCGAATGAACTCCAGAGAAGAATAACTAACATTCGCTTGAGCGACTTTTCCTGCGCTTGAGCGATTGACTTCTAGAGAAGAATAACTGATATTCGCTCAAGCGAATCTTGGCTCGCTTAAGCGAGTAAAGTCCATAGAAGAATAACTAACATTCGCTCAAGCAAGAATCCATCCCGCTCGAGCGACTTCCATGCTGAAAATTTTCTTCCTTCTTCCAGTTTTACTCTAATTCTGCTATCAATCATGTTCATTAATCTTGTATCAAGGTATTCTTGAATTCATCCTATATTGGGAGAAAAATATATTAGAATTAACATAAGTTAAGTGGTTTCATAACAATTCAAGGCATAATTTATCAACTTTTTACCACTTAATAGAGACCAGTCTTCATGGGAGATAGAGAGCTAGGCAAAGCTCAAGTAGCTGTCTCCAGTGACTATGAGGAGTGGAGGAGAAACAGAGGGATGTCACAACCATCCGCCCCACCTGCTGCACCTTTGACCAGTGGAGGAGAAACAGAGGGATATCACAACCATCCGCCCCACCTGCTGCACCTTTGACCAGTGGAGAGCTTCAAAGCCAAGTCAATGTCTTGACCTAGAGGATAGAAATCATGGGAGCCCAGATGAGGGCCCTTGAGGAGAAAGAACAGGAATCTATTCTCACTATAGACGGTCTACAAAGGCAGTGCAAGAAGAAAGATCATGAGATAGAGTGCCTCAAGGACCAATGTGTTGATTCCAGTGAGCAGGTTATCCGAGCATCCAAATCTGCCAGAATCAGCTCAGATAATCAACTCCAAGAAATAACCGCCAAGTCAGCACACCTTGAGGCCGAATGTGCAAAACAGGCTCAGACGATCAAGGGAATGCTACAAAACATCACAAGGACTCGGTCTGAAATACGTCAAGGACGGGAAACCACCCAGAGACTAAACAGAAGCCTTACTGAGCTGCGTTCTAAAGAAAGAGACGGATTAGCTCAGTATGGCCAAGTGCTACGAGAAAGAGACCGAGCCCTTGAGAGACTCGACGATTTACAAGTCTTGGTCGTCCATCAAGAGGCAAAGATCAAAGAGGCTCAAAATTATAGCAAGGATATGAGTCATCTGATCCACAAGTAGACCGAAGCATTTGCTCATTGTCGCTGCCGTCTCAAAAGAGAGACGCGGTCGGAGCGACGCGATGGTTTCGACCCTCTTGTTTTCGCGTTTTTTTATGGGTGGTTACAACGCCTTTAGGTTGTCCGATAACCGGGCTAACCTAGGGGTGAGGTTTTCGAAAGGTCGTCCTCGGGTTGTCCGATAACCGGGCTAACCCAAGGACTAATTTTGAGGGGTTTTGTGGAGTCGCCACCGATGTTTTTACCGGAAACATCGGAAAAGGGGTTTTAAAAGGCGTTGGTTTTCGAAAACCAACTTTGGTCATTAGAACCAGAGTTGGGTAAGGGAGTTAGTTACGTGTAAAGGAAGTATTAGTTCCTTTACTACGCCCCTTTCGGTTTCCCTATGATAGGCCAGCTATCTAAAAATATTTAAACCGGTGAAAATAACGTTTTTGCCCTTTTATTATGCGGAATTTAAATTTATGACTACATGGCCCTAATAGTTATTTGCACAATTTATGTAAAGCGGTAAATAGACAAAGAGGAAGAGAAAACCTTCGTAGCAAGCTTTTCTATTTTATTTCTCTTAAAGGAAAATGGGTGTTTTTTGGCAGCCCTTCACTCTACACGACGCTGGAAACTCTTCTAGACGTCAAAAAAACGCTCAAGAAAGCACTCAGAAGCTCCGGAAATGCGTCGGAGGGATTCTAGAGAGAAGTTTTAGAGAGAAGGGAGAGCTAAAAGTTGTGTGGTGTGTGGAAATGAGGGGGGGATGACCCCTATTTATAGGTTTTCGCGCCTGGCAGTGGCGAGACTGCCATTCTCGTCTGACAGGGTCGAGACCGTCGTCTCGTCCTGCGCAGGTGGCGAGACCGCCGTCTCGCCAAACGAGACCGTTGTCTCGTCCTTCGCAGGTGGCGAGACCGCCGTCTGGGAAAGCGAGACCGCCGTCTCGCCATTTGCAGGTGGCGAGACCGTCATCTCGTCAAACCAGACGGCGGTCTCGCCACTTGCCTGAGGCAAGACGGCGGTCTCGTCCCAAAAAGGCGAGAAAACTTATTTTTGGTGCCAAAAATCCTTCCTATCCTAGTATGGGGCCTAATAGTCTCTCCTAGTGGCTTGTTAGGCTTCGTCCATCTTCGAATAGGAAGTCTTTTACTCTTTATTTGGAGGTCGGGCAAGATTTGGGGTCTACAGCTGCCCCCCCTTTACCTGACTAGTCGGCTGTTAGCCTGTTGTGCCAGACAGATTGACGGGAAGGTAAAGGAGTTGACCCTCTTGCCCGGTTACCCTTCGGATGCTCCGTCTTGTGGTGGCTGATCTTCTGGGGAAAATGTTAGTGTTGTGCAGCTCTAGGATACTACTTCTGACGTAGCCGATTCCTTTGGTTAACACGTGGTAGAACCTCAGGATACTCCTTCTGATGGTAGTCGATCCTTCGGTTGATGGGTATAAACCCCCCATCAGGCTCGTAGTTGCAGTCTGTTGTGTGGGACTGGATGGGTATGAACCCCCCATCAGGCTGGTAGTTGTAGTCTGTTGTGTGGGAATGGATGGGTATGAACCCCCCATCAGGCTGGTAGTTGCAGTCCGTTGCATGGGACTGGATGGGTATGAGCCCCCCATCAGGGTGGTAGTGCGACTTACTGATCCGGCTCGAGCGCAGATCAGGCGCAGCGCGTGTGCAGGTTGATAGGTATAAACTCCCTATCAGGCTGGTACAGTCCACTGCGTAGGACTGGTGGTAGTGGCGACTTACTGCTCGGGTAGCTCATGCGCCGGTTAGGTACTCCTTGGGGAGTGATTTCTGTGATGTATTTGGACCTCTTTGGATGGTCATTCGGACTGTGCCGGGGATTTTGTGCATCTTCCAGCTTTGTTGGCTGCTGGGGATTCTTTGTTTTTGATCTCTGAGTGGTGACTATCCGATTCTTGCGAGTTGGTCGGATGATTCTTATTTGTTTGTTCGACTTTGATTTGGTAGTTGAAGTTTTTTGTTGGTTGAGGTGATGGCTTGTCTTAATCCTACCTTTTTCTCGCAGTTTTATCTTTTTTCTCGCGATTTAGGATTTTGGCTTTTCTTATTGAGCGTATGCTTTTTTCCTTTTTAAGCTTTTTTGTTACGCTAGCTTTTGCGAAGGGTGGCAAAGAGATGCATGAAATAAAATTTTATTTATGGGAAATTTTATTACAACCACTTTTATTTAGGCAAGTACCATCCCTAAGGGCTATCCTCTAGAGATGATCCACGGGCGAATTGCTGGTAGAGGTGATACCGGAAGTCCGCTTGCTCTCAGACTTCGTCGTGGTACTCCTGCTGGAATGTTGTCCATTCCTGCCGCATCACTTGCTGATGCTGGTACATCTCCTCTTGCCGGGTATGGTAGGCTTCTTGCCGCACCGTCATTTGGTTGAACTGCCGGCGCAGATCGTTCATGTTACGGTTCATGCCGGCGAAGTCGTCCGTGTACGGTGGTGGTTGTTGTTGCTGCTGCTGCTGCTGCTGGAATTCTGGGGGCGTGGGGATATCCTGCATCGCCACCAGCCCCTGGAGATCTAGTGCGAAATCCAGTGTGGGATGGAGGGCCAACTGGGTCGCTCAACGTATCAGCATTCCCATGCTGACCAGGACTGACCCGTTGATGGTCTCGGGTCGCAAGTTGGAGGCCAGCTCTTCCCAGCCAGGGCACCCCCATCTTTCTGCCAGGGGAGTGATGAGGGGAGCCACGAGGACGGCCCCCGCGGATCTGTTCCCGAAGTCCTTGAGGGCTCTCAGGAAGAAGTAGTCGGGGTTGCAGCGCCGCTTTTGGCTCATGCAATAAAGTACGAAGAGGTCAGGGAGGGAGACCTTGCCCTGACTCTCTTTCCTCCCATGGATGGTTCCTGCCAGCAGCTTGTGGCAGATGCGGAGTGCTGGGGGCAGCGCGGAGCCCCTCATCAGCATGGGCAGCGTGGTGGCTCCTGTGAGCTCATGCCACATTTCATCGGCAGTGAGGTTGGTGGGCCGGGAGCAGATGGCCTCACGGTATCCCTAGGTCAATGTGTCCTCGGGCCGGACGAACCCGATGGCCATGTTGAACTCGTCGAGGGTGGTGGCCTGGTATCTTCCACCCATGAAGTAGGTCACCATCTTAGTGGGTTGCAGGCCCGGGACCGTGGAGGGGACCTCGGAATAGGAGACCGAGGCCAAGAATTCTAGTACCGCTTGTGGGTACACATGTGTAGGCGGTGGCTGCAGCAGAAAGCCCCACCCGATGCTGTCTATGTGGGTTCAGACGTCGTCCTCCCACCCAAATTCAGCCAGGATGCTGAATTCAAGTCTCAGCATCGGGTGCCACTGATAGGTCCGGATATTGTCGAGGCGGGCCTGGTGTTGTGGTGATAATTGAGAGGGGTGCTGGGGTGGCGGAGCCGCAGAACTGCTGGCACCGGCAGTGCTCCTTCTCTTCCTGGAGGCGCTTCTACTAAACATTCTGACTAGGGGGGCTTGGGAGTGCAAGAGTTTGAGAAAGGGAGGTTCTGGAGGCAAGGAGAGTTGTGAGAAACCCCCCAAGCGCGCCCCCTATTTATAGGAATTTTTTCAATTCGAGACCGCCGTCTGGGAAGGTGAGACGGCAGTCTCGTGTCTCCTCCAAGTCGAGACGGCGGTCTGGACCATCGAGACGGCGGTCTCGACGTTGGGCTTAAACGAGACGGCGGTCTCGTCGAGCGAGACGGTGGTCTAGTTTTCGCCTGAGTCGAGACGGCATTCTCGCCTTGTCGGGTAACCGAGACGGCGGTCTGGAATAGCCAGACGGCGGTCTCGAATTATGGAAGGTTTTTTTTTTTTTTTAAGAGAAAATAGGACCTGGTTCAAAAACATTTTTATGCATGCAATGTTTTCATGTTTGATGTCCTATAATGCCTATTTTGATTAAGTTTTCAGAAGGATTTAACCGACGTGTCTTGTTGCACCGAATGCCCTCTGATTTGCTGTGTTTACTCTTGGTTGTACCACGCCGGACTTCTTGTGACCGAAGGATAATTTTTCTTTCTTTTCTTTCTCTTTTCCTTTTTTTTTTTTTTTGCAGCACACTCTTTGTCATGTAGTGCCCCTTTTTCCTCGCTTTAGGGATTTCAATCCTCTTGTTGACTATACGCCTCCATATTCCCAAATTAATTATTAGAATATTGATGTGAGGGTCAAGAGGAAAGAAGTAAAGAGGTAAAAATCAATGGTTTGTGTTTTAGAGGGTTAATTTTTATTGATACAGGGTTTTGTAAGCATGGCTGGCTAAGGTTAGGCTTAGGTGTTTAAGCTTTGTCTAAGCAAACATTTTTCTTTCTTTTTGTATTTGCGCTCTTTGGCTTTATTCCCATTGCTTTTTAATGGCTAGCTGGTTTCCCTAGATCGCCCTTTGGGTTTTCGAACTAGGATACTGTGTCTTGGCCCTAGCTTTTGTCTAGGTTCCTTCTTTTTGTATTTTTTTGGGAATCCTAGCAGACCTTATTTTGTAACCCTAACTTTTGCCTAGGCTACCCTTTATTGTTGTTCGGGTATCCTACCGGGTCGACCCTATCTTTTGCATAGCCCCCTTAGTGGGTTTCCTACCGGGTAGTTTGCCCTTTTCTTTGGCTTTTGGCTTCTCTGGGCTTTTTTCTCTTCATGGATTTATATTTTTTGTTCATAGTATTGGCGAAGCATGACTTTCTTTATGAATGAGGTGAAGTCTTATTTTTATGTACTTCTAATCAACTAGCTTAATGATGGTAGCAATGGTAAATGTTGATTATTCAAATGCGCTTTTTATTCTTCTTCTTTTTTTATTTTTTTATTTACTTAGACAGGGTCATTCATGGGGTATAGTCAAAAATAGAGAGAAGAGAAGCATATAGTAAGAATTATTCTTTATTAATTAATAAGGGAATATGTGTCCTGAAATGCCCGGGGGTCGGGCTCGCCCCGGGGGATAATCTCTAACAATCATGGGGTTTACATCCCTTAAACGAAGAAAAAGATTTCCTAATGACTAAGGTCACTCTTGACGCTTGCACCCCTCCACTTCGGAAAATGCTGCTTGAGTGTGCGGAGGGGGACTTCCCTTTTCTTCTTTCGCTCGGCCCTTAGTAGGGTCATATCCTAGGCCATACTTGCGGGGATTGTCTTTGAATTCTGGGGGTTCCCTCATGCCTTGGGAATCTGCCCCCAGTCCTTGGCCAGGATGGTAACCATGTTTCAACATCATGCAGGCTACCTTTGCGTTTTTGGGAAGTCGCTCTATGTTGGCAATTTCGAGTGCTTGAAAAGATGTTTCAAGGGTCTCTTCAGCCGCATCCACATAAGGTTGGGTAGACGGTCCACTGATCAGGATATCGTCTTCTGCTTGGACCGTGACCAGTTTGTCGTCCACTATGAACTTGACTTTTTGGTGGAGCGTTGAAGGTACTGTCTTAGCGTCATGAATCCAAGGCCTGCCGAGGAGACAGCTATACGCTGGAGTAATATCCATTACATGGAAATCGACGTCGAAGATAGTGGGTCCGACTTGAATTGGCAAATTGACCTCCCCCACTACTTCTCGTTTGGATCCGTCGAAGGCTCGAACGATGGTGCTGCTTGGGCGCAGACGGGTTCCTTGGATAGTTAACTTGTCTAGTGTGCACTTGGGCATTACGTTCAAGGATGACCCGTTATCCACAAGAACTTTGGCGACGAGGTACTCCTTGCATTTAACCGAGATATGCAAGGGCTTGTTGTGGTTTGACCCCTCGAGGGGGAGTTCTTCCTCTGTGAAGGTGAGGTGATCGCTTGCCGTAATGTGCCTGACGATCCTCTCAACCTTTTCTTGGGATATTGTATGAGGTACATGCGCCTCGCTCAAGACCTTCAGCAAGGCGTTTCTATGCGGTTCTGAGCTCATTATTAAAGATAACAATGTAATCTTTGCAGGTGTGCGATTGAGCTGGTCTATAATGGAATACTCACTTTGCCTTATGAACTGGAGTAATTCCTCTGTCTCCTCCTTGGATTCCTTATTTTCTTTTTCTTCTTCGGTCTTTTTATTTTTTCCTTTATTTTTGAGGACATCTTCCTGTGTGTCCTTGGGGGAGTAGATTCTTCCACTTCTAGTCGTGCCCCCAATGCCAGCTATATTTGTTATTTCTTCTTTTATTGGTGGAGATTCCTCATATCTCCATGGTACAGCTTTATTCGATTCGTAGGGGAAAGGATGTGGCATAAATAGTCGCACTAGTGTCCTTGCCCCCTCTTCTTTGTTCTTGAGGACCAACGGTCGAGGCTTATTTTCCTCTTGCGGCGAGTCGACCGTTGGGGTAAGCTTTATTAGGAGTGGCTTTCGCTCCATTCTTCTGATTTGGAAGACGTGTTAGTTAATCCTTCCTTTTTATTATCTTATTTATTAAGTGTGAAGGAGGGGAAATTTAAATATGCAAATGAATGCTTATGCATGCGAGTAGACAGTCATTTGAATAAAGAAGATTTTATTTATTTGACAGAAGGTGTACATTCCCCTATTCTATACTGCGAAGCAACTTTTGGCAAAAGCAGAAAACTTTAAAGAAACCCACAGGCGGGTCTTGATTCCTCTGTAGTTCCCTCTCAGCTTCCCGGACGTGACGAGCAAGTGCTTCACTTTGCTTGCGGACCGCCTGGCTCATATCTTCACTGTATTTTTGAGCCTCTTTGATCTTCGCCTCTTGATGAACGACCAAGGCTTGTAGTTCATCGAGCTTTTCAACGGCTCGGTCTTTCTCTTGCAGTACTTGGTCGTACTGAGCTAGCCCGTCTCTTTCTTTGTAGCGTAGCTCAGCGAGACTTCTGTTGAGTCTTCGGTTGGCCTCTCGCTCTTGGCGGATATCTAACCGAGTCTTGAGGAGCTCTTGCGACAACTCCTTGATCGTTTGAGCCTGCTTTGATGATTCGGCCTCAAGGCGTGCTGACTTGGCGGTTATCTCCTGTAGTTGGCTATCCGAACTAGTTACGCGAGTTTTGGATGCCGGATAGCTTGTTCGTTGGAGTCGGCACACCTGGTCCTTGAGGCGCTCTATTTCATTATCCTTTTTCTTGCCTTGCCTTTGCGAGACCATCAATTGTGAGGATAGATTCTTGCTCTTTCTCTTCAAGGGCCCTCATCCGGGCTCCCATGATTTCTATCCTCCGGGTCAAGGCATCAATCCGAGCCTGCAGCCCTTCATTATTGGCGCTTGTAGTAGGTGTGGCGGATGGTTGAGCCATCCCTCTTCTCTTTCTCCACGCCTCGTAGTCACCGGTGACGACCACCCGAGCTTTTCCTAGCTCTTTGTCCCCCATGTAGACTGGCCTCTCCCATGCTTTTCTCACGGCTAGTGAGTTGGCGATTGTGCATGGGTCTCCAAAGAAGCACGATCCTCCGAGCTACCCTCGGGAAACGGTAGTTTGGGTTCTCATGAGCTGCCTCATAGCTACTCTAGGTGAGTAGGCTATGCATCCCCCGAGTCCTATCAAGGGTACGCTCGGATAGTCCCCACATCCGATGAGAACCGGGTCGGGTCGGAACCAAGGACGGACCCAGGATAAAGCTGTTGGCGTCCTTTCGTTCCCACTCATCCCTCCATTACGAAGTCGAGACGACGTTGGAGGGGGATCTTGGAGAAGCTCCTTAAAGGGTCGGGGAATATCCCCATGTGGCTAGAGGCGTAAAGGTGCGTGGCGCTCCACACAAACAGCGATGAAGAGCAGCGGCGGAGTGTTTTTCCACGCTTCGGTGGCGGAATTCCACCGAGAGCGGGGTGTCGGCAAGAATTGCGGGCGGGGACTCTTCGAGTTCACGTCCCAGGCGAAGAAGGCGTCCATGACGGCTCGATCTACTGTGTCGAAGTGGAAGGGGAACAAAACCGTTCCAAAAATTATGAGTGTCGGGGTTTTGTTGAAGGCGACCCACTTTGCCCTTTCGGCCCGGGTAGGACGGGTGGTCTTCTAGCATTGACACTTTCCAACCCCGGGCGTTCCCCTTCTTTATCAGGGTACTCTGCCGGAATGGTAGCTGAATAAGGGTAGCGACTGGTGCTGTAGGAGTGTATGCCTCGTGGCGGACATGGACCCCGGCTGATTTGGGCCATTTCAACATGGTCTCATACTCCTCTAGTGTGGGCACCAAGTCGAACTGCGGAAATTCGAAACACCGCAGATTGGAATTCCATAAGTGGATTAGTGCCCTTAGGAACACCTGATCGACATAGATCTTTAGAAGGTCCAAAATCCGTCCATAGGATTTTTCAAAGTCAGCGCGGACCTCCGATGGCATTGCCGCGCTTAGCCGTTCTAATCTCTCAGTATGGAAACGGGGAATATCCACCTTCTTTGGCTATCTACTTGTCCCCTCCATTTCTAAAACCAAAATGCATGTTTGATGAAAATGATGCTTATTTGAATGAATGTAAGTATTTATTTTCTTATTTATCATGTTTTTCTATATGATGTATGGTAATTGCGTGTATATTTTTTATTGAAGAATAAACTATCTATATGAATGCTTTATGAGTGCAATATTTTGGGACCAGGTCTTATTTTGGAAATGGATTTTTATTTTGATGTTGATTTGATTATTTTTATTTGTTTATTTTATAGCCTTTTATCTCTTCTGTCAGAACTGCGTGGCTACTTAGCTTACAAAGAACCTGAAACTAGGCTAGCTAAAAGGCAGACTGTCCGAGATAAAATGCGGCTTTATGCGAAAGAATATTTTTAGCGTCCCTTATCTCTTCTGTCGGAACTGCGTGGCTACTTAGCTTACAAAGAACCTGAAACCAGGCTAGCTAAAAGGCAGACTGTCCGAGATAAGGGTGTTTATTTGAAAATATTTTTGGTTTTTGTTTTGTTGTTTGTTTATGCTATGCAACAGGCAAATGTAACAAACATATGCACACACAATTCAATCATCCGCGAACAGGCGAGAATTCGTTTATATCATCGTCAAAGTTCTTGTGGATAACGAGTCATCCTTGAACGTGATGCCCAAGTGCACACTTGACAAGTTTACTATTCAAGGAACCTGCATGCGCCCAAGCAGTACTATCGTTCGAGCCTTCGACGGATCCAAACGAGAAGTAGTGGGGGAAATCAATCTGCCGATTCTAGTCGGACCCACTATCTTCAACGTCGATTTCCACGTGATGGACATTACTCTAGCATATAGTTATCTCCTCAGCAGGCCTTAGATTCATGACGCTAAGGCAATACCTTCAATGCTCCACCAGAAAGTCAAGTTCATAGTAGATGACAAACTAGTCACGGTCCAAGCAGAAGATGATATCCTGATCAGTGGACCGTCTACTCAACCCTATGTGGATGCGGCTGAAGAGGCCCTAGAAACATCTTTTCAAGCGCGTGAAATTGTCAATGTAGAAAGACTTCCCGGTAATACGAAGGTAGCCCGCATGATGATGAAGCATGGTTACCATCCTGGCCAAGGACTCAAGGCAAACTCCCAAGGAATGAAGGAGCCCCCAGAATTCAAAGATAATCCTTTAAAGGATGGCCTAGGATATGACCCTACAAAGGGCCGAGCTGAAAAGGGAAAAAGGAAGTCTCCCCTCCGCACACTCACGCATATTTTTTGAGGTGGAGGGATACAAGCGTCAAGAGCAACCCTAGTCATTAGGAGTTCTTTTTCCTTTCTTAAGGGATGTAAACTCAATGATTGTTAGAGATTATCCCCCGGGGCTAGCCCGACCCCCGGTCGTCTTTTGGGCACATATTCCCCCATTAATTAATAAAGAATACATTTCTTACCATTTGCTTCTTTTCTTGCTATTCATGACTAGGCCTAGAGACTAGGTCTCTAGGGGAAGGAAAAATGCACCGACATGGCAAGTGTGCTCCTCAAACCAACAGTTATTCTTCGGTCATATTAAGTCCGGAATGGTACAAACAAGTACGGCAAAAAACCACATCAGAAGGTCCCCGTCTTCAAAAGACACACCAGTTAATCCTTCTGAAAAACCAAGGAAGTAGCATTATAGGACAACAAACATGAAAACGTTGCATGCATAAATGTTTTTGAACAAGGTCCTATATTTTCCTAAAAAAAAAAAATCTTCGAAAAGCGAGACCGCCGTCTCGTTTAGCGATATCGCCATCTCGCCTTTTGCTGAAAGCGAGACCGCCTTCTCGTTTGGTGAGACCGCCGTTCCTGAGCTTCGAAAATTCGAGACTGCCGTCCCAAATCCCAGATGGCGGTCCCAACCAAAATTAAAATTTCTATATAAATGGGGCTTTTGGGTCAATTCAAAGCACTCCATTCCTACATCTTCATATACATTCTCATACATCCTTAAGTGTCTTTCCCCAAAAATGCAACAAGGCGAATCCTCCAGGCCCCAAAAGAGAGGCCGGGGCCCCGACCCGAGCGCATCTGCACCCCAGGCTCCTCCAGACCCTACCCAACTTACGTCGCAACACCAGGCCAGGTTGGAACACATCAGGGGTTACTCTTAGCACCCCATGCTGAGATTGGACCTTGGTATCCTGGCTGAGTTCGGTTGGGAGGAGGATGTGTGGGGATACATCCAGAGTATCGGGTGAGATTTTCTCCTCCAGGCTCCCCCGACCCGCATCTACAAGCAGGCCGTAATGGAGTTCCTCGCCTCCATTACAATGATTGATATGCTCACAATATTCCCGGGTGTCCCTCCGGTGAGGATGATCTCGTACTATATGAACGAGACCTACCGAACGATGACGTTGGATGAATTCAACGTTGCCATAGGCTTCATACAGCCCGCGAACACCCTGATGCCTGAATATCAGGGGGCCATCTATGAGCGACTGACTACCCTCACAACCGGTGAGATATGGGAGGATCTCACGGGTTCACAGATTTTACCAGCCCTGATGAAAGGGTCGGCGCTCAATCTTCCTCTCCGTATCTGTCACAAGTTGCTGGCAGGGACGATCCATGCGCAGAAGGAAAGTCAGGGGAAGATCACCCAGTCTGACCTCTTCGTGCTGCATTGCATGCTTCATAGACGCTGGTGTAACCCCGGCTACTTCTTTCTGAGGGCTTTGAAGGACTTCGGGAGCCGTCCCGTCGAAGCCATCCTCATGGGTCCTCTCATCACCCCGCTAGCCGAGAGATGGGGGTGCCCTAGCGGGGAGGACATACCCTCCATCCTTCGACCTGAGTACATCAGCGGGTCCATGCTCGTCAGCATGGGGATGCTTATCAGGCAGGGGTCCCAGGTGGTCCTCCACCATGCGCTCGCCATGACCTTAGACATCCAGGATTTGGATGCGGCACAGGAGCTCCCGATCCCCCCAGAGTTCGAGCAGCAGCAGTACGAGGATGACTTTCCTGGCATGCACTATCACATGGACGACATCCGCCAGCAGCTGGACTAGATGTCCCTAAGATAGGACGTCTTTGAGACGCATCTAGAGACCATCAGCCAGAGGCAGGAGGGGATGATTCAAGGCCTGGATACGATCAACCAGAACGTGCTTGGCATGATCCGAAGCCAGGAAGAGTTCCAGAGACACATGTTCCGGCAATTCCCTCCTCCTGAGCCGTCTTCAGCCTCGCAGTCAAGTCTGTCGCCGCCTTAGGGACATCGTTGTATTAGTATAATCATTGTACAAATTCATCATATATATATATATAAATAAAATCTTTTGGTAAATTTGTTTGCCTTTATTCTTTTATGAAAAAGTCAGCGTAATAAAAAGAGACTAAAAAGTAAAAAGGCTTACGCGCTATCCCGAAAAAGCCAAAATCCAAATCATGAGAAAAAAGATAAACCGCGAAAAAATACGAGATTAATTTCGAAACATTAGCCATTATCTTCCCAACAAAGAGGGAAAGGCAAACAAGCAAAAGGCCCGCTTGCTCAAAGGCATTACCCAGAAATCCCCGACAACCAGCAAAGTCGGATGACCACTACCAAAAGATCAAAATAAATAATCCCCAGCAATCAACAAGTTGGATGGCTGTCAGGAAAAGCAAAAAAAAAAAAATCCCTTGCACACCGGAAGATTTCACCAGAAAAATAAAAAACATTCACCAAAGCAAAAATCACTCCTCATGGAGCTGGCACATGAGCTAGAGCAGTGAGCCGCCACCATCACTTCGGGACAAGGAAGGTCTCAAATACAAAGACCTGCACACAGGCAAAACCACTACGCATAAGCCAGAGCAGTACGTCGCAACCAGCCCTACAAAGTGGACTTTCACACCAGATGGAGGTGCGTACTCATCGGGCCTTACAAAAGGGGGCTTACCAGACGGGGGTTCATACTCGTCAACACCAGATGGGGGTGCGTACTCATCGAGCCTTATAAAAGGGGGCTTACCACACGGGGGTTCATACTCATCAACACCAAATGGGGGTGCGTACTCATCGGGCCTTACAAAAGGGGGCTTACCAGACGAGGGTTCATACTCGTCAAACCAGATGGGGGTGCGTACTCATCAAGCGTTACAAAAGGGGGCTCAAACCGGATGGGGGTTCGTACTCATCAACCGAAGGGGTCAGCTACCGTATCAAAGGAGCATCCCGGAGGATCACACTTAGCGTCCAGAAGGTTGTCTACCATAACCAGGAAAGCAACCGAAGGACAACCGGGCAAGAGGGTTAACTCCTTCACCCTCTAGCCGATCTTTTTGGTATGTTGAGCCAACAGTCGGCTAATCAGGTGAAGGGGGGGGGGGGGGCAGTTGTAGACCCCAAATCTTGCCCGACCTCAAAATAAAGAGCATAAGACTTCTGATTCGAAGATGGGCAAGGCCTAAAAGGTCCCTAGGATTAATCAATAGACCCCATATTAGAATAGGAAGGATTTTTGTATAGGAAAAATAAGAAATTCCACCTAGAGGGTCGAGACCGCCGTCTCGTTTGGCAAGACCACCATCTCGTTGGGCGAGACTGCCTTCTCGCCATTTGCCAAGGGCGAGACCACCGTCCCGTTTGGCGAGACGGCGGTCCCGACCTGATAGGCACAAATTTCTATAAAAGGGGGCGACTTCATCCTTCAGACACCACAGAACAACTTTTCCTTCTGCAACTTTCTCAAATTCTTCTCCTAGGATCCCTCCGAAGCATTTCTGGAGTTTCTTAGTGTTCTTAGTGAGCGTCTTGTAGTGTTGCGAGAAAGAGCGATCAGCACTGTAGAGCACAGAGGTTGCCAAAAAGCACCTTTACCAACAATATTAATATAAAGCTTGCTTCGAAGGTTCCTACACTTTCTATCTTCTTTTACCGCTTTCTTATTATATTTATCTGTGCATTAGCTGTTAAGGCCCTGTAGTCAACCATTTAAATTCCGCAAATGAATAAATAAGGATAAAAGCGTAATTTTAGAGTTCTTTATTTATAAAATAAATGGTCCATCATAGGTAACCCGAAAGGGGCGTCGTAGGGAAGCTAATACCTTTCCTACACGTAACTAATTCCCTTACCCAACTTTAGTTATAATGGCCAAAGTTGGTTTTACTAAACCAACGCCTTCTTTTCTTTCCTTTTCCAATGTTTCTGGATAAAACATTGGTGGCGAATCCAGAACCCTTTTCGAAAACCTCGTCTTTAGGTCCATCTCGGTTATCGGACAACCTAAAGGCATTGTAACATCACTTTAAAAAATACGAGTCGAAGCAAAACCACCACGTCGCTCTGACTGCCTCTTTTGACGACGGCGACACTTCACAATAATTTTCAAAAGATTCATTTTGGAATTCTCCTCCATGATCACTCCTTAACACTTTGATTCTTAAGTCTTTCTCATTTTGTATTTTCTTGGCAAACTTCCTAAAGACCTTAAACGCTTCACTTTTTAATGTTAGGAAAAATTTCCAAGTAAACCTAGAAAAACCATCAACAATTACAAGAGCATAGTAATTTCCACAAAAACTTTTTATCCTAGATGGACCAAATAAATCTAAGTGTAAAAGTTCTAAAGTTTTTGATGTGGAAATAACATTCTTAGATTTAAAACATGATTTTACTTGTTTACCTTTTAGACATGCATCACATAATCTATCTTTTTCAAATTTTAACTTAGGCAAACCAACAACTAAGTCATTTATTATTAGTTTGTTTAATTGATACATATTTATATGAGCCGCTCTCTTATGCCATAACCATGGATTTTCTTCCTTAGCAACTAAGCATGTTATATTAGCATTAGATACATAATCCAAGTCAATCAAATAAATATTGTTATGCCTAATATCTTTTAATGCTATATTTTCAAATCCTTTAAATGAATGGTGCAAAACTTACTTTCAAAAATTACCTTAAATCCTTTATCACAAAGTTGACTTATACTTAGGAGATTGTGCTTTATCCCATCAACAAGGAGCACATCCTTTATCTCCAAGGTATTTGCACCACCAATATTTTCAGTTCCAAGGATTCTTCCTTTATTCTTGTCGCCATAGGTTACATATCCTTGTTCCTTTGCTTTGAAACTCATAAATTTCTTTTTATCTCCAATCATATGTCTTGAACACCCACTGTCAAGATACCACATAGACTTTTTGAATTTGGAAGTTTCCTACAAAACAAGAACATAATAATCTTAGGTCCCCATAACTTTGGGTCCTTGGGGTTAGAGACAAGCAAATCATTTAACTATAGGAACCCAAACATATTTTCCTTTTGGAACACTAAAATGCTTAATTTTACACCTATTAGATGTATGTCCATGTTTCATACAATAAAAGCATGCATTAGATTTAATTCTTGAAAAAGATATAACTTTATTTTGAGAGGATTTAGATCCTTTTTCAACCCATACCCTTCGGGTTCTATTTTTAGGCTCTTTTAATGGAACATGATATTATACTTGAGTTTGCGCAATAACTTCATCCTTACTATTGTTACTTAATTCTTTCCTAGCTTTATCAAGTAAGTATCTAAGAATATCAATATCATGTTCATACATGATGCACATTCTATTTGTTTATTTCCTTTTTCCTCTAAAGTCACTATTTTTTATTTTAAATATTCTACTTATTTGTCTTATTTATTCAACTTTTTTTTCAAAGATTTATATTCAGTTTTCAAATCTTTAAAAATAATAAATATTTCTTGATATGCATTTTATAAAACATCATAGTCATTTTCATCATCACTTGAAGAACAGTCGGAATCACTTACCTCACAGTCGGAAGAAATATTATCATTTGCCATCAAGTAAAGATTTACTTCAACTTCCGAATCGCTTGACTCCAAACTTGAGTCACTATCATCCCAAGCTATATAAGCTTTCTTTTTGAAAAATTTCTTGCCTTTATGATCATCACTTTTCTTGTTTGGACAATCGGATTTCACATGTCCTGTTTCACCACAACCATAACATTTAAAAGTTAAGGAATAACTTTCCCTTACCTTTGAAAGGTTGCTTCCCTTTAGCTTTCATGAACTTTGTAAATTTCTTGATCATAAGACTCAAGTTTTCATCTTCTTCATTTTCAGAGTCTTCTTCCTCCTTCTTGTTCTTACTCTTTGAAATTTCGGTTTTGAAGGCAATGTTTCTTTTGACATTTTGACCTTCTTCATTATTTAGTCTTCCAAGTTCAAGTTCATGCTCTCTCAACTTTTCAAAGAGAGCCGGCATAGTCATAGTAGCAAAATTTTGTGACTATGTGATGACAGTCACCTTTGGTTGTCATTTCCTATCCAAAGATTTAAGAATTTTCACATTTAATTTGTCAGTATCAAAAATCTTACCTAACCCAGTGAGATGGTTGACAATATGAGTAAAACGCTTTTGAACGTCAAATATCGTTTCTCCTTGTTGCATTCGGAACATCTCATATTCTTGAATCAATGAGTTCTTCCTTGTTGTTAGAATCGCGCAGCGGAATGTTCGCGTGGTCGGACAAAAACCAAGAGGGGGGGTGAATTGGTTTCTTAATAAAAATTAGGTTTTCAAAATTTTCCCCAAATTTTACCGATTAAAAACTGCGTAAATGTAAATAGAGAAGAGTAGAGAAGATTACACAGTAGGTTTATACTGGTTCGGATCAAAAGACCCTACGTCCAGTTGCTAATCACTCAAAAGAGGATTAACGCTGTCACTAAGAACAAATTGTTACAAACAGATTACAAATGAACAGATAAAGATAAAAGATAACACCTCTCTTGAAACCCACAAGAGATGAAGAACAGCTTTCCCCAGAGACGGCACAGCACACAATCCACTAAGAACTCCACTTAGTGATTCTTATCGCTTCTAGCCCACACCAGGTTCAGAAAGCCCCCTTTCCTTGCAACAAACAGTTCTCTGGCACTCACAGACACTTAACTTTTGTATGGAAAAGGTTGTTCTTCTTTTCCGAGTGCCAAAGAAGAGTTTAAGTAGGGAAATTAGGGTTTAGAAAAAGGGGATTTCGAAACTAGGGTTCTTGGTAATTGGGTTTTCGAAAATAGGGTTAATTTGAAATTTAAAATGAAAAACAGATCGAAATAATCGATTAAATGGAGTTATAATCGATTAAAACAGAGCCAAAAAAACAGAACCCAAAACCTCTCTGTTTTAATCGATTATTTGAAGTTTTAATCGATTATTTGACCTAATAATCGATTATTTTGATGTTTTAATCGATTAAAACAGTGAGTATATACTTGAAAATGGTTTTCTCATCTGTTTTAATCGATTATTTCCCTATATAATCGATTAAAGCCGAGCCTGGATGATATATTTGGGCTTTTTGAAGCTTCTAAGTTACGGACTATGTACCGGCTATCTTAGATTCTATAATTACGAGACTCAATCAAATTAAAACGAGTTATTACAATACGAAATCATCAATCTTCAATCTTCAATACTCTAAGTCTTTAAGCTCTTGGATCATCATCAAAATCAACATTCTTCATGATCATTATTTGCAACATCAAGTCCTTGAATGTTCAACAATCTCCCCTTTTTGATGATGATCAAAATTATCTTTTTAAAGCCCTTGTAATAACCTCGTTTTATCTGTCATACTAACAAACACATTAAACATACCGAGATAAAATTTAAAATTGAATATAGGCTTTAAATTTTTCTCCCCCTATTTTGATTATAATAAAAAAGAACTCTGAAAGAACAAACATTAGATCTCCCCTCAAAATATGCATAATTTAGAGAAAGCTCCCCCTTAATCATAGCATGAAAGAAGCATCATATTTTATTTCATAATCATTCATCCATTACAACATCAAGACAATAACAAAAGAAAATACATAATAGAATTTAAAATTCTTCACTATCATGATCATTAAAGTGTGCATCAAATCTATTCTCTAAACGACACACTTCAATATCTGTTGGCAACGGCTAGGAGGCAAGACTAGTCGCATTTAATCGATTATATCTCAAAATAATCGATTATCTCTATATCGAGACGACTTTAATCGATTATTTCTAGCAAATAATCGATTATCTGAGACATTTAATCGATTATTTCACGAAATAATCGATTATTCCGAAGGAGAATACCCTATTTTGGTCGTTTTGAGGGAAAATAATCGATTATCACTTCCAGTAATCGATTATTCCAGAGGCTATATCAAGTTTTTGAGATTTATATGCATAATAACCTATGAACATGCTACACCACGAATTTTAACATAACAATCATCCATAAACAGTCAAATTAAGCAGATTTTAAGCTATTTCTAATATCCCTAAGTCTCTTCTAAGATCATAGAATCTATCCTTGGGTAGAGGCTTAGTAAATATATCTCGCTAATTGACGTTTAGTGTCTACATACTCTATTTTGCGGTTTCCTTTGCTTGATATGATCTCTTAAAAAGTGATGTCTAATCTCAATATGTTTAGTCCTAGAGTGCATTACTGGATTCTTAGTTAGATTGATTGCACTCGTATTATCACACATTAATGGAATGTCATTTAAATATATGCTATAATCCTCTAATTGTTGTTTCATCCACAAAATTTGAGCACAACAACTACCAGCTGCAATATATTCAGCTTCAATGGTAGATAAAGCAACACATGCCTGTTTTTTGGAATGCCAAGATATTAAGGATGAACCTAACAAATGACATGTTCCACTAGTGCTTTTTCTATCAATTTTACAGCCACCATAATCAGCATCAGAATATCCTAATAAACTAATACAAGCATCAGACGGATACCACAAGCCAAACCCAGTAGTTCCTTTTAAGTATTTTAAAATATGTTTTACTGCAATTATGTGAGATTCTTTAGGACAAGCCTGAAATCTAGCACACACACAGACAGAATGCATAATATCAGGTCTACTTGCAGTTAAGTATAATAGTGATCCTATCATACCTCTATACATAGTTTGATTAACTTCCAAACCTGATTCATCCTTGTCTAAATAGCATGAAGTTCCCATGGGTGTGTTAGCTTCCTTTGAGGTGTCCATACCAAACTTTTTGAGAATCTCCTTGCAGTATTTAGTTTGAGAGATGAAATTGCCATCTTTAAGTTGCTTGATTTGTAGTCCAAGGAAGAATGTCAATTCTCCCATCATAGACATTTCAAACTCTCCCTGCATAATCTTAGCAAATTCTACACATAACGAATTATCAGTTGATCCAAAAATTATATCATCAACATATACCTGGACCAATAAGATATGTTCTTTAACTTTCTTTATAAACAATGTAGAATCAATTTTTCCTCTTAAAAAATCATTTGCAGTTAGGAAACTACTTAATCTTTCATACCAAGATCTAGGAGCTTGTTTCAACCCATATAATGCTTTCTTTAATTTGAAAATATGATTAGGATAATTAAAATCCTCAAATCCAGGGGGTTGCTCTACATACACTTCTTCTTTAATAAAACCATTTAAAAATGCACTCTTTACATCCATTTGATATAATTTAAATTTCATCATAGATGCATAAGCAAGAAGTAGGCGTATAGCCTCTAACCTGGCAACAGGAGCATAAGTTTCATCATAATCTATACCTTCCTCCTGGCAATAGCCTTTTGCAACAAGTCTGGCTTTATTCTTTATTATGTTCCCATCTTCATCAAGCTTATTTCTGAATACCCATTTAGTTCCAATAACTTGATGTGACTCTTCTCTTGGGATTAATTCCCAGACTTGATTCCTTTCAAATTGGTTAAGTTCTTCTTGCATGGCTATGCACCATTGATCATCTTTAAGTGCTTCCTCAATGTTTTTAGGTTCAATCTGTGACACAAAAGCAACAGACATACAAAAATTTGTCATATTTCTAGTTCTTACCCCTTTTGAGATATCACCTATGATATTGTCCATTGAGAGTCCTCTAGGTGATTGCCATTCCTTTGCTAATTGAGGAGTTTGAGAAGGCTCATTATCTTCTAAATACAGTTCATCAAGAGCCTCCCTTATATATTCATCATCACCTGCAAGTCTTTTATTTGACTCAAGAGGATTTCCCCCAAGGTCTACAATCTCATCAAAGGTAACATGAATAGATTCTTCTATATTTAAAGTTCTCCTATTAAACACTCTATATGCCTTGCTAGTTAGAGAATAACCTAGAAAAATGCCCTCATCAGCTTTTGAATCAAATTTTCCTAGATTGTCCTTTCCATTATTTAGCACAAAACATTTACATCCAAAAATCTTTAAATGTGCAACATTAGGTTTTCTACCATTAAACAATTCATATGGAGTAGATTTAATAATTGACCTAATGAACATTCTATTTAAAACATAACATGACGTACTAACCGCATCAGCCCAAAAATATTTAGGAACATTAGATTCATTTAACATAGTTCTTGCAAGTTCCTCTAATGACCTATTTTTCCTCTCAACTACACCATTTTGTTGGGGAGTCCTAGGAGCAGAAAAGTTATGTAATATACCATTTTCCTCACAATAATTCTCAAACTTTTCATTTTGAAACTCACCACCATGGTCACTTCTTAAAACTTTAATTCTTAGGTCTTTCTCATTTTGAATTTGTTTAGCAAACTTTCTAAAGACCTTAAAAGCTTCACTTTTCGTAGTTAAGAAAAATGTCCAAGTGTACCTAGAGTAATCATCAACAATTACAAGTCCATAATAATTTCCACCAAAGCTTTTTATCCTAGAAGGTCCAAATAAATCTAAATGTAATAATTCTAGGGGTTTTGAAGTGGAAATCACATTCTTTGATTTAAAAGATGATTTTACTTGTTTACCTTTTTGGAATGCATCACACAATCTATCTTTTTCAAATTTTAACTTAGGCAATCCAATAACTAAGTCTTTTGATATCAATTTATTCAAGTGATGCATATTTATATGAGCCGCTCTTTTATGCCATAACCAAGGGTTCTCTTCCTTAGCAACTAAGCATGTTATACTAGACTCATGTAAACAATCCAAATCAATCAAATATATGTTGTTATGCCTAATGCCTTTTAATTCTACTTTTTCGGAATCTACTAAATGTATGGTGCAAAATTTGCTTTCAAAAGTTACCTTGAATCCTTTGTCACACAATTGGCTTATGCTAAGAAGGTTATGCTTTAATCCATCAACAAGAAGCACATCCTTAATCTCCAATGTGTTTGCACCACCTATGTTTCCAATTCCGAGAATCTTTCCTTTGTTGTTATCCCCATAAGTCACATATCCTTGTTCTTTGGCTTTGAAACTTACAAATTTCGTTTTATCTCTAGTCATATGTTTTGAGCATCCACTATCAAGATACCACATAGACTTCTTTGATTTGGAAGTTTCCTACAAAACAAGAACATAGTAAACTTAGGTCCCCATAACTTTTGGGTCCTTGGGGTTAGAGACATAACAATCTATTTAAATACTGCAAAACTTTCTCATAAAACTTTTCAAGTTATTTTAACTGATAAAAAATAAGTTTTAATCGATTAAAACGCTGTGTAGAAAATTTCTAAGTTGTTTTAATCGATTGAAAGGAGATTTAATCGATTAAAAGAGTTCTGATCGGTCATAACTAAATTCTGATCGATCATAACTGATTCTGATCGGTCATAATTGGATTCTGATCGATCATCCTGACCCTTTAAGTGATTTTAATCGATTGAAACGTGTTTTAATCGATTGAAAAAAATTCTGATCGCTTATAATTAAAATCTGATCGATCATATTGGATTCTGATCGGTCATAATTGGGTTCTGATCGATCATCCTGACCCTTTAAGTGATTTTAATCGATTGAAACGTGTTTTAATCGATTGAAAAAATTATGACCGCTCATAATTAAAATCTGATCGATCACATTTGATTCTGATCGGTCATATTTGTATTCTGATCGGTCATAATGAGTTCTAAATGGTTTTAATCGATTAAAAACAAGTTGTATCGATTAAAATACTGTAAAAACACTTCTTTGAACATTCTAAGTGATTTTAATCGGTTCTTTCACAACTATATCAGTTAAAAACATGTTTAAGAAAGCTTTTGTAAAAAATACTTTGCTTTTAGTTGTTTAAAACGATTTTAGAGGCAATTCGCAAAATCTTTAAGTGAAGAACCTTCATGCAATAGAAAAGATAAAATGATTTTACCTAAGCATTCTGTTTAAAACATACTAAATGATCCATTTTCTTTGAATAAATACAAGATACAAATAGTTCATTTAACTATAGGAACCCAAATATATTTTCCTTTAGGAACTCCAAAATGCTTAATTTTACATCTATTTGAAGTATGACCATGTTTCATACAATAAAAGCATGCATTAGATGTAATTTTAGAATATGATACATTTCTAACTATTGAAGTTTTGGTTCCTTTTTCAACCCATACTCTTCTATTTTTACTTTTAAGCTTTTTCAAAGGAACATGACAATTTTCTTTAATTTGAACACTATCCTTATTCTTATAACTATCACTTAATTCCTTTTTAGCTTTATCAAGCAAATGTCTAAGTAAATCAATATCATGTTCATACTCTTTACATGATGCACATGCTATAGACTTATCATCATTCTCATCTATGCATACAATTTTCGTTTCTAAGGTTTCCTTTTCCTCTAAACATGAAATTTTCGTTTTTAAGGACTCTACCTCCATTTTGGAACTACTTAAACTCTTTTTCACAGCTTTGTATTTATTGTTCAAGTCCTTAAAAGCACTAAACAATTCATTATATGCATTTTGTAATTCATCAACATCATTTTCATCACTAGAGGATGAATCGGAATCACTAACCTCAAAATTCGAAGAAATGTTGTCATTTGCCATTAAGCAAATGTTTGCTTCTATTTCCGAGTCGCTTGATTCTGAATTTGAATCACTGTCATCCCAAGCAATATATGCTTTCTTCTTGAATTGCTTTTTGCCCTTGTGTTCATCATTTTTCTTGTTTGGGCATTCGGTCTTCATATGCCCTGTTTCACCACAACCATAGCATTATATATTAACGGAAGAATTTTCTTTTACCTTTCCCTTACCTTTGAAAGAATGTCTTCCTTTTGCTTTCATCAATTTGGTGAACTTCTTTATAAAAAGACTCATCTCTTCTTCATCATTTTCGGAGTCTTCTTCTTCTTCTTTCTTATTTTTGCTTTTTGAAATCTCGGTCTTGAAAGCTAGGTTCTTCTTTTGATATTGACCCTCTTCCTCATTTAGCCTTCCAAGGTCAAACTCATGCTCCCTTAGCTTTCCAAATAACGCCGCCATAGACATAGTGGCAAGATTTTGTGACTCCGAGATGGCCGTCACCTTAGGTTGCCATTTCCTATCCAGAGATTTCAAAATTTTAACATTTAATTCATCAACGTCAAATACTTTACCTAATCCGGTGAGATGATTCACAATATGAGTGAAACGCTTTTGAACGTCGAAAATCGTTTCGCCGGGTTGCATCCGGAACATCTCGTATTCTTGGATTAGGGAGTTTTTACGCGCTCTTTTGACGTCGTCAGTTCCTTCGTGGGTTACTCTAAGCATTTCCCACATTTCCTGTGCACTTTTACAAATAGAAATTCTGTAGAACTCATCAAGGGTTAGAGCAGATGAAATAATATTTCTAGCCCTAACATCAAATTGTGCTTTTCGACTTTCTTCGGCAGTCCATCTATCAAAAGGTTTAAGAACGCCAACACCGTTCTCTGTAATTTTAGGAACAAATGGACCGTTTAAAATTGCGTCCCAAACGCCTCTATCAACAGACTCTAAAAATATTTGCATACGTACCTTCTAGAAAGGATAATTTTGACCCGCAAAAAGTGGGGGTCTGTTGATAGATGCACCTTCGGCAAAAGTTTGATTTTGTCCGGCCATTTTCGAAAATTTGAATGACTATCAAAGCAAGCTCTGATACCAC
The DNA here is from genome assembly GCA_963425845.1 of Sphenostylis stenocarpa. Taxonomy (NCBI): domain Eukaryota; kingdom Viridiplantae; phylum Streptophyta; class Magnoliopsida; order Fabales; family Fabaceae; genus Sphenostylis; species Sphenostylis stenocarpa. The sequence goes on from OY731406.1 coordinate 47,481,825, forward strand.
TTGTTAGAATCGCGCAGCGGAATGTTCGCGTGGTCGGACAAAAACCAAGAGGGGGGGTGAATTGGTTTCTTAATAAAAATTAGGTTTTCAAAATTTTCCCCAAATTTTACCGATTAAAAACTGCGTAAATGTAAATAGAGAAGAGTAGAGAAGATTACACAGTAGGTTTATACTGGTTCGGATCAAAAGACCCTACGTCCAGTTGCTAATCACTCAAAAGAGGATTAACGTTGTCACTAAGAACAAATTGTTACAAACAGATTACAAATGAACAGATAAAGATAAAAGATAACACCTCTCTTGAAACCCACAAGAGATGAAGAACAACTTTCCCCAGAGACGGCACAACACACAATCCACTAAGAACTCCACTTAGTGATTCTTATCGCTTCTAGCCCACACCAGGTTCGAAAGCCCCCTTTCCTTGCAACAAACAGTTCTCCGGCACTCACGAGCACTTAACTTTTGTATGGAAAAGGTTGTTCTTCTTTTCGAGTGCCAAAGAAGAGTTTAAGTAGGGAAATTAGGGTTTAGAAAAAGGGATTTCGAAACTAGGGTTCTTGGTAATTGGGTTTTCGAAAATAGGGTTAATTTGAAATTTAAAATGAAAAACAGATTGAAATAATCGATTAAATGGAGTTATAATCGATTAAAACGAAGCCAAAAAAGCAGAACCCAAAACCTCTCGTTTTAATCGATTATTTGAAGTTTTAATCGATTATTTGACCTAATAATCGATTATTTTGATGTTTTAATCGATTAAAACGAGTGAGTATATACTGAAAATGGTTTTCTCACTTGTTTTAATCGATTATTTCCCTATATAATCGATTAAAGCCGAAGCCTGGATGATATATTTGGGCTTTTTGAAGCTTCTAAGTTACAGACTATGTACCGGCTATCTTAGATTCTATAATTACAGACTCAATTAAACTAAAACAGAGTTATTACAATACAGAAATCATCAATCTTCAATCTTCAATACTCTAAGTCTTTAAGCTCTTGGATCATCATCAAAATCAACATTCTTCATGATCATTATTTGCAACATCAAGTCCTTGAATGTTCAACACTTGTTCTTTTAACATCATTGGTACCTTCATGGGTTACTCTTAACATTTCCCACATTTCTTGAGCACTCTTGCAAAGTGAAATTCTATAAAATTCATCAAGAGTTAAAACAGATGAAATTATGTTCCTAGCCCTAACATCATATTGAACTTTTCTGTTTTCTTCTGCAGTCCATCTAGAAAATGGTTTAGGTACCTCTTCTCCATTTTTAGTAATTTTTGGAATAAAAGGTCCATTTAAAATAGCATCCCAAACACCCCTGTCAACAGACTCAAAAAATATTTGCATTCTAACTTTCCAAAAGGGATAATTTTGTCCCGCAAAAAGTGGGGGTCTGTTGATAGAAGCACCCTCGGCAAAGGTTTTGTTTCGTTCGGCCATTTTCGAAATTTGAATGACTATCAAAGCAAGCTCTGATACCACTTGTTAAAATCACGCAGCGGAATGTTCGCATTTAGAGACAAAAACCAAGAGGGGGGGTGAATGGGTTTCTTATAAAAAATTAGGATTTTGAAATTTTTTCCCAAATTTCACTGATTAAAATGCTTGTAAAGTAAAGAGATAAAGGATAAGAAGATTACACAAGTGTTTTATACTGGTTCGGGTCAAAAGACCCTACATCCAGTTGTTAATCACTCTAAAAGAGGATTAACATTGTCACTATAATCACAATTTACAACAGATTACAAATTGAAAAAGATATGGATTAGAAAACACTCCTCTTGAGTCACACAAGAGATGAACACCTCCTTTGAAACCACAAAGGATGAACAACAGTTTTTCCTAGACACGGCACATCACACAATCCACCAAGAAACCCACTCAGTGATTCTTATCTCTTCTAGCCCACACTAGGTTTTCAAAAACCCATTTTTCTTCCCTACAGAAAGTTCTCTAGCAATCACAACTCTTAACTTTTGTATAAAAAATGGTTTGTTATATTTGCAGAGAGCCTTAGAGAACCTTAAGTAGAGATAATAGGGTCTGAGAAATAAAGATTTTTGAAACTTGAAGTATTGGGAAAAGGGTTTTTGTAAATTGGTCAAAATTTGAAATTCAAAACTCATAACAAACGTAGATAATCGATTATTACATAGTCATTTTCGCAGAGGAGTAAAACAGGACCAGGATAATCGATTATTTGGCTTGATAATCGATTATTTCAGTTGGGATAATCGATTATTCCAGCAAGGTTTTCACAAACCATATTTTCACAAACCATATTTCAATGCAGGATAATCGATTATCCTAAGTGATAATCGATTATCACAGAGTGGTTTTGATAAAAATGAACTTTCAGATGATGGACTATGTAATGACTATCTTGGACTCTAATTTTACAAACTCAAAAAGTCAAAACAGAGTTATTACAAATAAATACAAATGATTATAAGTCTTCAAGTCTTTAAGTCCTTTGTTCTTAAATCATCATCAAAATCTTCAAGCATTATATCCTTGTATGTTTAACAAGCGCCTTAGTGAAACCTTTAATATGCTCATCCATAATATACCTTTTCAATTCCTTCATACCTCTCTCAAATGTCTCGCTTCGTAACCTCTTTGTTGCAAGACAAAGTCATATTGGTCAAGGTCTCTTTAACTGAATTCAATTGATCCTTGAGGATAGTCTTGTGCTTCTTGCCCTGAAGAAACGTAGAGCACCATTCAACGTGATCCACAGAGGTGGCCTCCAACTTCTCCTCTGGCTCCTTCACCGTCTTCTCCAAACGCACGACCTTATCGTTAAGTGTCGAGTTCGTTTTCAATGACCTCTTCAGAGCATTTCTAGAATCGACCAACTCTTGTTTAAGCTTGGCCAGCTCTGAGAAGCTTGACTCCACTAAATCATCGCAAACACATTTACATGTAAGCAAGGCACACATTGGCAGTTCCATAAACACTTTGTATAGTTTGGTTGGTGAGGTCGAGGCGTACACCTCCCATTCCAAAGTCGTCAAAGCAATGTTCACCTTGGTTGATACCTGTAGGTCTCGGCTAAGAAACATGCTATAATCGACGTCTTTACCTGCAGTGCGAGCCTTCTTAGGAGAACGATCTGGGGGTGAATGACACTTGCCATCCTACCTTTTGTGCTTTTGCCTTACCTCTGTTGGAGGAGGAAGCATAACCACCAAAACATCCTCAGTGACCCCTTTCCCCTTGTCGACACAAGCACTCCCCTCTACAGCCGACGGCGTGTTCTCCTTCTATAGTTGGCAAAATAACCCCTTGTTGGAAGGAAAAGTGGCATCCATGATATTTACAATAAAGCCAACAATTCAACATAGTTAACAACGAGAGCAAAACACAACAAATAAGGAGTAAAATTGTAATAAAGATATCACTCCACCAACATGGAGACAAATAGGTCCTGAGGAGCTTCCAGGTGGGGAGTCGACGAGGGGGTTTGTCCAAAACATCCAAAATCCAAATATCAGACCGGCACATGTCACTTCTCAGCCAATGGCGGTAGCGGATCGAATCCAAAGTCCAATACAAAGGGAACTTGGTTTTATCCCCATCATAAAAATTCTTTTGTTCGTCCTCCTCAACATACCCCATGAAGAAACTCGTCTTGAAATTCTTAAATGATGAAGTGTATGTAGCAAACGATATGTTAGAGGGTTGGTTTACAAGAGACAACCAACCTACGTTGTCTCCGGGACAGGTGCTAAAGTGATAAAGAAATATAGGAGGAGTCGACTTCAGGTGTAAAACATCGCACACCAGGCTAAAAGCCTAGAGGGTGGCCCGAGTGTTAGGATAAAGCTGGGTGAGTGCCACGTTCAAGACCCATAACACTCCCATAGTGAACTTGCCCAGAGGAAATCAGACATACAAGTCCTTCATAAGACAAGCGTACATATAAAAGAAATCCTCTAACCACCCCTCACGACTGTCTATGGCACAACATCTCTCAAGGGAGATCACATCCTCCTCCCTGTTTGCCTCAACCATACGTTGGCTAGCAGCGAAAGACAACAAAATAGACGACCAACAGTACTTTGAGAAGTAACCCTTAACACGAGGATCAACCTAGTAATAGCCCTCCCTCAACGGAAGGTCTAACTCCGCCTGCTTTACGGTAGCTTGGGCACTTTCTTCATTGGCCCTCCTAGGTGAAACAACATCAACAACATCAGATGTTTCACCCCATTGCAGTTGTCGGATGTTGAAGTGGAAGTATCTATGTTATCCCCGCTACAGTGATCCATTACCTCCTGTGCCTTGCCCACAAACCCACCCTGAAGCTCTTCGATTGCAGAAGATAACATATCTTACCAATATTCAAGAAAATAGCAAGCACACTCTTGGAACTCAAAGCAATGGTAATAAGTGTTGGGGTATTAAGTCAAAGTTAGAAAAACAATATTTCGTTTTCTGTTATGCATTACCCGCTGTTGTCTATATAAACAGCAACCATTTTCAATAAATATATAGTTTTGTTTTACGTAACATTTTTTCTTACGTTGCATGCTCTCTCTCTCTCTCTCTGATATAATATGGTATCTAGAGCAAGGAGATTTGGTGAGGTCAGTTTCTTGTGAGGTGGTATTCTTGGAGCATCAGACTAAAAGGTTCAAGAAGTGTGTCAGTTAGGAGAGCTGGTTCTTGTGTTATCAAGAAAGTGCAGAGAAGAATCTGTTTGGTGGTGCTAACAAGAAAGTTGCGGGGAACATGACTGGAATGGGGAGCATTATACAAGGAGGGCTGCCGGTATTTGACGGAAAAATGTTTGACGAGTGGAAAATCAAGATGATGGCAGTGTTTGGTTTCCAAGATGTTGCAGAGATTATCCAAGAAGGTATAGGAGAACTTGGTAGTAAAGCTACAGAAGAAGAGAAAAAGTTCTTTAAACAGCAACAAAAGTTGGACAGCAAAGCTAGATTTTTGTTATATCAATGTGTAAATTCAAAGATCTTCAACAAGATATGCAAGGCTAAAACAGCCAAGGAGATATGGGAGATCTTGCTGAAAACTTATGGTGATGGGGACAAACACAAGAAGGTAAAGTTACAGGCACTAAGAAGGAGATTTGAGTTTCTTCTTATGGAAGAGAATGAATCTATTGCAGATTATTTTGACAAGATTCAAGAATTGGTAAATGCTATAAAGACATGCAATGATCCTATCACTGAGCAGCAAGTGGTTCATAAAATTCTACGATCACTTCCCTCCAAGTTTGATCACATGGTGATAACTATAGAAGAGACTAAAGACTTAGAAACACTGGGGATAGATGAGCTTCAGCACTCGTTAGAAGCACATGAATACAGAATTTATGAAAGAAAAGTGATACATGAGCAGGTGTTACAAGTCAGAACAGGTTACAAGGGCAAGTACAAAGGAGAAAAGAAAGATCGAAAACAGTGGAAGGGAAGCAAGAATCAAGAAGAAACTGAAGATTCTGGAAAAGAAAAGAGTGGCATAGAAGGGGAGTCTACTGGGGACAAAACCTGGAAGTTTGATAAACGAAAGGTTCGGTACCATAACTGTCAGAAGTTGGGTCACTTTGCCCGTGAATGTTGGCACAAAGAAGGTGCGAAAACCAAGCCCAAGAATCAAGCCAATCTTGCACAAGATGAAGGATCTGATTCTGAAGCAGTAATGTTGATGGCCCAGGTGTCTTCAGATATGAAAGAAGAAGCTGCTTGGTACTTAGACTCAGGCTGTTCAACCCATATGACTGGGAGAAAAGATTGGTTTGTAAAAATGAAAGAAGCTGTTCATGGGAAAATACGGTTTGCTGACAACAGTAGCTTAACAGCACAAGGAACTGGAAGAGTGGTTCTGAGAAATGATGAAGGAAGAGAAGTCGTTGTTGAAGACGTGCTATATGTTTCAGGCTTGAAGACAAATCTGCTCAGTCTAGGTCAACTTCTGGAGAAGGGATTTGTTATGACAATGAAGGATAATTGCATGAGTGTGTTTAATCAATCAAATAAACTCATCATTCAGAGTAATCTGTCACAGAACAGAACGTTTAGAGTGGGAATGAATGCTTTGAAGCATCACTGCTTTGCTGTTGCAGAAAGTAGAGCAGAATGGATATGGCATCATAGATATGGGCACTTGAATTTCAGAGACCTGTGTCAACTTGAGCAAAAGAAAATGGTGGTAGGCTTACCTCGTATAAAAGCTCCTGATGAAGTTTGCAAGGAGTGCATTCAGTGTAAACAAACCAGAAACAGCTTCAGCAAATTCGTATCTCAGAAGACAGTGGAGAAGTTGGAACTGGTGCACACTGATATCTGCGGGCCAATATAAGTTGAAACCCCTGGAGGTAGCAGATATTTTCTGACTTTTACAGATGATTTGACCAGAAAAATGTGGACATTTTTGCTCAATAGGAAGAATGAAGCACTGGAAACATTTAAGAAGTTTAAGTGTCTTGTTGAAAGGCAAAGTGGGTTGCAGTTAAAGATACTCCGAAGTGATGGTGGTGGAGAATATACCTCACAAGAGTTTCGTGAGTTTTGTGAGAATACTGGAATTGTTCAGGAAGTCACACCCCCCTATACACCTCAGCATAATGGCACTGCTGAGAGGAGAAACAGAACACTGCTTAACATGGTTAGGTGCATGCTGAAAAGTAAAAATCTACCAAGTTACTTGTGGGGTGAGGCAGTTATGACTGCCACTTATGTTTTGAATAGAGCTCCAACTAAAAGGTTAGATGGAGTAACCCCTGAGGAGGCATGGAGTGGGATGAAACCAAATGTTGCTCACTTGAAGATATTTGGTTCTGTATGTTACAAGCATTATCCTGATCAGTTGAGAAGAAAGCTGGATGATAAAGGTGTGCCACTAATCTTGATTGGTTATAACTCAACAGGAGGGTATAAACTGCTGGATCTTGAGAATAACAAAGTCTCGTACAGTAGAGACGTAATTGTTGATGAAAACTCAAGTTGGAACTGGGGGTCAGCATCAAACGACTGGGGGTCAGCATCAAACGAGACATCTCAGACCAGAATTATGTTGGATGTGGATTCTTCAGCAGGTGAACTAAGTGTTGAAAATCAGGTATCAATGAGAAGAGATGACAACCAGCCGATGAGAAGATCAACAAGAGCAGTGCAGAGACCAATACACCTGCAAGATTATGAAGTATTTTCAGATTCTACTGTAACTACTGAAGGCAATTTAATTCATTTTGCTTTAATAGCTGAAGCTGAGCCACTCACATTCGAAGATGCTGTAGTTGATGAGAATTGGTGGAAGGCAATGAAGGAGGAGATTGCCTCTATTGAGAAGAATCAAACATGGGAATTAGTTTATGCTCCTAATGACAAAAGACCCATTGCTTTGAAATGGGTTTATAAAGTCAAAGTAAATCCACAGGGGGAAGTGGTGTGGTACAAAGCCAGAGTTGTGGCCAAGGGTTTTCTACAGCAAGCTGGAATAGATTATGGTGAAGTATTTGCACCAGTAGCCAGAATTGAGACAGTTCGAATGGTGGTATCAGTTGCAGTTCAAGCTGGCTGGGTTCTGCATCAATTGGATGTTAAATCAGCATTTCTAAATGGTCCTCTGGAAGAAGAAGTGTTTGTGGTACAGCCACAGGGTTTCGAAGTTAAAGGCCAGGAGCATAAGGTGTATAAGCTTAACAAAGCTTTGTATGGATTGAAGCAAGCTCCTAGAGCTTGGAATCAAAGAATAGATAAGTTTTTGAAGCAAATTGGGTTTGACAGATGCATATCTGAACGTGGTATGTATGTGAAGTGTTGGAATGGAGATATAAGAAGTGAGAAGTTGATAGTATGTCTATATGTGGATGATCTTCTGGTAACTGGAAGCAGTGCAGATCAGATAAAAGTTTTTAAATCTCAAATGTTTAACGAATTTGATATGAGTGACTTAGGTAAACTCAATTATTTTCTCGGAATTGAGTTCACCAATACAAAACATGGAATGATAATGCATCAAACAAAGTACACACAAGATGTTTTGAAGAGATTTCGGATGATGGAAAGTAACTCTGCAGTAACACCAGCAGAGACAGGACAGAAGCTTACACCTGGTAAGGATGAAGAGCGTGTAGATGCTACTAACTACCGCAAGATTGTAGGGAGTTTGAGGTACCTCTGCAATTCTAGACCTGATTTAAGCTATAGTGTTGGCTTGATCAGTAGATATATGCAAGATCCAAGGGAGTCTCACATGTATGCAGCTAAAAGAATTTTGAGGTATCTTCGTGGTACAGTGGGCTACGGAATCTTATTTCCAAAACCTGAAACAGCAACTACAGTAGTGGAATTGATGGGGTATTCAGACTCAGATTGGTGTGGTGATAAAGGAGATAGGAAAAGCACTGCAGGATATGTTTTCTTCTTAGGAGGAGCTCCAATTTCGTGGAACTCAACTAAGGAATCTGTAGTGGCTTTGTTCTCATGTGAAGCAGAATACATTTCTGCATCAGAAGCTTCGTGTCATGCAGTTTGGTTGAAAGCAGTTTTGCAAGAATTGAAGGTGGAGTTGTCATGTAAGGTGAAGCTTTTAGTAGATAATAAATCTGCTATAGATTTAGCCAAGCATCCAGCTTCACATGGGCGGAGTAAACATATCGAGACACATTTTCATTACATTCGTGATCAAGTGTGCAATGAAAAACTCGTTATTGAATATTGCAAGTCAGAAATTCAAGTTGCAGATCTTTTTACTAAAGCTTTTAAAGCTGAGAGATTCATTTGGTTGAGAGATGCTGTTGGAGTTGTTAATATAAATACAACTTTGATTTAAGGAGGCATGTTGGGGTATTAAGTCAAAGTTAGAAAAACAATATTTCGTTTTCTGTTATGCATGACCTGCTGTTGTCTATATAAACAGCAACCATTTTCAATAAATATATAGTTTTGTTTTACGTAACATTTTTCCTTACGTTGCATGCATGCTCTCTCTCTCTGATATAATAATAAGCACACTCTTAGAACTCGAAGCTCACAGTAACGTGCGTCCCCAAGTAAACCCACCACATATTTATAGGAAAATACGACAAGCCTAATAAGTTTTCCAAAACCACGCGCGCCAAAAAAATGAAATCTCTTCTGGCCAATCCATTTGAAAACCTAAAGGCCAGCAAGCAAAGGGACCAGAATCGTCAACGGGAAATTTTGTTTTAATCAAGGATGTCACTTATCAATTTCTCCATTTTCGAGCAACTTCCTCAAATATAGAGGCAGAATGTACTATAAATATACGGACGAGCCCACATGGAACCGTAGCCACACGGACTGCCTCTACATAGTAGCCATGCGAACAGCCTCTGCATAGTAACCACGCGGACTGCCTCTGCATTGTAGTTGCGCAGATTGCCTTTGCACTGTAACCACGCAACCAAAAAGTAAAAAGATCAAGTTTTCTCAAAGTCCATAAACTCAAAGTCCATAAAGGGCCCATAAGGTTGTATAATTTATACAAAATGGTGCGGGCTGGCCGTTTTGCCATCCAATTCACTTCATTGACTTAAGCATCAGATTATCTTTGGCAATGACACCGGCTACACCCCTCACTAAGGCAGCACGCACAAGAGTGAAGACGCACGTACTTATCGACACGTCATCTGGAATGCAAAGCCAAAATAGGAGTTTCTTGACCTTGCAAGGAATATATATATATATATATATATATATATATATATATATATATATATATATATATATATATATATATATTTATAGAAAAAAAGGAAACAAATAATATTTAAGAATCATTTAGTCAATAAATAAGAGACTAGAAGAAAAAAAAATGAAAATGAAAAAAAAAACATAATGATAAAAATAATAAGTAGTTATTTTTGTTATTTTATTATAAATCATTAAATTTAAATAAAAATTAACTAAAAATAATTTTTTTATTTATATTTTAGGTATACTTGAAATATATATATATATATATATATATATATATATATATATATATATATATATATATATATATATATATATATAGCAATCTCAAATAATAACTTATTTAAATTATAGAATATACAAAAATAACAGTAAAAATTAATTGTAATTTTCTAACTCTAAGTTGATTTCTCTTATTATATATATATATATATATATATATATTAACATCAATTCAAATTGTTTAAATTAAGAGAGAAAATTAAATGCTGATAAAATAGGTAAAAATTATAAAAACTAAATAAATAACTAAAATCAACCATCTAACTTAATGAATTAAGTCAACTGAGATCTCTTTACTCGTTGGGTTTACAGTAAGTTTAAAGGTTGAATCATCCAAATTGTTTTGATAAGTTTATTTGTCGAGTTCATTCATTTTCATAATCATAAATTTTAATATTTTGTTAAAGTAAGTTAAAAGTTTACATCGAATCTTTTTCGTGAGTTGATCTATTGAATTCAACTATTTTCTTACAACCATAAATTTTAAAAAAATATTGAATAATTCTTCGAAAAAATATAATTTTGGATTTTGACTTTTTAAAATATTTTTCACTTATCCTATTCCATGAAATATTAAACAAATATTTTTTATAGACTAAATGTTTTAATTGTATAAATAAAGTAAATATGAAGTTTTATTATAATAAGTCATTTTTAGTTGTATTTTGTAAAAATAATTTTACAACGATTTGTGAGAAGTGTGGATGGTGGATGCAAACCAAACCCGTTTTGTTTTGCCCGGATTGCCACAAATATCCAAGTGTGGCGTGTGGGGGTATAAATAACGATAGAAAAAACATAAACCCTTTCACTTCAGAGTCTCTCGTTCTTTACTTTCTTTCATTCTAAAACCCTTTCTTCGGTTTCGTTCAGTGAGAACTCTTATCAAACACCATGAGTGCGTTCCCGAACGGTTCCAATTCTAACCTGGACAACCTGCTCCTTCAAACCATGATGGGCAGGCTCCAGCTGCGGGCTCCGATCAACAACCCCTTGGTCACGCAGTCCCTCGAGGACTTCCTATTCAACGACCTCGACGAGGACGACGCGGAGGAGGAGACCTTCGAAGGGAAGTCGGAGCTGGCCAGAGAGGAGGCCAAGCTGGAGAAGGAAGTGATCAAAATCATACTCAGTGGCAACGGCGAATCCCTCTTGAAACCCAATTCGGGCCAGGCGGTGTCGGTTCGCGACCACCACATATGCGTCGGGTTTCAAGACGAAGAGGCTTCTGGGTATCGCGTGTGGGAGTGGCACGGCCACATCATGGCCTTCGACGAGGAGTTCGGTTATAATCCTGAGTATATATACGGTAATTACTTTCAGTGGTTTAAGCCTAGACCTGGTGGTGCTTCTGCTGCTGTTGTTGATCCTGTTGTCAAGAAAGAGGAGGAAGAGGAGGAGGAGGAGGAGAGACAGGAGAACCAGGGTTTGAGAGAGTTGATTGATACCAAGGATTCCGCCGATGCACGCATTCTTCACAGGAACATCAACGCCGCTTCTCCTAGGTTTGTCTGCATAATCCGTTTCCTTATTCTTTTCATTCAAATATTATTCAAGTAGTAGCTTGTTTATTTATTTAATGGGATGGTTGATTGCTTGAATGGGGGTATAAGGCAAGCCACACATTCATGAAAGACAAGGTTTTTCTCAATAGGCTAGTAGTGCCTTCTCATGTTTTTCCATGTCAATCTACATTCAAGTGTTGCTTTTTTTTTTTCCTCACTTTATATGCATAATGGGTGTGTTTGTTTGGCTGAGCGTTACTAAAATTGAGTTTGAATGGAGGGTGGTGTACCTCAGTGTTGGTTTTGAATGATATTGCTCTTGCAAAACTGAGTTTGTGATTTATGTTTGGATTTTTTATTTTAGAAGTTACTAATAATACAAAAACTTTGTTTCAATTCTATCAATATTGGAACCAAACGAGTAAATGTTTACCAAAAAAATCATGTTAGCGTGTTATCAATGGGACTCTACATGATTTAGCATGAATCCAAATACCACTTCAAGTTGCAAATGGTGGGTTTTTAGTCTTGTAGGTGGAGTCTGCTGAGTGCAAAATTGCAAATTGTTTCCGTGAATATTGTAGATGGATATCCCAACACTAGGATTACAGTTTTATCCTTTTAGTTTCATCAGATGTTGATTTTGGTCCTTCCTATTTTAATTATAGTAACCTCTTCCCAGAGTTTTGAAATTGATGCAAGTCAGTTGTTGTTGATGCGACTGAATCTCTGTTTACATGACTATGCTTTTTCTTTTGCTGATTTTTGCAGTAAATTTTATGGCATTGTCACTCTTAAATGATGACTCTGATATGAATATGACATGAGATTTTGCAAATCAACGAGTGACAAGAAATATTTTTGCATTTGTTAATTGGAGAGTGAAACTAAGAGAAAAACAGTGTAAATAAGCCTTAAATTCAATAACATAAGTGAAAAAGATAAAGTTATGCTGCTGTTGATTTGAAATTATATACTTAGTTATGCGCTGCTCAGTTCTTAATAATAACTTCTTTGATAACTTGTGGCTTGTGCATTAGCTTGGATTCAGTAGAAGGTCTTGGATGTTATAGGAGATGTTCTCATTAGTAAATAACTTGCTTTAGTGTCATATTGTTAACTTGGTGTGATCTTGCTAACTATACTAGTGCCTTCTTTTTGGAAGCTTTTGCTTCCAGAGGGCATGTTTGGACAAATTTCTCCAGAAACATTTTTAGGAGAGAAAAATAAGAAAGAAATGAAATCAAATTCTCCACAAGATAAAATTAGTTTTTGCAACTATAAAATAATAATTTAGAAAAGTTATACGTGAAAACTTCTACAAATTAGCCTACGCACAAGCTAATTTTAGATTATGGAGAAGCTCTTTCAATTTTCCTTCTTATTTGTTCTCTCCTAGAAATGCTTATGGAGAAGTTAAGTGCTTACTTGTTTTACATCTCTAAACATTGGATCCAACATCAAACCAGAAACTGCTACATATAGTTTATGTGTTTAACATGAAAATATATCAATATGCATGTTAAGGATGGCAGCTGCGAGTGTCGGCTTACTGATGAAAAGATAAATCAAAGATTTATTCCTTTCAAAGTATTTTGCAAAAAACAAAAATGGTTATTGTCATCATATGAAGAAGTTGGGAATCACCATGAAAGATAATTCCTATGTAAATTGGGAAGACATTTCTAACTAGTTTTCAATTTTCATTTTCACTTCTCCCTTGTTGTACAATGTCCGTAGCAATTGATGTCGATATGGTTTGTACCAGTACTTTCTTAGATAAGTAGGTAGGTAACTTCCATTTTTAAAAAAATACCCTATCTGCTTGCCGCAGTAAAACTTTGTTTTACATAATACTACATAATCCATATATCCTTTTGATAGTCCTTTATGGAATGATCTAACTGTTATGCTACAACTTTTACAGTTTTCCCTGCAGGCAACTAAGGAACTTTTTGGCATTTTTATTTCCTCTTTTGATTGCATAGAGTGCACGCTTGCTACTGAATTGAACTATTTGTCATCCACGTTTGACTTCTCTCATGTTTTCTCCTTCTATGACAGCCTGACAGGTTCAAGATAAGAATTGATTCTTCATCCGAAATTCAAGTTCAAAGAGTTGCGAGCAGAGTTTACAGACAGCATCTCATTTCCTGTGTGAAGCAAAGATTGATTTACCCTGTTTTTCACAGATCAAATCTCAGAAGCCCGCATATAGGGATCTGTTTGAGCTTTAAATTACATACTGTAAAGGATGTGAGCCAGAGATTTCTACAATAAATACATTCTCTTTGCTCAGTTTTTTAATCTTATAGCATTTTATTTTATTTTGCTTTTCCCAAATGCTAGCTGTTGTGACGGTAGATACTTGGTTTACGGGTAGAAATGAGTTAGCTTTATTTAATTGGTATAAAGCTTTTTCTACAAAGTTGCATTTACTTAAAAGCTTAATTTTTATTTAGGACATTTTAATAAGAAAACGTTTTTAGTTTATAATAAATTAATAAGTTGAAATTTTTGAATAGATTAACTTGTTGAAAAATTGAAGTAGACTAACAATTATAATATTAAATCATCATAATTTTATAAAATTCAACTTGTTAATTAAATAGACTTTTAAATACCATTCCCATATTCTATCTTCTGCACCTACATGCAAAATATTTACGTATTGATGCATGCCTAATAAATAATCTTTTCTTTGAAAGATGCCCTTGTATTTCCCATTGTCTCTTTATCAATCCCGTATGTGTGGGGAGTGATCCACCTTCATTTCGAAATTGACTAGGAAAATCTAAATTGATGAGCTACAAAAACTAAATTGATCCACGTTATGTTTGAACTTGTTTCGCTTTAAAAATTTGGTGACAAGGCTGGATGAATAATACAATGTTGCATCGTTTTGTCCCGATTTTATATTTAAGTTTACACTTTAAAATATTAATACTTTTTCAAAAGTCTTTCTTTCTTCGTGATACAAAATGTAATTTCTCTTTGGTTCACATTTTTCATTTTTCTCTCCACTTTTTTTTTCTTTTTTTGTATTTCTCAATTTCTTCTACCACATCAATATACTCTTCCCTTTCTTTTCCATTTTAATCTTTTACATTTTCTTAATCTCTTTAACAAGTTTAATGTACATAGTTTAATTTTTGGTTTCTTTATCAAAATATTGTGCTTTGATTTTAATTACACCTAATATCATTTCAGTTTTAATTTGTCTTTATTAAATTTTGTTATATCACAATCTTTTTTTATTTTTATTGATTATATATCAAATTTTATGTGAATTAAATAATTATATGTTTAAGGTTTTATAGTTTTGAAACATAGTTGGAGTGTTTAGTCCTTTGTACTAATTCATTATCTTATTAAATATTTTTTATAAACTATATATTTTATATTTATTAATATTATAAAAAAAATAAAGTTAAAAAATAATTAATTTATACATATAAGTTTGAGGACAGTGTTATAATATATAGATATGATTATTCCATATATATATATATATATATATATATATATATATTCTAATATAAATATAATAAAATGAAATATATAATCAATAATAATAATTTAAAAATTATAAATATTTATTTATGTATAAACAGTAATACATAAAAAATAAAGTTAAAATTAAATTATTATAATTTATATATAATTATTTTAAAAAAATAACATAGAAAGGTAATTTGTTGAGGTGAAAAAATTCCAAAACCTAATACAAATGAAAATAAATACTTAATTTCTAACATAGTTGAGAATGAAGAAAAGAAACAAGAATGATTAAGAAAACTAGAAGTGAGGAGATAGACGCAAAACCAAGTGGCATGTTTGGTTCAAGTCAATATTCCAATATTAGTCTTGGATTTCGTACTTTTTAAATTATTTTTAAAGCTTTCTTGAGTTATTTTTTTGAAAAACAAGAAATAAAGGATAAATAGAAATAAATAAAGCATTCAAATAGAAAATTTATTTTATATTTAACATAATTTTAGTGTCTAGAATTTTATAATGAATCTTGCATCCGTCCGAAAGGTAGCATGTGTCAACCTGGGTTCTAATCCAGTGAGTCAATCGACTTATCACGGGTTTGAGTCGGGTTGGATTTGATTTTTTTATTTCTATCGATTATGAGTTAAAAATGAACTCGACTCACTTAACCCACGGGTTAAACGAGTTCGATCGGGGTAATGGTGGATTGGTCCGCAACCCACCATTAATTTTAAATTTTAAAAATAATTATAATATTTTAGTAATCTTAATTGATGTTATCTGTCTTACTTCTACCCTACATTGTTGGTTTTCGCCACAAGTCAAACTCTCACTTAAACTTGTTATCAGTTGTTCGCTGCACAACTACGTTTGTTGCTGCACTTGGGTCACTTGTCTTATTATATTATTTGTCTAACGCACCACTACCCCATGTCCACTGTATTACTTTCAAAGGTAAGAATTTGTTTCATAACCTAAACTATTGGATTTGTTGAATATAGAGAAAATAGGGTTTGGAATTAATTTCCCTTGTGTATAAATCACACATAGGGTGGTCTATTTATAGTAGAGAGATACAACTAAAAGAGTAACTAAAAGTAACAGAATAAACAGAAGATATTGTTTGATATTGTGGTTACCAATATCTAACAATATCTTAACAATATCAAATAATATCTAAACAATATCTAACACTCCCCCTCAAGCTGGAGCATACAAATCGTATGTGTCAAGTTTGTTACAAATATAATCAATTCTAGGACCCCGTAAAGATTTAGTTAAAATATCTGCTAACTGATCACTTGAGTTAACAAACTCAGTCTTGATATCTCCAGACATAATCTTTTTTCGAATAAAATGACAGTCAATCTCAATGTGTTTGGTCCTCTCATGAAAGACGGGATTAGAACTAATATGAAGAGCGGACTGATTGTCACACACAAGTGTCATTTGAGTGACATCTCCAAATTGTAACTCTCTAAGCAATTGCTTGAGCCAAACAAGTTCACAGGAAGGCTGAGGCCATAGCTCTATATTCTGCTTCGCACTGGATCTTGCCATAACACTTTGTTTCTTACTTTTCCATGAGATCAAGTTACCACCAATGGAGACACAATATCCGGATGTAGATCTTCTATCCGAAGGAGATCCTGCCCAATCGGCATCCGAGTAGCAAACAACTCTTGTATGGTTATTAGAACCATATAACAATCCTTTTCCAGGAGATCCTTTAATATACTTCAAGATACGAATGACTGCATTCCAATGATCTTCGAGATGGTGAATTAAGAAATTGACTTACCACACCGATCGCAAAGGAAATGTCGGGACGAGTAAGCTCGTAAGATAATTCAATTTTCCAACCAATCTTCTATACTCGCTCGGGATCGGATATAGGCTCCCCCGATTTGGTAGAAGTTTAGTATTGGGATCCATGGGTGTATCAACGGACTTTGAACTCATCAACCCAGTTTCCTCCAAAATATCTATGACATACTTCCTCCGAGATATAACAATACCATCATTGGACTGTGCCACCTCAATACCCAAGAAATATCTAAGTTTGCCAAGATCTTTGGTCCGAAAATGGTGACAGAGATGTTGTTTCAACCGAGAGATGCCATGGTTGTCACTACCTGTAAGAACAATGTCATCAACATATACTATCAAGTAAACACATCCAAGCACTCGAGTGTCGATAAAAGACAGAATGATCCGATTCACACCGAGTCATACCAAATTGTTGAACAACCTTGCTAAACTTTCCAAACCAAGCCCTAGGAGACTCGTTTTAGGCCATATAGGGATTTGCGAAGACGACATACCATCCCGGAAGACTCCCCCGAGCAACAAACCCAGGAGGTTGCTCCATATATATTTCTTCTTGCAAATCACCATTGAGGAAAGCATTTTTAACATCCAGTTGATAAAGAGGCCATTGTTGAAGAGCAGACCATGGCGATAAATAAACAAACGAAGTCATCTTTGCCACGGGGAAAAGGTATCTCCATAATCCAACCCAAAAATTTGAGTATAACCTTTGGCCACAAGACGAGCTTTGAGGCGATCAATAGTACCATCGAGTCCAAGCTGTGATAGCAAACACCCACCTGCAACCAACAACAGATTTCCCAGACGGTAACGGGACCAATTCCCAAGTTCCACTATTATGAAGAGCACTTAGTTCATCTAACATGGCCTGTCGCCAACCAGGATGGGCTAAAGCTTCATGGATAGTTTTTGGAATGGTCACAGAAGAAATAGAGGAAAGACATGTATAAAAAGGTAATGACAGTCGATGATAACTCAAAGCAATATAATGGGGAGAGGGATAACGTGTAGAACGAATACCTTTTCGGAGGGCAATGGGAAGGTCAGACTCATGTGTCAGATCCGGAGGAGACAGAGTAGTTGGCACTTGAGTAGAGTCACATGGTGGTGGTTGTGATTGATTTCGAGAACTATAAATCGAAGAGGCGGTGGAGAAGAAACCGATCGCGGAGCGAGGAACTAATGGTGAAGAAGACACGGTTAGAGGGTCACAAACAACGGGAACATTAAATGTATTAGGAGTGTTGACAAGATTGGATGGAGACAGAGGTGAAGTTTGACTTTTAAAATAAAGAGACAACTCATCAAAGGTGACATCTTTTGACACAAAATAACGGTTAAGAGAAGGAGAAAAACATTTGTATCCTTTTTGTGATCTTGTAAACCCTAAGAAAACACATTTATGTGATCTAGGGGAAAGTTTGTCCAGACCAGAACTGAAATTATGAACAAAACATGTAGACTCGAAAACTTTTAGAGGTAAAGAATGAAGTGGTTCATGAGGGAATAAAATGGAATGAGGTATTTTATTATCTAAAACCGAAGAAGGCATGCGATTAATGAGATAACATACAGTAAGAAGAGCATCACCCCAAAAATGTTGAGGAACATCTCCATGAATTAAAAGTGTGCGAGTTGTTTCAATAAGATGTCTATTTTTACGTTCAGCTACACCATTTTGTTGAGGTGTATAAGCACAAGAAGTTTGATGCAAAATACCGTGAGAAGCCATGAATTGTTTAAAAGAATGAGAAAGATATTCACGGCCATTATCACTACGCAAAACTCTAATAGAAACACCGAACTGAGTTTGAATTTCATTAAAAAAAGTTTGAAAGATATGAAATAATTCAGAACAATTTTTCATCAAAAATAACCAAGTGCATCTGGAATAATCATCAATGAAAGTAACAAAGTATTGAAAACCTAAAGTAGACTTAACGCGGCTAGGTCCCCAAATGTCAGAGTGAACCACGACAAAAGGGGACGAAGCACCACGTGTGAAACTACGAGGAAAGGAAGTACGACTATGCTTGCCTAATTGACATGACTCACACGCCAAACTAGATAAGTTGGACAAGGCAGGGACAAGTTTCTGTAACTTGGCAAGACTTGGATGACCTAACTGAGCATGAAGAAGAGAGGAAGACTCCATAACTGTACTAACATATGTAGAGGAACGGAGATAATAAAGACCATGAGACTCACATTCTGTGTCAATCACCTGTTTCGAACTTCGGTCCTGTAAACACACAGAATTGTTGGTAAAAGTAACAACACAATCAAGAGAACGAGTTAGACGACTGATGGACAACAGGTTAAAAGGAGACCCAGGGACATAAAGAACATTATCAATGGTTAAAGAAGGAAAAAGTTTAACCATTCCAACACCATGAGATGATACTCTAGAGCCATCAGCCAGTGTAACAGAAGGTAAATGATTAGGAGAGGATAAAGAGGAGAACAAAGATTTGTTACCAGTAATATGATCAGTGGCTCCTGAATCAAAAACCCAAGGACCAGGAGAAAATGATTGGGTCAGACCAGCAAAATATGTATTTGTATGTGTGACAAATATAGTGGAACTAGAAGACTGTTGATCCTTATACCATTCGAGAAATTTGTTGAACATAGCAGACATGTCGGATGCAACAGAAGAAGGAAGATCCCCTGCAGATAAAGGTGGGGAAAGATTTGTCTGAACAACTACAGCAGACTGAGGAGGACGACCATGTAATGTATAACACTTGTTAATCTTGTGACCTAGCTTGCCACAATGTTCACACTTAGGACGCCCTTTTTCCTGTTTGCGAGGGCGAGCCCATTCATCACGATGGGATGTCAACACAAAAGAATCGTTAACAAAATTGGAAATAGTGGAAGAAGTCATGAAGAGCGGGAGAACAAACCCTAAAACAATCCAAAGTAATCCAATTAACCCAAAGCACAAATCCAAAATGAGAATACTAAAAATAAGTTCACCAAGAGTAAACGGTGCAGGAGACAATGGGACGACCAACTCCGATAGTGGTGATCTCAATGGCACGGTGGTCACCTGACCGAGACAAGCAAAATCATATGTCACCGGTAAAAAAAAATGAAACTCCGGCGAATTCTCCGACAACGGCGGACCCGGTGACTGCTCCAGCGACAGCGGTGACAGTAACGTGAACTAGTACACCAGGTAAGTTCCCAGGAAAGAGAGGTGGGTCACTAATGGACACACTTAAATACCAAGTCTTTCCTTGCCAGAACTTTTCTAAACATGCACTTTCACACTACCAAATAAAATTCAATGACAAAGATAATTCTTTTCTGATGTGGAGGATCAGTTTACCAGCAGCGGTGGGGCGACTCTAGCAGCGGTGGGGCGGCTCCAACAGTGGACAAAAGGCGGAAGAAAAAAAAAATTCAAGATAACCTTAAGCTCTAGATACCATGTTGAATATAGAGAAAATAGGGTTTGAAATTAATTTCCCTTGTGTATAAATCACACATAGGGTGGTCTATTTATAGTAGAGAGATACAACTAAAAGAGTAACTGAAAGTAACAGAATAAACAAAAGATATTGTTTGATATTGTGGTTACTAGTATCTAACAATATCTTAACAATATCAAATAATATCTAAACAATATCTAACAGGATTAATGAATCTTTATTTGAAAATTGTAGCATATATACATTATTTGTTGTTTGTTATTGATTTATACATATATCTCTTTAATATATGAATTTTTGACTTCTTTCTTTTAAATTAATTTACGAGTATGGAATCGAAACAATACATCAAAGTGTCAAAGTAAATTGTATTGGTGATGATTTTATTATTAATGAAAAACCTAATGAGCTAATTTCGATTAATAACGAAAATACTGATGTTGAGAAAGAAAGAAAGAAAACATAAGTTTCTACATCCAAAGTTTCTATATAATTAAAAAAATATGGGTTAGTGGGACCCACTAACCTGGGTTGAAAATTTCTGACTCACCAAAAAATGAATCAAGTTGAGTTCAACTATTTTCATATCAACCGGTGAGCCGGGTTGACTCACTTTGACACCCCATGCTGCATGAGAACAAAGTGAATGTAAAATAGTCACCTGATGTAGATGATCCACATTGTAAGAGCAAAAGAAGCAACAGAAATCCAGGAAAAAGAATGGTAAGAAGGGTCAAAAGGGAAATTCATCAAAAGCAAGGTTTAGCAAGCTAGGTGGAACTTCTGATTTGCACTAAAAGTCGTCGATGGATTCTTGTAGTTGATGCTTGTTGCTTTTACTGAAATAGATGCTTTTGACGTTCGTATTCAGATTCACATTGAGGAACTAGCTTCTTGAACAATAAGTTTGAATAGTCTTTTTAATACTTTTTTTTATTTAATCCTAAAATATTAATAAGAAAATAAATAACCTCTATAAATCACTTTTATCTTTTATATTTATTTTCCATTTTACATATTTCTCAGCAAATTATCATTAAAATTTAATTTAATCATCACATATATAAATTATATTATATTATAATGATAGTATATAAGAATTTACTTGAAATAAAAATTATATAAAAAACTACTTCAAATGAAAAATAATTATAAGAAATAACTAATATTTTTTAAAAACTTTATTTCAATTTATTTAAATTTAATGAGTAAATAAAATTTCCGTACGTTTAAAAGGATTAAATTATCCATTTTTCCAAAAAAAAAAAAAAAAAAATAAAAAATAAAATACTGAATGTTGTATCCTCTCCTACAATATACATAAATAAACAATATTTCTTGTTGGCTTATACGGTGAAAATAAGTAAAACTGGGATTGAACGGTGAAGGTTGTTTGATGTTCTGAAGAGCATATGCGATCAATATTTGCATTTTTATTTGTAATGTGGGAAAAATGTTGAGAGATGGTGTCATTACTATCTACCTGACATTAATTTTAACCAGGTATTTTCAAAGTGGCTATTTTTTTTTTTTTGGTTTGGAAACCAGCTATGTATGACATTATGTTTGTTCCATTGGTGTATTTGTGTTTTTTTATCAATGGTGTTGCTAAAGTCTAGATTCGTACTTAACCCAATAAAAAACAGAGATTCTGATGATTCAAGACAAGAAATGACTGCCCGTGTAGCTGAGTCAAATTCTTTCTCAAAGTTATTGCTGGTTTCATATAAGACTTCACTCAAGTTGGATGAATATCACAGCAGCAAAATTTGCATAATAGACCTAATAAATTCCAATCATCAACTTTGACTGACTAATACAAATATTCTTCAACAAATTGTAGTATAATTAGCTGATTTGAATTTATCTTTAAAATATCATCCAAATATGTGAGCATAATTTAAGTTTGTTTATTGCTCAACCACACCACCCAATCGTTTTGTTAACGGTGAAACCTGATTCAGAGGGGTGGGACTGTGATTGCTGAGGAGGTCTAGGCTCTCTAGCTTTGGCAGG
The DNA here is from genome assembly GCA_963425845.1 of Sphenostylis stenocarpa. Taxonomy (NCBI): domain Eukaryota; kingdom Viridiplantae; phylum Streptophyta; class Magnoliopsida; order Fabales; family Fabaceae; genus Sphenostylis; species Sphenostylis stenocarpa. Next base: position 47,504,097 of record OY731406.1, read on the forward strand.
ATCAACAAATATAACCCATCCATCCAAAAATTTAGCATTCATTCCTTCTCTCGCCTTTTCTGCTTCTTCTATGGTTGTATAAGTCACAAAGGCAAATCCCTTTGATCTTCCAGAGGCTCTATCAGTTATCACTTTGGCTGTATAATAAAAAATACAAAATGAACTGAAGGCCTCGCACAACATACTTCAAACAAAGAGAGGAATAAAACTCATTGTTACCTTCAACAAGCTGCCCAAAAGAAGAAAATGCTTCCTTAAGTTTTTCATCTGTTGTCAGTCTAGAGAGACCTGTTCGAATGCACAATATTTACATTTACAAATGTTAAATGGAGAACCATATAATTAGAGCGATAAATATATTTGAATTCTTTAACCAGCAAAAGGATTTAAAAAATAATTCACATGCACGCATTATTAGATAACTTCATATATACCATGCGCCTAGATATTTTATACAATAGTGCCAAAAGGTAGAATATAACTTCATTAAAATTCATGCCAAATAGACCATAAAACAAGGTCCCTTTAAAGATCACAAAAATGAACATGAGCCATAAAGAAGTGCGTAATCTTTATAAGAAAATTCTTGACAGTAGAAATTCAATATTATGCTAAAAAAGTGCTTTCTTCTCATTTCTCTTCATTTCATCTAATTTAAACAACTTTTATTTTCACTCATTTCTTACTCTTTCTCTTCCTTTCTTTCCTTTTTCAATCTTTCACTTTCCATCATTCAATTCAAACAAAAAACAAAACAGGATATACAATGCTTTTCTTAGACAATAAGACAAATAAAAGCAAACAAAACAAGATGCATTTCTCCCTAATTGCATACAAAGTCTCTTTCCTAAGTGTTTCAAGTACACTTCTTAAATGATGCATATGTTCTTCCTTAGACAAACTATAAATCAAGATGTCATCAAAGTAAACATCCTTCTTTGATTCTTATTTGATTATAATCACTCTTCAAATCAATCTTGCAAAATATGATAGCACCATGGAGCTCATCAAGCAAGTTATCAAGTCTAAGGATAGGATGCCTATATAATTATGTTGTTGATGGCCCATCAATTAGTTCACACAGGCCAACTCCCATCTTTTTGGGAAGAGAATTATAGAGATTTATAGACACTGAATTTCTAAGAAAGAAAAACCTCGAAAAAGGATAGATATGTGAAACAAAACGCAAGGAAATTAATGCTGTGACAAAGCAAACCAAAAGTTTCCCTTAAAATAATTGACTTGTACACATAATCTTAACTTGCTGCCAACCTTAATCAAAACAATATTTTTGGTTCATGGATATACCCATGAACCACTTCCGATAATGAGCAACCACTCCCCAAGTGTGACTATTTTTTGGCCAAGTTTAAAAATATTCCGCCAGAGGGTATTTGTATCCATATCCATGACTTGAACTAAGAAATGATTCTTAAGTTGCAACTGGGTATTTGTATAAGAAACCTATTCAACATCTCTGTTCTTAACCCAGAGAACCAAGAGAAAACAACACTTAAATGTATTATGTTCAGCAGAATATGTATTTATCCAAGGGATCCAGCTCCCATAAAGGGCAGATAAAGTAACAATGGTTAAGATTGTGACAAAGACCAATTAAATGTATAACAAATTGTCAAGTTTGTCACAACCTATAAAGTTCACTTCCCTCAATTCTTAGTGGATAGACGTTTTTCTAAGAAGTGGGTTCTTCTCTTTTACTCCATCATATACTTATGGTCAAACAAAGTCCTGTTAAGAAATCCTCCAAGGATGGAATGCAATTAGACAAAACATAAAACTAGGGCAAGTCAAAATCTCAAGTCGGATTTTAATATCAAGTAAATGCATGTTAAAATGGGTATGTTGAATTTGCAACATTAGTTTGAAGACAAACCTCTGCATGAAAAAACAAATTACCATTCACACAACAGTTTATCGCACAACATAATGCATCACAACTATATATAAAATAATGGAGTTTGAAAATATCAATTAGAATCCATAACCAAACAATTAGTAGCTCACCGCTGACGAAAAGTTTGGGAGAAGTGAGAGTTGAGCTGAGACGAATGGAAGCATGATGGGAATGAAGAAGTGGGGTGTGACGAAGCATACGCTGGAATCCAGACATAAAAGCCATCTGAAAAACAACAAGCAAAAAGCTTTGAACTTGGTGTGAAGAGGTTTTGGAGAATCCTTAAACCCTTACCGTGCACCACCAACAGAGAAAAATTAAACAAAATTCCAGCTCGAAACAACAATCAAGATGATATGTAAAGTGAAAAATTTTCAACATATCAGTTAACGGTTCAGGGGATTGGAATCAAAATAAACAGAACACATTCATAAACAGAGGGTTCAACTAATGACAGCACTATCATGTCAACATCGACTAATGAGAAACTGATTCAAAACAACGATAATTGAATCAGCGTATACAAGACGCGAAAACCCCTTAAACAGCATATAAAATCACGAATTGAGCATCGATAAAACTGGAAAGAATATGAGTAGTATAGAGAATCCAATACAACGCGATAGTTTGAAAGAAAGGCAGAATAAAATTAGAGTGCGATAAATATAGACAGAATAAGAATGAGAGTGAAAGGAGATGCAAGCGAACCTGAAAGAGAAGAAAATAGTTGAATATGGCTGCACCTGTTGAAGTGGTGGTTACCCTAGGAAGACTATGAGAACACAAGAGAGTAGTTTGCTTCAAGTGCCTATTCTAATGTGTAAATAAATGGGCCTTTTTAAGAGATTTGGTTGGGCCAAATTCAGTTCACCTTTATTTTCTACTGAATTATTTTTCGGTTCTAAAAATATTTGTATTCCTATTATTTCTACATGTTTCCATATTTTGGAGTTTTCGAATTATAAATCTGTAAAAATTTCGCATGAATTCGGAACGTGTAACATTTTTTAAAAAAAAGCAATCTAAAATATATAAAAATAGTATTTATTAAAGTTTCATATTGATTAATTTAGAAATTTTTCGGATAGATGGATCAAAATGTTATTCCATTCAATTGCAGAATGATTTATCTGATGAAAAATTTATAAAATATAATCATTTTAATAAAATATTTTAAATATTTCATGAAAAAATTAGTTTTTTATAAAGAATTTACAAAATAATTAAAATTTTATAAATTGACAAGGGTATTTTGATAATTTAAAAATAAGATCATTTCAAATTTTACTTAAAAAAAAAAAGTAAGAATTAAAATATTTTTTGTTTTTTCCCTCTTCAATTTTTGTCTCTTCTATTTATATTTTCTTTTTAGTTTAATCTCAATTAAGATATTTTTGACTTATCTCAACTTGTTTTAATACAAGTGAACCCAACTCAACCCAAATAAACATATTTTAGTATGGACTCGACCCATGTTCACTTAGTTGAAATCAATCAACACTTCTTACCATCATTAAACCATTATGACCAAAACACTTTCGATCTAGTTCATCATATATTGACATCACCTAACCTATATCAACCTAGTTCAACCTATCTCAACTTAACTTATCATAACTTAAATCTAACATTTCCTAATTTAACACAACAACTTAAATAGGTTTGATCCACTCCGACTCAAACTATCCTAACTTGACTCATCTTGATTTGATACTATTAATCTTGATTTGACCTCTCCTAATTTAACCTATCATATCTTAACTTGACTCAATCTATTTAATCTTAATTTTTCTTATTCACTTGACCTGACTTTACTCGTTTAAATCTAACTCAACTCATCATGGTCTAACTTGTGAGTATGTCAACCTAACCTAATTTGACTCAACCCTCACCCAACTCATCATGGTCTAACTTGTGAGTATGTCAATCTAACCTAATTTGACTCAACCCTCTCAACTTAGTATAATGTGTCTTGATCAAACCCAATCTTATTAATTTGGTTTGTCTCAATCTCACTTAACTCTATTTAGTTTGTTATGATCTAATCTTACCCATGTGAACAAGGTTAATGTTGTGAAATAAAAATAAGATTATTTTGATATTTAATTTGGAAAGAATATTGACATTACACTAAAAAAAATATATAAGTGATAAGTCATGGGTGGATTACCACAAGTTATCCTAATGAAATTAAAATGAACTTATATAACTCAAACTACTATAAAAGTTCCTCTAAGAAAAAACTTAAAATTTTGATTCAAAATTCAAAATGTATGTCTTTTATTAAATTACAATTGACCTATTTATAAACTAAATAATTGTAATTCTACGTTACAATAATAATTTTCAATAATTATTAATTAAATTTGATTAAATAAGTGTAAAGGTAAACCTAATTCATAATATAATAATAATAATTTTAGTAATTTTTATATTTAATAGTAATTAAAATATTTTATCTAAATAAAAAAAATAAATCTCAACAAATTTGATTGTCTCATTAAAATAAATTATTTTAAAAAATTAAATCCTTTTAAATACATGAAATTCAAATTTAATCCATTTAAATTTTCTAAAAATTATAAAATATCTTATCCAAATCCATCTTTCATCAAATGCAATTGCAATTCAATTAGATGAAATTCAAATTTAATCCATTTAAATTTTCTAAAAATTATAAAATATCTTATCCAAATACATCTTTCATCAAATGCAATTACAATTCAATTGTAATTAGTAATTCAATTTGAATGATAATAATAATAATAATTAAAATAAGTATTATTATAAAAGTTAATAATAATAATAATTTTTTTATAAAATATGGATAATAAATAATAATAATATCTTTACTACTCTTTTATGATCTTTATTTTGTTTCTTATTTCTATATTTTTTAATTATTTTATTATTATCTTTATTTTATTTTTATATATTTATTTTATTTTCTAATATATGATAACATGTTGAGACTCGTGAGTGTCGAGACTCTATCTTCCATTCCACAAAAATGTACCATCTAAGAATGAGAAATGTCTTGACCTTATATCCTCTATGAAGATATTGTTAGGGTCAATTTCTATGTTCAAAGTATTGTTCATTTTAAAGTTTTAGTTCATTACGGTTTTATCTTTAAAAGACACTTCAACGAGTTAAAACAATAAGGTGTATATAAATTATTATTGATCTCGATTTCTAAGCGATATGATACACATGAACGTATCGAAATAGAAAAAGAAAACAAAATAAAGATAAAATAATAATAATAAAGATAATATTATTATTTATTATAATATTTAATATATTTTAATTATTATTATAAATCTATTATTATTATTATCATTTAAATTGAAATGAAATCAAACAACGAATAATTTATTAAATAATATATTTAAAATAAAAAATTACTTAAATATAAATTTTGTAAGTTTATTTACTAAACTATACCTATTTTTCTGTTTATACACAAATTTAATAATGGAAAATAAATTCTTTTGATTCCTCTCTTTTCTTATTTTTTTTATTTTTTTTACTCTTGTTTATTTTATTATTTTTTTTACCTGTACTTGTCTTTTTTTTTCTCTTGTTCTTTTGTCACTCATCTTATTTTTTTAATTAAAAATAATAAATTAAATTTTTTAAAATGAGTCTTGTATTATTTCTAAAAATAAAAATATTTAAATTATTCAAAAATATTATAATTAAAAAAAATATTATATTAGAAATTTGAGATATTACAAATTATTGTTATAATTATTAAGAAAAAAATTAAATATTTATTTTAAAGTAATTTTTAATAAAAAAATTAAATTACCTAATATGATGAATCTTCATAACTTAATCTAATTATAATTAGATTCAATTATTAAATAAAAATTAATTTAATTCATAAATATTTAATAGTTTTTAATTGGATGAATAATTGATTTATTATAATAAAATAAAATAAATATGTTATTATAAATAAAATTAGTTACTTTCATAATAAATGAAATTATTTATTGTTATTATAATTTTTAATAATTAGTTAATATTTTTAGTTTTAATATTAATTTTGAAAAAATTATATTAACAATTTTATTAAATTTTAATATAGTAATTTTAACTAAAACAGTAAATGGGAGAGGAAAGTGTCACCTTCTTCACAGAGGTAGTTATATAGGCTGTGGTCAGTATAGGCAACTTTAAGGTAAAAAAATTACCTTTCATAATTTTTTTTGGGGTAAAAGTTTTGAAATAAAAACATACAATCAAAGAACGTATCCAATACTTTTTATTATTATTTTACTTATTAGATAATCTAGACCTATTTTATTAAAAATAATAACATATTTGAATCGTTTTTGCTAGTTGACATATTATCCAAAAACTCAATTGTTAATATAACGATTTTTCAATATATATATATATATATATATATATATATATATATATATATATATTTTTTTTTTTTTTTTTTTTTTTTTTTTTTTTTTTTCTGCGATGAAATTTTGTGATATCCGAAAGGTCATCACAAACTGCAAGGACATGTGACAACTAAAGGAATTTGAGAAGAAATGTGATAACAAAAATATATTACTGAATATGTCAGCACAAATTTTTTTTCACTAAAATTGACATGAAATTTTGTGGTGACATTATTTTGTCAGTGAATAGTCCATCATTAATGTTTTTACAAACTTAATTTTTTATAATTAGTGATATTTTTTGACAGAAATGATGTTATCACAAAATGTCATTTGAGCGGAAACAAATTCCCTTAAAACGAATGACAATAACATAGTCGCTTAAGTGGATATTGAGAAGACTTAAGCAAGAGACAAATTACGTTAAGTGGCATTATTCTCATAATTCTTCAAGCGGGATATATAACTGTAAAACAAATATATAAACCTGAAATTTGAATATTTGTTGCAAACAGCTTAAGGGTGAGAAAACGTTTAAGTAGGAAAAACTTGAGCGAAAAAGTACATTTCAATTATATTCACTCAAGCGGATACTTGTTCAAGCTTAAACGCGACTAGTTCGATGTAAAACAAGTTTAATTTTAGTGGTGATTGCTCTAAGTGTGAATTTCACTTTCCTTAAGCCAGATGTCATTTTTCCAAGTTTTAATTTTTGAAAAAACAAATGAATAGTATTCGCACTGAGCAGGAAAGCACTCTCCTTCTAACGTTTTCTCACTATTTCTACCGTTATTATTTATGGAGGAGTTCCTTTTCAATGTTGCCCAATTATGTTTTCTTTCACAAACTCCCTCTAGTATTTGCACTGATATCTTAGTTTTTGTCATCTACCAAATGAAGCAAACAAACAAGTAAATATATAAAAATAATAGCTTAAAGTAAGCATAGCATCACTTAAGAAAAAAAAAGTCGCACTTAAGCAACCTAAGTACAAAGTGAGAAAGAGTCACTTAAGTTGTAACCTCTTTAAATAATGACAGAACCGCGCTTAAGCAACCAATGTTTAAAAATTCATCATCAATAACAAATAACAAATAACAAATTGTTGTTAGGTATCAGATAAAAATATAAGCACACACAACTAAAATATAAACATCAAGTGTTGCATTATGTTATGGAAGATCAGAACTAACTGTCAGAGATTATGTTGATTTAGATTTTGCAGGTGATCTAGATAAAAGGAGATCTACTACTGGTTATGTGTTTACCGTTGCAGGAAGAACAGTAAGTTGGTTATCCAAGTTACAGGATGTTATAACTCTGTCTACCATAGAACCTGAGTACATGGCACTCATCCAAGCATGTAAGGAAACTATTTGGATTAGGAAGATAATGGAGGAACTCGGGTATAAGAAATAACAAATTGTTATGTATTGTGACAGTCAGAGTGCCTTGTACATTGCAAGAAATCTAGCATTTCATTCCAGGACTAAACACATAGGAATAAGATATCATTTTATTCGGGAAGTAGTGTGTCGCTACCGTCAAAAGAGGCGGTTGGAGCGACGCGATGGTTTTGTTTGACTCACGTTTTTAAAAGTGTGGTTCAATGCTTTTTAGGTTGTCCGATAACCGGGCTGAACCTAAGAGCGAAGTTTTTGAAAGGTTCGAGGAGTCGGCACCAATATTTTTACCAGAAACATTGGAAAAGGAAAATGAAGGTAGTGGTTTCTTAAAGAAAAACCAACTTTGGTCATTACAACCAGAGTTAGGTAAGGGACTTAGTTACGTGTAGGGAAGGTATTAGCTTCCCTACGACACCCCTTTCGAGTTTCCTATGATGGACCGTTTTTATAAAGAAATAATGACTCTAAAATTGCTCTTTTACCTTTATTTATTCATGGCGGAAATTAAGTTATTGACTACATGGCCCTAAATGACTAATGCACAACGATATTATCTAAAAAGTAATAAAATAGAGAAGGGAGTATATAGAAACCTTCGAAGCAAGCTTTTATAGTATGTTCTTGAAAGAGGGTGCTTTTTGGCAATCCCCACGCTTTACAATGATGATCGCTCTTTCTCGCAGTACTATAAAACGCTTTCTAAGAACTCTAAGAAACTCTGGAAATACTTCAGAGGGGTCCTAGGAGAGTAATTTGAGAATATTACAAAAGGGAAAGTGGTAGAAGTATGTGAAAAGAGTGAGAAAGTCCCCCCTTTTATAGGAATTCGCACCTGTCAGGTCGGGACCGCCGTCTCGCCAAACGGGATGGAAGTCTCGCCTTCAGCAAGTGGCAAAACAGCCGTCTCGCCAAACGAGATGGTGATCTTGCCATTGGCGAGTGGCGAGACGGTGGTCTCGCCAAACGAGATAGCGGTCTCGCCCTTAGCCAACAGCGAGACGACGATCTCGCCAAATGAGACGACGGTCTCGCCAAACGAGACAGCGGTCTCGACCCTTTGAGTAAAATTTCTTATTTTTCTTTTACAAAAATCCTTCCTATTCTAATATGGGGCCTATTGATCAATCCTAGGGACCTTTTAGGCCTTACCCATCTTTGAAAGAAAGTCTTCTACTATTTATTTTGAGGTCGGGAAAGATTTGGGGTCTACAATTGCCCCCCCTTCACTTGACTAATCGACGGTTGGCTTAATATGCCAACGAGATCGGTTGGCAAGTGAAGGAGTTAACCCTCTTGCCTGGTCGTCCTTCGGATGCTCCTTCTTGTGGTAGCCGACCCCTCGGTTGATAAATGTGTGTGCCTCTGGGATGCTCCTTCATGCGGTAGTCGACCTCTTTGGACAAAAAGGTGTGAACCTTCGGGATGCTCCTTCTTGCGGTAGCCAACCCCTTTGGTTGACAAGTGGTAGAACCTCAGGATGCTCCTTTTTGCGGTAGCCGACCCCTCGGTTGATGAGTATGAACCCCCATCCGGTTGCTTGTAGCTTTGGGATGCTCCTTCTTGCGGTAGCCGACCCCTCGACTGACAAGTGGTAGAACCTCACAATGCTCCTTCTTGCAATAGCCGACCCCTCGGTTGATGAGTATGAACCCCCATTCGGTTGGTGCAGTCCACTTTGTAGGACTGGTGGTGGTGGTGGCTTACTGCTCTAGCTCATGCGCCGACTCTATGGGGAGTGTTTCTGCTTGATATTCTATTTTGACTTTTCTGATGAAGTCTTTCGGTGTGCCAGGGATTTATTGGTCTTCTTCCAGCTGGTTGAGTGCTGGGGATTCTTTGTTTTTGAGTTTTTGTAGCGGTCATCCAAATTTGCTGGTTGTCGGGGATTTTTGGTGAGTGCCTTTTACATAGGCAAGAATCTGCTGAGGATTTTGTTGATTTTAGGTAATGCCTCTAAGCAGGCGGGCGTTTTGCTTGTTTACCTTTTTCTCTTTGTTGGGAGAATGATGGCTAATGCTTGGGATTTTTAATCTCACATTTTTCCGCGGTTTATTCTTTTTTCTCGCGATTTTGGATTTTGGCTTTTTTGGGATAGCGCGTAAGCCTTTGTACTTTTTAGTTTTTTTTTATTACGCTAGCTTTTTCTTTTTCGGAAGAGAATAAAGACAAACAGCTTCACCAAAAGATTTTATTTATATATATCATGAATTTTGTACAATAATTATATATACAATGATGTTCCTAAGGCGGCTACGGGCTCGACTGCGAGGCTGAAGACGACTCAGGAGGAGGAAACTGCTGGAGCATGTGCCTCTAAAACTCTTCCTGGCTTCGGATCATGCCGAGTACATGCTGACTGATCGTATCTAGGCTCTGAATCACTCCCTCCTACCTCTAGCTGATAGTCTCCAACCGCGTCTCGAAGACATCCTGCCTCAGGGACATCTAGTCTAACTGCTGGTGGATGTCATCCATGTGACGGTGGACGCTAGAAAAATCATCCCCGTACTGCTGCTGCTGCTCAAACTCCGGGGGCATGGGGATCTCCTGCGACTCATCCAGATCCTGGATGTCCAGAGTCATGGCGAGCGCCAGGTGGAGGGTCACCTGGGACCCCTGCCTGACGAGCCTCCCCATGCTGACGGAGGATGGAGGGAATGTCCTCCTTGTTGGTGCATCCCCATCTCTCGGCCAGCGGGGTGATGAGGGGAGCCATGAGGATGACTCCAACGGGGTGGCTCCCGAAGTCCTTCAGAGCCCTCAAAAAGAAGTATTCGGGATTACACGTGCGTTCGTGCAGCATGCAGTGTAGCACGAAGAGATCGGGCTGAGTGATCTTCCCCTGACTCTCTTTCTGCGCATGGATCGTCCTCGCCAATAGCTTGTGGCAGATGCGGAGAGGAGAGCTGAGTGCTGACCCTTTCATCAGGGCCGGTAGGATCTGCAACCCGGTGAGATCCTCCTATATCTCACCGGTTGTGAGGGCAGCCAACCGCTCACAGATAGCTCCCCGATATTCCGGTGTCAGGGTGTCCGCGGGCTGGTTGAAGCCCATGGTGACGTTGAACTCATCCAACGTCATCGTCCGGTGGGTCCCGTTCATGTAGTACGAGATCATCCTCGTCGGAGGGACACCCGAGAATAGCGCAGGCATGTCAACCATCGTGACGGAGGCGAGGAACTCCATCACGACCTCTCTATAGATGCAGGTCGGAGGGTCCTGGAGGAGGAAGTCCCACTCGATGTTGTGGATGTAGCCTCGTACATCCTCTTCCCAACCGAACTCGGCCAGGATGCCGAAGTCTAGGCGCAACATAGGGTGCCAAGAGTAGCTCCTAATTTGATCCAGCCTGGCCTGGTGTTGCAGCATGAGTTGAGTGGGGTCTGGTGGAGCCTGTGGTGCGGGAGTGCTCTGTTCGGATCCCCGACCTCTCTTTCGGGGCCTAGAAGATTCTCCTTGTTGCATTTTGTTCAAAGACACTCAAAGATGTATGAGAGGATGAAGGAATGAAGTGTTTTAAAACTGACCCAAAAGCCCCTATATATAGAAAAATATTTTTTAGTCAGGACTGCCATCTGAGATTCGGGACGGCGGTCTTGAATTTTTGAAGTTCGGGACCGCCATATGGAATGTCGAGACGACGGTCTCGCTATTTGCGATGTAGCAAGACAACTTTCTCGCCAAACGAGAAGGTGATCTCGCCTTTAACAAATGGCGAGACGACGGTTTAGCCAAACGAGACGACGGTCTCGATTTCAGCGAATGACGAGATGGTCGTCTGGGCTTTTAGAAAGTTTTTTTTTGAAAGATATAGGACCCTGTTCAAAAACATCTATGCATGCAATGTTTTCATGTTATGTGTCCTATAATACTATTTAGTTGATTTTTCAGAAGGATTAACTGATGTGTCTTTTGCAGACGAGACCCTTCTGATGTCGTTTTCTGGCTGTACTTGTTTGTACCATTTCGGACTTAATATGACCGAAGAATAATTGTTGATTGAGGAGCAAACTTGCCATGTTGGTATGATTTTTCCTTCCTCTAGAGGTTTCAATCCTCTTATTGATTATATGCCTCCATATTCCCCCATTAATTATCAGAATATTATGATAAGGGTCAAGAGAAGAGAAGTAAGAGGATAATTTATTTCAAAGGCTTGTGTTTTAGACGATTGTATACTTTTATTTTTTATTCAAAAGGGGTTTTGTAAGAATGGCTGGTCAAGGTTGGTTAAAGTGTTTAAGCACTTCTTGCTTTGAGGATTTGCGTCTTAGCCAATTTGTATTGCTTTCAATGGCTGATTGACTTCCCCAGACTGCCCTTTGGGTTTTTAGATTAGGATATTGTGTTTTGGTCCTAATTTTTGTCTAGGTTTCCTTTTTCTTGCTTTGGAAATCCTAGCGGACCTTATTTTGTAACCCTAACTTCTGCCTAGGCTATCCTTTATTGTTGTTCGGGTTTCCTAGCGGGTCAACCCTAATTTTTGTGTAGCCCCCTTGGTGGGTTTCCTACTGAGTAATTTGCCCTTTTTTTTGTCTTTGGCTTCTATGGGTTTCTTTTAATTTATATTATTTTTACACAATATTGGTGAAACACGATTTTATTATAATGAGGTAAAATCTTATTCTGTGTTTCTAGTCATTCAGTTTGATTATTTTATTTTTTGCGATAACGCGTTCTGATTATTTTGACGCACTTTTGAAAACGTTTGCTTAAACATGGTTATTATGAGGTCTAGTCATGAATAGCAAGAAGAGAAGCAAATAGTAATAAATGTATTCTTATTAATTAATAGGGGAATATGTGCTCAAAAAATGCCCGGGGGTCGGGCTAGCCTGGGGAGATAATCTCTAACAATCATTGAATTTACATCCCTTAAGAAAGGAAAAAGAACTCCTAATGACTAGAGTTGCTCTCGACGCTTGTATCCCTCCGCTTCGGAAGATCTGCTTGAGTTTGCGGAGGGGAGACTTCCCTTTTCTTCTTTCAGCTCGGCCCTTTGCAGGGTCAAATCCTAGGCCATGCTTCAAGGGATTATCTTTGAATTCCGAGGGCTCCTTTATTCCTTGGGAGTCTGCCCCGAGCCCTTGGCCAGGATGATAACCATACTTCATCATCATGCGAGCTACCTTCGTATTACCAGGAAGTCTTTATACATTGGAGATTTCAAGCGCTTGAAAAGATGTTTCAAGGGCCTCTTCAACCGCATCCACATAGGGTTGAGTAGACGGTCCACTGATCAAGATATCATCTTCAGCTTGGATCGTGACCAATTTGTCATCTACTATGAAATTGACTTTCTGGTGGAGCGTTGAAGGTACTGCCTTAGCGTCGTGAATCCAAGGTCTGCCAAGGAGACAACTGTATGCTGAAGTAATGTCCATCACGTGGAAATCGACGTTGAAGATAGTGGGTCTGACTTGGATTGACAGATTGATTCCCCCCCCCCCCACTACTTCTCATTTGGATCCGTCAAAGGCTCGAACGATAGTGCTGCTTGGACGTATGTGGGTTCCTTGAATAGTCAACTTGTCAAGTGTGCACTTGGACATCACGTTCAAGGACGACCCGTTATCCACAAGAGCTTTAACGATGAGATACTCCTTGCCTTTGATGGAAATATGCAAGGGCTTTGATGAGCCATTATTTTTCCGCATTTTCTTATCTTTCTGTACTTATCTTAATTTGTGCATTGTGCTTAATTGTCTATTATTAGTGCATTTTCATTGATTGGGCTTCATTGGGCCATTATTCCGAATTTTGCTTAATTTAGCATTTATTGGTCTAATTTTCGTTTTTAATTATTTTTAGGTATTTTTGGTAAAGCAATTTTGGAGCTTGGACATTAATCTTAAGATGAAGAGAATTTCCACGTCATTTCCATAATATTTCCATGTCATTTCCACGTCATTTAAGTGATTAGGCCAACATTTGAGGCCCAGAGTGGCATTTTTGTAATTCTAAACCCTAGAATGGCATTTTTGTAAATATTGGTGTGCTGAGATGAGGGAATACGGGGAGAGGGTTTTATTTTGAGGAGAGGGGGCTTCTTCCACATTGATTCTCCATTTTTAGTCGTTTGGGAAGCTCTCCATGGTGCCACTACTTAGGTTTTGTGTTTTCCATTCTTGAATAGACTCCATTTCATATTTTCTTCTCATTTTTAGCTTGGAACAACTTGTATTCTGTATTTAGACGCTTAGAATAGTACCCATTTGGGGTTTTTCGATTTTTCTGCACATTGGATGTTTGAGTTTCGGTTTCTTGTTCTTTCATATATATGATGAAGTATTTTCATTCATTTTTTGTATTTGCGGTTCATTTCCATGGCTAGCTAAACTTTGAGTATTGATTCCTTGAGGAGAATGTGATGAACCCTTGAGATTTTTGTGTTTGAAGCATTTCTGCCATGTCCTGTATTGGTCTCCATCTAATTAACTTTGTGCTTGATGAAGGGATGCCAAATTTGATGTATGCTTAATCTCATATTTGTGTTCTTGCATTTAAACAACTCCTGTTCATGCTTAATGGATGTGGGTTGCTACATGGTTGCTTAATCCGTGGCACCAAGGTTGAAGATGTATGCTTGCTTAATGCATATTGAACTCGTTTTAGTCTTCGCTTAGTGGTCTAATTTCGGGTTTCAAGATTGAACAGGACATTCATTTGGTAATCTGTGATAGGTGGATTTACATTTGAATTAAGGAATCAATACATTTTTAATCTCTGCTTTTGTCACTGTTGTTGTTTCGTAGAATTTAATTTGTGTCTATCTGTTAATCTACAAACCAACCCCCCCCCCCCAATTACTGTTTTATCTGTTTGATTGTGGATCTTTGATTGAAACTAATAGTCCTTGGGAGACGACTTAGGAGTCACTTCCTAGTACTGCATTTATGTTGTTTATTTGACCGGATACGACTCTGATCAAATTTGGCGTCGCTGCCGGGGACTCATTGGTTTTTGTCAAAGTTGGTGTGTTGTGTTGTGTTATGCAATAGAGTGTTTTGTTATGTTGAGTCTGCATAATTTGTATCAGTCAGTGTGTCTGCATAATTCAAATTGTGTTTTGTTTTAGTTTAGGGTAGTGATTTACTGTTGTGGTCAGTTTTATTTTCAATTTTGCGGTTTGTTATTGAAGGTTGTAAGTGCAGCAATTTGGAGCAAGGAAGAAATTCGAATTTAGCTGCACAATTCACCTTGGAAGGTAATGGAATAATAACTTAATTTTGCTGTATAATTGCTGTAGACCCCTAATTTTGTCCGGCCTCTCAATAAAGGCTAAGGAGACTTCCTATAACAAGATAAAGCTTGCCCGACATCTCAATATAGGCCAAGAAGACTTCCTATATGAAGATAAAGCTTCAATGGACGTTTATCGGCATCAATCGACGTCCGAACAAAGAAAGGAAAGCTTCCCGGGGGTCCCAGAACACAAAATCTGGCAAAAATAGTCGAGATGGCCATCCCAGAAGTTGGGACGACCGTCCCTGATGGCCCAGACGGCCATCCCAAGTTCCAGACGACCGTCCCAAGTTCCAGACGGCCGTCCCACCTTGCTGTGACGCTTGGGACGGCCGTCCCAACTTCCCCAGACGGTCGTCCCAGTTTTCCAAGCTCCAGACGGCCGTCCCAAGCTGCCAGACTGCGAAAACTATAAATAGGAGGCTCATTTGCCACTTTTCCACACTCCAAACAACTCCAAACACTTGTCTTCTCTCCCTACTTCGAATGAACTCTCTGATTGCCTTAAAAAGGTAACAATCGGTTAAGGAATTGTATTCCAGCATTCGATTCTTCTTTAAAATTTAGTAGAGTCGATCTTGTATTCGGGGAGGAGAGTCTTTGTAGAGCGGGGGATTGCCAAAACGCATCCCCACAGTTAAAGATTCGCAATACAAAGTTTGCTACGGAGGTTCTTTTCACTTCTTTGCTCCTTTATTGCTTTATTTATTGCTTTATGTTTGCAATGTAAAATAAAATCATGTAGATAGCCGTTTTTTAATATTATGCAATAAAATAGGGTACTAGCGTAATTTCTCGTAATCTTCACTTAATGAATGAATCCGTCATAGGGAACCCGAAAGGGGCGTTGTGGGGGTGCTAACACCTTCCCAACACGTAACTAACTCCCTTACCCAACTCTGGTTATAATGACCAAGTTTGGTTTTTCTTAAAATCAACACCTTTTTATCCTTTTCCAATGTTTACGGTCAAAACATTGGTGGCGACTCCATAAGAACCCCTTTTCGAAAACCTTGCTTTTATTAGAGGATAGTTCAGTTGTTGAGTACCTCGGAAGCAATGATCATATTTTAACCTAAAACACGAGTCTAAACCATCTTTTCGCGACCGCTCGCATAAACGTTCGAGATGTCCCTAGACGTTGGAACGGACGGCGGCGACAGATGGCGACTCCGCTGGGGAAGCTAGAGAGTTGATCCCATTTAGTGACAGATAAATTCAAACTAAGTAAAGATTTGAAATTACGCTTTTACCCTCTTCCGTATGTTTTATTGTATGGCTTTAATAACTGTTGTATGATTATTTTCTGCAAATTGTCTGAAATATAAATTGCACACAAAAACCCTTGCACACTACAGTCCCTCTATACCCGGGGGCAAGAGTGAATACCTATAGGGAGTGGGTGGCAGATACGACTGGCTTGTTGGCACACGGGGCTACAACCGTTGTCGGAAACCACCAACTCAAGGTGATAACTCTCTTCTTTTGGTCTAAGGATGTCGACACAGAGTTCCGTGCATGACCCGAGGATTGAGAGATTGAGAGGTCCCTATAATGGGGGCACCTTGGGGACCTTTGGCCTTTGCGAGAACAGTTTAGAACCACCTAAACCAAGCATGTTTCTGCAGGAAAACCCCACCTCGTAATAAGCGTGGCTCCGCTCGTGGATGAATGAATTGTGTGTGCATTCGTTTGCTGCATTTGTATTGATGCATTAACATAGGGTAATCATACAACAAACAAAATAATGAAAAACCCTAAAAAACCATAAAAGTGATAAGATAAACCAACTTTATCTCGGACAGTCTTTTGTTAAGCTAGCCTGGTTTCAGGTTCTTTGTAAGCTAAGTAGCCACGTTGACCGACAGAAGAGATAAATGGTCATAAAAATTTAAAAAACAATTCAAAGCCGTAAAAATTCCTTTTTATAATAAAAAGATTCTTGGCAAAGTCGTATCATTCATACCACATCATCCAATAAGTGGTAAAACTAAGAGAGAAAATAAATGCACTAAGAAAAGTATGCATAAACATCATCATAATAAAGTCTCTCATACATAAACACATTCATTCTAGGATGTATTAGATATCCTTAGACAATAGCGAAAGAGACCCAAGTGCGTTTATCACCTTCCTAGAAGAGATAAGTGCGCTAAGGTATGTTGGCAACCTTTTAAAAAAAAAAAGGAAGTTAGCACACTAAGGTGGGTATGGTACCCTTAAAACTTAGGCTTTTGAGAAGATACCAAAGCTATTGTCTAAGGCATATCTATCTCACGCTGATAATTCATAATAAAAAGCTATAATAATAAAAATCGTTAAAATCATTTAGAAAGTGGTTGATCTTCCACCCGTCCTCACTCGTGCTCAGAAAGCTAAAAAGATGGAACAACTAGAGGAGCAAAACCGAAAGCTCACCACTGAGCTTAATACGCTGAAAGAGCAAATGGCTCAGATGTTAGAAATGATGCGCCAACAGAATCTCCATAAAGAGGGTCCTCAAAGTGGACAAGCCTCTCACCAAGAAGAAGAAGAGGAACCTCACGGTGAGCATGACCAATCTGACACAAGGACAGTACATATTCATGCTCCAGAAATATCGAAACAACAAATTACTGCCCTTGAGGAGAGGTTGAGAGCCATGGAGGGGCATAACTTTGATGTCAAAGAGGCGGCTGGCATGTGCCTCGTTAAAAACATCCAATTCCCTAACAAATTCAAAACTCCGGACTTCCCAAAGTACATGGGAATAACTTGCCCCAAAAGCCATCTTACGATGTATTGCCGTAAGATGGCTGCATATGCTGACAATGAAAAACTCCTGATCCATTGCTTTCAGAAGAGCTAAGCTGAATCAGCCCTAAACTGGTATATGCAACTGGAGGGAGGGCAAGTCCAAACATGGAGACATCTGGCGGATGCTTTTCTTCGTCGTTATAAATACAATATTGATTTGACCCCTGAAAGAGCAGATCTACAGTTGCTAAGCAAGAAAAATGATGAATCCTTTAAGGCATACGCCCAAAGATGGAGGGAATTGGCAGCACAAGTAGAACCTCCTCTGTCCGACAAAGAAACCACATCCATGTTCATCAATTCTCTAACCGGTCCCTATTATGACAAAATGATAGGGAACACATCAACACTCTTTGCGGATGTGGTAATTATAGGGGAAAGAGTAGAGCAAGGTCTAAAAAGTGGAAGAATTGCACAAAATACTTCCTCCAATTCCTCCACTCCAAATGTTAAAAAGAGTTTTGGAAAGAAGAAGGAAGGAATCGTGAACGCAATCAACATTGCCACTCCTTTTTCCTCCTCGCAGCAGACCAAGTCACGCAGACAAGAGAGGAAATTTACTCCAATACCGACCTCCTATGGAAGTCTGTTGTTAAAATTGTTGGATGCCAAACTCCTCGTGCGCGTCCCTCCTAAGAAAATGGAGCCACCATATCCAGAATGGTATAAACCAAACGAAAAATGCAATTATCATTCGGATGCTCCGGGACACTCCGTGGATAACTGCGTGGCCTTAAAACATAAGGTCCAAGATTTAGTAGATGCAGGGTGGATTACCTTTGACGCATCTACTCCAAAAGTAGATGACCAGCCCTTATCTAAGCCCGAATAAAAGACGAGATAAGGAAGATCAGCAAATTAGGGCTCATCGTTTTGCCATCTCTAAAAAATAATAAAAATAAATACAAAAATATAAAACATAAAAATATATCGAAAAGCTTCCGATATATTCCTCGTGATCCCCGCCCATGATCACGAGATTTTTGGTTAAAGTGGGCTTTGTAAATATTTTCTTTTGTCAATACAATAAGGCATTTTCCATAATATTCATATTCTCTTTCATTCTTTTCCCTCTCACACATTTAATAAATAAATCTAAAACAAAGCATAACCATACAGTCATGTATGTGATTAAAAACTCTCTGGAAGATCCGAAAGCCGAAGACGAATGGATTGAGTCAGACAGTGAGGAGAGGACCATTTCCCCGGACATGCAAAGACTGTTGGAAAAAGAATCTCAATCAATACAGCCCCATCAGGAGAAAACTGAGGCCATCAATTTGGGACAAGAAGATAATAAGAAAGAAGTAAATATTGGTACCCAAATTGACAATGATGTCAGGGAAAGGCTGATACAATTACTAAGAGAGTATGTGGACGTGTTTGCATGGTCCTACCATGATATGCCTGGAATTGATAAAAGCATAATGGAGCATAGATTACCACTAAAAGAGGGATTTCAGCCCGTTAAGCAGAAACTCAGAAGAGTAAAACCAGAATGGTCCTTGAAAATAAAGGAAGAAGTAGAAAAACAGTTGGATGCCAATTTTCTGATTGTGTCAAAATACCCCGAATGGTTGGCAAACATCGTGCCAGTTATAAAGAAAAATGGAAAAATCAGAGTATGCGTAGATTATAGGGACTTAAACCGTGCAAGTCCAAAAGATGATTTTCCCTTACCACATATTGATATGCTGGTAGATCATACCGCTACAAATACTCTCTATTCTTTCATGGATGGATATGCAGGGTATAACCAAATTAAATTGGTTGTTGAAGATAGAGAAAAAACTTCATTCATTACGCCGTGGGGTACATTCTGTTATAGAGTAATGCCTTTTGGACTTAAGAATGCAGGGGCTACTTATCAAAGGGCTATGGTTACACTATTTCATGATATGATCCACAAAGAAATCGAAGTATATGTGGATGATATGATCGCCAAGTCCAAAAATGAGATGGATCACCTCCAATACTTAAAGAAATTATTCAATCGGCTTCGGAAATACCAGATTAAGCTCAATCCGGCTAAATGCACATTCGGAGTACGATCAGGAAAACTCCTTGGGTTTATTGTCAGTAAAAAAGGAATTGAGGTAGACCCTGATAAAACAAAAGCAATCGTAGAAATGCCCCCACCAAGAACAGAAAAAGAAGTCAGAGGGTTCCTGGGCTGAATAAACTACATCGCACGGTTCATCGCGCAATTAACGGATAAGTGTACGCCCATCTTCAAGTTATTGCGTAAAAACCAACCGAAAGTTTGGAACGATGAATGTCAACAAGCTTTCGAAAAGATCAAAATGTGCCTAACCAATCCCCCAGTATTGGTACCACCTGTGGAAGGAAAGCCCCTGATTCTTTACCTTTCAGTACTCGACGAGTCCATGGGATGTGTGCTCGGTCAACAAGACGATACGGGTAAGAAAGAACAAGCCATATATTACCTCAGTAAGAAATTTCTAAACTATGAGACCCGTTATACACCACTCGAAAAAACATGTTGTGCATTGGTGTGGGCAACTCAGCGCCTTCGACAATATATGGTCAGACATACAACTTGGTTGATTTCCAAAATGGACCCAATCAAATACCTGTTTGAAAAACCCGTCTTGACCGGAAGGATAGCCAGGTGGCAAGTACTCCTCTCAGAATTCGACATCGTTCATGTCACTCAGAAAGCTATCAAAGGCAGTCCTTTAGCAGACTACCTGGCACATGGGCCAACTGACGAATATCAATCCCTCCAAGATGATTTTCCAGATGAGCACATAATGCACATCCAACATGAAGAACTTGAAAATGATAAGTGGATCATGTTTTTCGATGGAGCTTCAAACTTACTGGGACATGGGATTGGAGCTATTTTAATATCTCCCGAAAAGAAGTATATCCCAGTAACAGCCAGATTAAACTTTGATTGCACAAACAATATGGCGGAATACGAAGCTTGTGCTCTAGGTATTCAAGCAGCTTTGGATTATGGGGTGACTAAACTCAAAGTATTCGGTGACTCATCCCTTGTTATTTACCAGCTCAAGGGTGAATGGGAAACTAGAAATTCCAAATTAATCCCTTATCTGGAGCACATCCGTAATATGACTTCACAAATGGAAAATATTAGTTTCGAGTACATCCCTCAGGAAGATAACCAGATTGCAGATGCACTAGCAACATTATCATCCATGTTCGCATTAGGACAAGAACATGAGATGCCCATCATTCAAGTCAAAAGGCACGATAAACAAGCCTTTTGTATGATGATAAACAATGGAAAAGATGACAACCCTTGGTATCATGACATAAGGCGATACTTGACAAAGGGTGAGTACCCCGAGGGAATCAATGACAATGACAAAATGATCATTCGGAAAAAGGCCATAGGGTTTATGTTGATAGGAGAAACCCTTTATAAAAAGAATTCTGATTCTACTTTGCTAAGATGCGTCAATCTCAAAGAAGCCCAGATATTGATTAAAGAAATACATGAAGGAACCTTCGGGACTCATGCACCAGGGCATATCATGGCTAGGAAAATCCTCAGGGCAGGATATTATTGGTCCACAATGGAAAAGGACTGTCATCAATATGCCAGAAAATGTCACAAGTGTCAGGTACATGCGGACAATGTACATGTTCCACCAATACCTCTCAATGTTATGGCTATCCCTTGGCCATTCGCTATGTGGGGCATAGATGTTATCGGACCTATTGAGCCTAAGGCATCCAATGGCCATCGATTCATTTTGGTGGCTATCGACTACTTCACTAAGTGGGTAGAAGTTGCATCTTATGCACATGTGACTAAAAAGGTAGTGGTCACCTTTGTTAAGAAAAATATCATATGTCGATATGGCATCCCACATCATCTTATTACTGATAATGGAACCAACCTGAATAATAAGATGATGGAAGAACTATGCCAGGACTTCAAAATTCAACACCATAATTCTTCTCCTTATCGGCCCAAAATGAATGGCGCAATGGAAGCGGCTAATAAAAACATCAAAAGGATTGTTCAAAAGATGGTTAAGACTTATAAGGATTGGCATGAAATGTTGCCTTTTGCTCTTCATGGTTATCGAACATCTGTACGAACCTCAACAGGAGCTACTCCATTCTCCCTTGTATATGGTATGGAGGCCGTATTGCCAATAGAGGTCGAAATACCTTCCCTGCGAATTATAATGGAAGCAAAATTAACAGAAGCCGAATGGGTTCAAAGTCGATACGATCAATTAAACCTTATCGATGAAAAACGGCTGAATGCTATATGCCATGGACAAGCCTATCAAAAGAAGATAAAAAAGGCTTATGATAAAAAGGTCCACCCTCATACTTATCAAGAAGGGGATCTAGTGATAAAGAAACTGCTTCCAACCCATAAGGATAAAATTGGAAAATGGGCGGCAAATTATGAAGGACCCTTTGTGGTCAAACGAGCTTTCTCAGGAGGGGCACTTATCCTCACTAATATGGATGGAGAGGAGCTTCGACACCCAATCAACTCTGACGCGGTGAAGAAGTATTATGCTTGAAGACATTGCTCAAGACCCGTCAGGAATGAAAACCCGCAAAGGGTATCCCTGGGCAAAAGATAGGGTCTATATCCCTCGCTAGGATACGTCCTAGGCAAAAAGAAGAGGTAAAAAAAAAGAAAAAAAAACTAACTAAGAGCAATGGTTACCTCAGTCGAAAACCGAAAGGCGGCTAAGGTAACATTCTTTCAGAAGCAAGCAGTTTGCATAGTCTTCACTCTAAGCTCAGGCATCTCAACTGAAGCAATTAGGAGAACTAGGGGGCAGATATCATGGACATGACTGTTTAAGCCTATACAGTATAACCAACCCGGCCACCCATTCTTCTAAATACCTTTTGAAATCCTTCTGTAAAAGAAATAAACTTTTGATCATTTATCAATAAAATTCTCTTTCATTTCCTTTCTCTTGAACAAATATTATGGAAATGTCTCTTTATTGATAAATCATAAATATGCGCAAAGACCTTTAATCAAAGATCAAGCATGCATCTAAAAAAAGGGAAGCATAAAAATAATAATAAAGGAATAAAAGCCTGCTAGGATATTCTTAGGAAAAAACTAGGGTAGCCTGCTAGATCGGAAACCCCAAAAGAACGGTCTAGGTAAAAGATAAGGCAAAAGCCCCCTAAGATATTCTAGACAAAAATTAAGGCAGCCCGCTAAGATCGAAAACCCGTACAGGATAGTCTATGCAAAAGATAGGGCTAAAACCAAGAGATGGACAAAAAAGGAGCCTATCGTCACAGTCATAAAGAAGGAGCCCATCGGCGTATTCATAAGAAGCCAACGGGAGAAGGCCAGTTACTTTCTAAATGCATCAAAAATAAATAAACAAATAGATTGCATTTAGGACATCCACATACAAAGTAGTTGCATAATACGACTTTGTCAAAATCAAGAAAAAATAATTTTCTTCAAACAAGAATATTAAACATGCATATAAGGAGGCTAGTCTCCATACTTGTGATTGAAAATAGGAGGCGCCAGAATCCAGTTTCCATATGAAAATCAAAATCGCGAAAGGCGAAATCAAAACCATTCTAGCAGAATAAAGAGCTTCAAGGAAACTAGCTCCAACCTTCTACACCAATAAAAGAAGAAAGCCATCAACATAGAAAATCCAACGGAAAGGCTCGATCATCCCCAAGCGGATCCTTGCCTACTCCAAAGGCAAAACAAAAATTACTTCATGACTCAGCACCACCACATGAGTCGTCAAAAAAGAGTCAGTTGAAGCTTCAATCAACATCTTCCATCTAAGGAAAAGGAAGTCATCAACATAGAAAAGCCAACGGAAAGGCTTGATCATCCCCAAGCAGATCCTTGCCTACTCCAGAGGCAAAACAAAAAGATTACCTCACGACTAAGCTGCATCACCACATGAGTCATCGAGCACACTCATCCAAAATATCCGCCTCATTCCCCAAAGGAGAATAAGGACTACACAAAGATCAAGCAAAGAAGATATGGAGTCAAATCCTCCATATCCCCTGGGGTTCAAAAAAAAAAAAAAAAAAACTTTCATTCCCCAATAGAGGCATGAAAAAGGCCGAATAAAAATCTCCAAGTAGAGCATATCAAGAAAAATCTACAAAAAGAGGAAAACAATTTTTTTTCCATCTTCCAACTCAAATAAGAGCTTCACAAAGCCAGGAGCCAAGACTCCATCATCAAAAAAATCAATCAAAGTTGGATCCCCAGGAAGTTGACAGAATCCTTGTTGAATCTAAAAAGAGAAAAGAAGAAAATCTCTTCATTATGCTCAATAAAGAGCTTCACAAAAGTCAGGAGTCAAGACTCCATCATAAAAAATCAAATCAAAGATTGGATCCCCAGGAAGCCAATAAACTCCCTGGGATCGCAAAAAAAAAGAGAAAAAATAAATCTCTTCATCCAGCAGATAACAAAAAGCCAGTGTACATAAAAGAAATTGAAAAGGCGCACACATTTTAAAAGCCAAATTTTCAAAATCGCGAAAAAGAGATAAAATCGCGAGAAAAAGGTAAAAATCCATTCCCCAACGGAATAAGAGCATAGGCAAAGCCAGCTCAAAACAACAGCATCCAACAAGGAGTCAAAAACTCCATTTCTCCCTAGGGGGCAAGTCAAAATAGATCTCCAGAAAACAATCAAATCCTCGGCAGATCACCAAAAAGAAAAACTATCCCCAGCGAGCCTACGACAGAGGCAAACTACAAATTCATATCCTCAAGGAGTTAATCGCCTATAACACCCAATATGAATATCCCCAGTGAAATGCAAAGCCTTCACTCCCAAGAAAAGCCTCTGCCTACTCAAAAGCAAGCAAAGAGCCAATATCCCCAAGAAACGGGAAATCAACCTATGCAAGAGGCAATACAAATCCAAAGCACAGAGCTTCCAATAAAGCATCTGCCTACTCAGAGGTATTATCAAGAGCAAATATCCTCAAGTGGAACTTCAGCCTATTTAGAGGCGAAAAACAACAAAACATTTACCACTATTGAAGCATCTGCCTAATCAAGAGGCACAATCAACAGAAACCAAAAATCCCCAATGGATTCCTGCCTAAATAAGAGGCAACCAACAAAGAATCCCCGGCAAGACCGGATGGCTAAAAAGAAAAGCCAAAAACAAAGAATCCCAAGCAAAGCCGGATGGCTAAACGAAAAAGCCAAAAACAACGAAATTCCCGGTAAAACCGGATGACTAAAACAGAAAAGTCAAATCAATTACTCCCCACGGAATGGGCGCATGATCAGAAACAATAAGCCGCCAACACATCTCCAAAACCAGATGACCATAGGATTGACTATCAAAAAGTGCATCCTAAGAGCCTTGCAGAACGGGGTTCATACCAGGTGGGGGTAGGTACCCACAAGAGCCTTGCAGAACGGGGTTCGTACCAGGTGGGGGTAGGTACCCATCAGAGCCTTGCAGAACGGGGTTCGTACCAGGTGGGGGTAGGTACCCACAAGAGCCTTGCAGAACGGGGTTCGTACCAGGTGGGGGTAGGTACCCACAAGAGCCTTGCAGAACGGGGTTCGTACCAGGTGGGGGTAGGTACCCACAAGAGCCTTGCAGAACGGGGTTCGTACCAGGTGGGGGTAGGTACCCATCAGAGCCTTGCAGAACGGGGTTCGTACCAGGTGGGGGTAGGTACCCACAAGAGCCTTGCAGAACGGGGTTCGTACCAGGTGGGGGTAGGTACCCACAAGAGCCTTGCAGAACGGGGTTCGTACAAGGTGGAGGTAGGTACCCACAAGAGCCTTGCAGAACGGGGTTCGTACAAGGTGGAGGTAGGTACCCACAAGAGCCTTGCAGAACGGGGTTCGTACCGGGTGGGGGTAGGTACCCATCGAGCCTTGCGGAACGGGGTTCGTACCGGGTGGGGGTAGGTACCCACAAGAGCCTTGCGGAACGGGGTTCGTACCAGGTGGGGGTAGGTACCCACAAGAGCCTTGCGGAACGGGGTTCGTACCGGGTGGGGGTAGGTACCCACAAGAGCCTTGCGAGAATGGGGTTCATACCAGGTGGGGGTAGGTACCCACCGGAGCCTTATAAAATAAGGTTTATACCGGATGAGGGTAGGTACTCATCAGAATCTAGCAAAAAATGCAGATTCGCACCAGGTGGGGGTCGGTACCCATCAGAGCCTTATAAAATAAGGTTTGTACCGGATGAGGGTAGGTACTCATCAGAATCTAGCAAAAAATGCAGATTCGTACCAGGTGGGGGTAGGTACCCACCAGAGCCTTATAAAATAAGGTTTGTACCGGATGAGGGTAGGTACTCATCAGAATCTAGCAAAAAATGCAGATTTGTACTAGGTGGGGGTAGGTACCCACCAGAGCCTTATAAAATAAGGTTTGTACCAGATGAGGGTAGATACTCATCAGAATCTAACAAAAAATGCAGATTCGTACCAGGTGGGGGTAGGTACCCACCAGAGCCTTATAAAATAAGGTTTGTACCAGATGAGGGTAGGTACTCATCAAAACCGAGCAAAATGCATCAGGTAAAGTAAAATACTCACCAGAGCATTACAAAAACGGGTTGCAAAAACCTTGCTTCTATTAGAGGATAGTTCAGTGTTGAGCACCTCAGAAGTAAGTACCCACAAAGAACCTTGCAAAACAGGGTTCATACCAGGTGAGAGTAGGTACTCACCAGAGCCTTGCAGAACAAGGTTCAGACCAGGTGGGGGTAGGTACCCACAAGAACCTTATGAAATAGGGTTCGCACCAGATGAGGGTAGGTACTCATCAAAATGCAGACTCATACCTAGTGAGGGTAAGTACTCACCAAAGCCTTATAAAAGAAGGCTCAAACCAGATAGGGGTTGGTACCTATAAAAAATATTTATCATCCGGAGGATCAGCAAACTTCAGCAAGGGAGCATCCAAAGGATGACCGGGCAAAAAGGGTTAACTCCTTCACCTACCAAACTAACTTTGTGGGCACATTAGGCCAACAATTAGTCAGGCAAGTGAAGGGGGGGCAGCTGTAGACCCCTAATTTTGCCCGGCCTCTCAATAAAGGCTAAGGATGTTGAACATTCAAGGACTTGGTGTTGCACTTGATAGACATGAAGATTGTTGATTTTGATGATGATTCAAGAACACAAAGACTTAGAGTGTTGAAGACTTGTTTTGTATTGTAATAACTCTGTTTCAATTAGATTGAGTCTGTAATATTAGAGTTTAAGATAGCCAGTACATAGTCTGCACCTTAGAAGCTTCAAAAAGCTCATATTTATCATCCAGGCTCGGCTTTAATCGATTAAATAGGGAAATAATCGATTAAAACAGTGAGAAAAATCATTTTCTGTAACAACTCACTGGTTTAATCGATTAAACCAAATTTTAATCGATTATCAGGCGGTTTAATCGATTAAATCACCTTTTAATCGATTAAAACAGAGAGGTTTGGGTTCTGTTGATATTTGGCTCTGTTTTAATCGATTAATACTTCTTTTAATCGATTATTTCAGTCAGATTTTGATTTTTAACTTCAAATCAAACCTATTTTTGAAAACCCTTTTCCCAAGAACCCTAATTCCGAAAATCCCAATTCCCAAACCCTAATTTCTCTACTTAAAATCTTCTATGGCACTCAGAAAAGGAGAACAACCTTTTCCATACAAAAGTTAAGTGTTGTGAGTGCCAGAGATTTGTTTGTTGCAAGGAAAGGGGGCTTTTGGAACCTGGTGTGGGTTAGAAGCGATAAGAATCACTAAGTGGAGTTCTTAGTGGATTGTGTGTTGTGCCGTCTCTAGGGAAAGTTATTCATCATCTCTTGTGGATTTCAAGAGAGGTGTTTTTGTATCTTTATCTTCTCAATTGTAATCTATTTGTAACAACTTGTTTATAGTGACAGTGTTAATCCTCTGTTGAGTGATTAGCAACTGGACGTAGGGTCTTTTGATCAGAACCAGTATAAATCTCCTGTTGAAGATTTCTATCCCTTCTCTATTTACATTTACACAGTTTTTAATCGTTAAAATTTGGGGAAAATTTTTGAAAACCTAATTTTTATTAAGAAACCAATTCACCCCCCTCTTGGTTTTTGTCCGACCACGCGATCATTCCGCTGCGCGATTCTAACAAAGGAGACTTCCTATAACAAGATAAAGCTTGCCCGACATCTCAAATAGGCCAAGAAGACTTCCTATATGAAGATAAAGCTTCAATGGACGTTTATCGACATCAATCGACGTCCGAATAAAGAAAGGAAAGCTTCCCGAGGGTCCCAGAACACAAAATCTGGCAAAAACAGTCGAGATGACCGTCCTAGAAGTTGGGACGGTCGTCCCAGATGGCCCAGACGGCCGTCCCACCTTGCTGTGACGCTTGGGACGGCCGTCCCAAATCCCAGACGGTCGTCCCAACTTCCCCAGACGACCGTCCCAGTTTTCCAAGCTCCAGACGGCCGTCCCAAGCTGCCAGCCTGTGAAAACTATAAATAGGAGGCTCATTTGCCACTTTTCCACACTCCAGACAACTCCAAACACTTGTCTTCTCTCCCTACTTCGAATGAACTCTCCGATTGCCTTAGAAAGGTAACAATCGATTAAGGAATTGTATTCGAACATTCGATTCTTCTTTAAAATTTAGTAGAGTCGATCTTGTATTCGGGGAGGAAAGTCTTTGTAGAGCGGGGGATTGCCAAAACGCATCCTCACAGTTAAAGATTCGCAATACAAAGGTTGCTACGGAGGTTCTTTTCACTTCTTTGCTCCTTTATTGCTTTATTTATTGCTTTATGTATGCAATGTAAAATAAAATCATGTAGATAACCGTTTTTTAATATTATGCAATAAAATAGGGTAATAGAATAATTTCTCGTAATCTTCACTTAATGAATGAATCCATCATAGGGAACCCGAAAGGGGCGTTGTGGGGGTGCTAACACCTTCCCCACACGTAACTAACTCCCTTACCCAACTCTGGTTATAATGGCCAAGTTTGGTTTTTCTTAAAATCAACACCTTTTTATCTTTTTCCAATGTTTACGGTCAAAACATTGGTGGCGACTCCATAAGAACCCCTTTTCGAAAACCTTGCTTTTATTAGAGGATAGTTCAGTTGTTGAGCACCTCGGAAGCAATGATCATATTTTAACATAAAACGCGAGTCTAAACCATCTTTTCGCGACCGCTCACATAAACGTTCGAGATGTCCCTAGACGTCGGAATGGACGGCGGCGACAATTGCTATTGCAGAATTTTTCTGTTTGTTGTTTCCTACAGAATTTTGTTGTTCGCTGTTGCTTTTGTTAATTGTTGTTTCTGCTGTTTACTACCACATAAATTCGTCCAAGCTTGTTTGCTATTTCTGTTTTTGCTGTTTCTATTTGCAGAATTAGTTGTTGTTTTCTGCTGCAGAATTTGTTGCTATTTTCCGTTGCAGAATTTTGTTGCTGTTTTCTGCTGTAGAATTTTGTTTTTGAGACCAACCTGTTTCTGTTTGCAGAATTTTGCTGTTTTTGTTTGCAAAATTTTGTTGTTTTTCGCTGCATATGTTGTTTTTGAGGCCAACTCTGTTTTCTCTTCCTACTACTCCTCTGTTTTGGGCCAAAAAAATCTGTTGCATATGTGAATAGTGCCAGTTTTTCACTAGTTTTCGGAAAATCTAAAAAAAATACTTCCTCAAACGAAATTTTCTCTCATTTTTGGTGTCCACACTTCTTTCATCATGTATTAAGTGTATGCAAAAGTACATGTCCAAATTCATTCATTTGATTTGGTTTCCAAGTGGGTGGTGAAGAAAAAATTGTGAAAACTTCAAACAACCATAACTTTTGCTACAAATGTCAGAATTGGTCAAATTGTTTTTTCAAAAAATAGGGAATTTTCTAATCTATGCAACCCAACTCAACGAGGCTGAGTTGGCCCACTCAAAACTTCAAAAAAAGGTTTTTTACTATTTTTTTTATTTTTTAAGTTTTATTGTCCTATTTTTCTAAATTTTTCTAGGGTGGTTCACTTAGGTAGACTTAGCATTTTACCTTGATGATTTTTTTTAGTGAATCTTGTCGCCGCCATCTGTTCCGAAATCTAGGGACATCTCGAATGCTTATGCGAGCGGTCGCGAAAAGATGGTTTAGACTCGCGTTTTATTTTAAAATGTGTTCATTGCTTCCGAGGTGCTCAACAACTGAACTATCCTTTAATAAAAGCAACGTTTTCGCAAAGAGGTTCTTATGGAGTCGCCACCAATGTTTTGACCATAAACATTGGAAAAGGATAAAAATGCGTTAATTTAAAGAAAAACCAAACTTGGCCATTATAACTAGAGTTAGGTAAGGGAGTTACTTACGCGTGGGGAAGGTGTTAGCACCCCCACGACGCCCCTTTCGGGTTCCCTATGACGGATTAATTCATAAAGTAAAGATTAGGAGAAATCATGCTATTACCCTATTTTATTGTACCATATTTTAAAAATGGCTATATACATGATTTTATTTTCTATTGCATACATAAAGTAATAAATAAAGCAATAAAAGAGAAGAGAAGTGAAAAGAACCTCCGTAGCAAGCTTTTTATTGCAAATCTTTAATTGTGAGGATGCGTTTTGGCAATCCCCCGCTCTACAAAGACTCTCCTCCCCGATTACAGGACCGACTCTACTGTAATTCTAAGAAGAATCGAATGCCGGAAGAAACTTCTTTAACCAATTGTTACCTTATTAGGTAATCGGAGAGTTCATTCGAAAGAGGGAGAGAAGAGAAGTGTCTGAGGTGTGAAAAAACGCTCAAATGAGCCCCTATATATAGTTTTTTCAGCCTGGCAGCTCGGGACGACCGTCTGGGGTGTAGAAAACAGGGATGGCCGTCCCAAGTGTCAAAATTGGGAGGAACGGTCGTCTGGCATGTGGGACGGCCGTCTGGACTGACTAGGACGGCTATCCCGACTTCTGGGACGACTGTCTCGACTGTTTTGGCCAAATTTTGTGTTTTAGGACTCCCGGGAAGCTTTTCTTTCTTTATTCGGAAGTCGATTGATGCCAATAGACATCTACCGAAGCTTTATCTTCAGATAGAAAGTCTTCTTAGCCTTTATTGAGTGGCCGGGCAAAATTAGGGGTCTACAGCTGCCCCCCCTTCACCTGCCTGACTAACTGTTCGCCTAATGTGCCCACAAAGTTAGTTGGTAGGTGAAGGAGTTAACCCTTTTTGCCGGGTCATCCTTCGGATGCTCCTTTGCTGAAGTTTGATGATCCTCCGGATGATAAATACTTTTGATAGGTACCAACCCCTATATGGTTTTGAACCTTCTTTTATAAGGCTCTGGTGAGTACTTACCCTCACCAGGTACGAGTCTGCATTTTGCTGGACTCTTGTGGGTACTTACCCCCACCAGGTATGAATCCGCTTTTGCTAGATTCTGATGAGTACCTACCCTCATCCGGTATGAACCCCGTTCTACAAGGCTCTTGTGGGTATCTACCCCCACCTGGTATGAATATGCATTTTGCTTGATTCTGATGAGTACTTACCCTCATCTAGTACGAACACTATTTTATAAGGCTCTTGTGGGTACCTACCCCCACCTGGTATGAATCTGCATTTTGTTATATTCTGATGAGTACCTACCCTCATCCGGTATGAACCCTATTCTATAAGGCTCTTGTGGGTACCTACCCCCACCTCGTACGAGTCTGCATTTTGCTAGACTCTTGTGGGTACTTATCCCCACCAGGTATGAATCTGCTTTTGCTAGATTCTGATGAGTACCTACCCTCATCTGGTATGAACCCCGTTCTGCAAGGCTCTTGTGGGTACCTACCCCCACCTGGTACGAACCCCGTTCTGCAAGGCTCTTATGGGTACCTACCCCCACCTGGTACGAACCCCATTCTGCAAGGCTCTTGTGGGTACCTACCCCCACCTGGTACGAATCCCATTCTGCAAGGCTCTTGTGGGTACCTACCCCCACCTGGTACGAACCCCATTCTGTAAGGCTCTTGTGGGTACCTACCCCCACTTATGAACCCCGTTCTGCAAGGCTCTTGTGGGTACCTACCCCCACCTGGTACGAGTCCGCATTTGCTAAACTCTTAACGAGCCTCGTTTTGCAAGGCTCTCAGGATGTTCCTTTTGGTAGTCAATCCTCTGGTTGATGAGTACAAACCCTCATCTGGTTTTGGAGATGTGTTGGCGGCTTACTGTTTCTGATTATGCGCTTATTCCATGGGGAGTGATTTTCTTTTTGACTATTCTGTTTTAGTCATCCGGTTTTGCCGGGGATTTTTATTTTTGGCTTTTCTGTTTAGCCATCCGGTCTAGCCGGAGATTCTTTGTTCTTGGCTTTTCTGTTTAGCCATCCGGTCTTGCCGGGGATTCTTTGTGTTTTGGCTTTTCTATTTAGCCATCCGGTCTAGCTGGGGATTCTTTGTTCTTGGCTTTTCTGTTTAGCCATCCAGTCTTGTCGGGGATTTTTTGTTGGTTGCCTCTTATTTAGGCAGGAATCCATTGGGGTTTTTTTTTTTTATTACTGTGCCTCTTTATGTAGGCAGATGCTTCACTGATGGAGGCTTTATGCTTTGGGCTTGTATTGCCTCTTGCATAGGTTGATTTCCTGTTTCTTGGGGATATTGGCTCTTTGCTTGCCTCTGAGTAGGCAGAGGCTCCATTGGAAGTGAAGGCTTTGCATTCCACTGGGGATATCCATATTGGGCGTTTATAGGCAATTAACTCCCTGAGCATATAAATTTGTAGTTTTTCCTTTGCTGATAGGCTCACTGGGGATAGTTTTTTCTTTTTGATGATCCACCGGGGATTTGATTGCTTTCCCAGAGATCTATTTTGACTTGCCCCCTAGGGAGGAATGGAGTTTTTGACTCCTTGTTGGATGCTGCTATTTTGAGCTGGCTTTGCCTATGCTCTTATTCCGCTGGGGAATGGATTTTTACCTTTTTCTCGCGATTTTATCTCTTTTTTCGTGATTTTGAAAATTTGGCTTTCTTAAATGCGTGCGCCTTTTTAATTTCTTTTATGCACACATGCTTTTTATTATCTGCTGGGGATGAAGATAGTTTCTTCTTTTTCTCTTTTTGGCGATCCCCCGAGGAGTTCGTTGGCTTCCTAGGGATCCACCTTTGATTTGATTTTTATAACGGAGTCTTGGCTCCTAGCTTTGTGAAGCTCTTTATTGAACTAGAGGATGGGAATTTTCTTGTTTTCCCCGTTTTGTAGATTTTTCTGAAATGCTCTACTTGGAGATATTTATTCGGCATTTTTTGTGGCCTCTATTGGGGAATGAAAGGTTTTTCTTTTCTTTCTTTTTGTTGAACCCCTGGGGATATGGAGATTTTGACTTCATATCTTCTTTGGTTGATCTTTGTGTAGTCCTTATTCTCCTTTGGGGAAGTGGCGGAGATTCTGGATGAGTGTGCTTGATGACTCATGTGGTGATGAAGCTGAGTCGTGAGGTAATATTTTTGTTTTGCCTCTGGAGTAGGCAAGATCTGCTTGGGGATGATCAAGCCTTTCTGTTGGCTTTTCTATGTTGATAACTTCCTTTTTCTTGGATGGAAGGATGGTGGTTGGAGCTTCAAATGACTATGTTTGACGACTCATGTGGTGATACTGAGTCATGAAGTAATTTTTTTGTTTTTCCTTTGGAGTAGGCAAGGATCCATTTGGGGATCATCGAGCCTTTCCGTTGGCCTTTTTCCGGTGTACCTTCGTTTATTGGGGTAGAAGGTTAGAGCTAGTTTCCTTGAAGCTCTTTATTCTGCTGAAATGGTTTTGATTTCGCCTTTTCTTTCGCGATTTTGATTTTTCTCGCGAGTTATTTGAAATCTGGCTTTTTGATATATCACGTGTGCCTTTTATTTTATAATAATTTTTTTTGTACACGTGGGCTTTTGGAATGTAAACAGAAATAACAACTTTTTATTTATTACTTCCCCTTTTTCTTTTTTTTTGGGTGATACATTCAAGCATTCTTAGACTAATAGAAATATCTAGAAACATCCTAATCAACTGCTTCTGGGCTGGAATGGGAGGATGGTGTTGGTGAAGGGATGCGGCGGAGCATGCGGCGCTAGAACCTTGCTTGAGTCTGGACCAAATTTTCTATTTGGCGGTCTGTCCTTTCCTGCCTCATGTTCAGTTGACTGAACTACTGTCGAATGAACTGGAATTGCCCTTCCATGTAGGCGTGCTCGTCATCCATACGTCAGTATAAGCCGACGAAGTCTGGATCATATGATTGTTGCTGAGACTCCGAAGTCGCGGGGATATCCTGTGGTACATCGAAATCACGCATATCTAGTGAAATTGAGATTATGGGGTTTAAAATAAACCTTGATCCTTGTCGACTAAGGATGTTCATGTGGACCAGTGTTCCCCCATTAATCGGTTCTGGTTGGAGGCTAGCTGGAATGTCTTCTCCGTCAGTACATCCCCAATATTCAGCTAAAGGGGTGAGGAAGGGAGCCACCATGATAGCTCCTGTTGAGCCACGAGTTCCATAATCCTTTAAGGCTTTCAGGAAGGCATACCCTGGGTTACATCGATGCCCCTAATGCATACAATAGACAATAAAGAGATCAGCCAGCGTCACCTTTCCTTGGATTTCCTTTCGGCTATGTATGGTCCCGGCTAGCAATTTGTGGCATATGCGGAGTGGAGGAGAAAAAGTTGCACCCTTCAGATGTGACGACAGGGTTTGTGCTCTGGTGATTTCTTTCCACATGCTGGTGGTAGTGAGAGCAGCGGGTTTCTCACAGTATGCAGACTTATATTCTGGCGTTCTCGTATCCGATCGTTGGCAGAAACCCATTATGACATTAAAGTCATCTAGAAAGGTGGTCCGGTATGCCCCATCCATCCAATAGGAAACAACTTGAGTAGGTGGCACTCCGGGGGTCGTGGACGGCATCTCCACCAGATTGACAGAGGCAAGGAACTCCAGCGTGACAGTACGATGGATTCGAGAGGGTGGCTCACGAAGTAGAAAATCCCATCCTATGTTTTGGATGAACCGTCTAACATCTTGATCCCAGCCGAATGTAGTTAGGATTTCAAAATCCAGACGTAGCATGGGATGCTAGGAATATTGTTGGATATTTGCCAACCTCTGTTGATGTGATTCTGCCAGCAGGGCGTTGGTGACGGGAGTTCCTCTAGTGGAGGTCTGGGTGCGTTTTCTCCTAGATGAAGCCTCTCCACGCTCCATTTTGTGCCTTACTCACTCAAGAATGCTAAAAACGTGTAGAAAGGGAGAAGAAGCAAGATGGAAGGTTTGGAATGGGGTGAAAATGCAAGGATCCGCGCCTAGAATGTATAGGAGAAGTCAGGAAGGACGGGACGGCCGTCTGGGGTTGGGATGACCGTCTCACTCAAATTTTTGCCCTGAGACGGGCGTCTCAAATGTGGGACGGGCGTCCCACTTGAATTTTGTTGTTTGGGACGGCCATCTCGACCCTTGGGATGACTGTCTCGAGCTTTTCAAGTTGGTTTTCATGTTTTTTGATGAGAAGGAAGATAGGACTCCATTCATTGATGTTTTAATGCATGTAATGTTTCATGATATGCGTCCTATGATCTATTTCAGTTAATATTTCGAAAGTTTTAACTAATGTGCTTTGACTTCGGGCGCATTCTTGGTGTAGTACCTTTCTGTCATCATGTTTCTTGATCAACAAGCTTAATTGTACTTATTTGCCGTATCATACTTTTCTTGCTATAGCCGAAGAGCAATCTTTTGTGCGTAGGGCAACTGTCATGTCAATGCCCCCTTTCCTTTCCTTAGGGGTTTCAACCTTCCTATTGATCACTATGTTTCCACATTCCCCTTTATTACTTGAATGCTTTATAGTGAAATGGTCAAGAGAAGAGAAAGAAAAGGATTTATAACAAGGGCTTGTGTTTTAGAGGGATATATTTTTTGTAATAGAGGTTTCTGTAAGAATGGCTAGCCAAGGTTGGTTAGTGTTTAGGCTAGTTTAGACAAACGTTTTGTTCTTATGATGTGGCGTCTTTATTTACTGCTTTATGGCGCCTTTTTGTGATTTGATTAACTTTTCTAGTCCGCCTTTTCAGGTTTTCAGTCTAGGATGTTGTGCTTATGTCCTAACTTTTGTCTAGGTTTCCTTTTTGTATTATTTTTAGGAATACCTAGCGGACTTTTCGTAACCCTAACTTTTGCCCAGGCTACCCTTTATTATTGTTCGGGTCTCCTGCCGGGTTGACCCTAACTTTTGTGCAGCCCCCTTTGTGGGTTTCCTGCCGGGTATTTTGCTCTTTTATTTTTTGTCTTGGCCTTTGGCCTTGACGGGCTCTTTTTTTTTTATATATATTTTTTGCACAACATTGTCGATACTTGGTTCTATCGAGATAGATCTTATTCGTGTTTCTAGTTAATCAATCGTATTTGACTTTGTTTTGTGATGCTTTGATTGTTTTGACGCATTTAGAACAAAACGTCTATCTAAACATTGTTTATTTAAAATGGGGTATAAACATATTTAGCAAGAAGAGAAGCAGATAGTAAGAATAGCATTTTTTTTGTAATTTTGGGGAAATGTGTGCCCTAGAGATGCTCGGGGGTCGGGCCTACCCCGAGGAGTGATCTCTAATAGTCATTAGGTTTACATCCCTTAGAATTGGAAGAAGGACACCTAATGACTAACGCTACCCTTTGCGCTAATACACCTCCTTTTCGGAATATCGTCTTTGAGGGGTAAGACTTCCTTGTTTTCCGTATAGTTTGATCTTTTGTAGGGTTGTACCCTAAACCATACTTTAAAGGATTATCTTTGAAATCTGGTGGCTCTTTTATTCCTTGAGCCTTCCTTCCGAGCCCCTGTCCTAGGTTGTATCCATATCTCGTCATCATATGGGCCACTTTTGTATTACTAGGAAGTCTTTCTATGTTGGCAATTTCGAGCGCTTGAAAAGATGTTTCAAGAGCCTCTTCAGCTGCATCCACATATGGTTGGACAGACAGTTTGCTAATTAAAATGTCTTCTTCAGCTTGAACCGTGACGAGTTTATCATTTGTCACAAACTTGACTTTCTGGTGGAGCGTTGAAGGTATTGCCTTAGCGCTATGAATCCAAGGTCTACTAAGGAGACAACTATATGCTGGAGTGATATCCATCACATGGAAGTCTATGTTAAAAATAGGAGGGCCAATTTGGATTGGTAGACTAATCTCTCCTACTACTTCACGTCTTGATCCATCAAAGGCTCGAACAATTGTGTTACTCGAGCGCATGTGGGTTCCTTGCACTATTATCTTGTCAAGTGTGC
The DNA here is from genome assembly GCA_963425845.1 of Sphenostylis stenocarpa. Classification (NCBI taxonomy): domain Eukaryota; kingdom Viridiplantae; phylum Streptophyta; class Magnoliopsida; order Fabales; family Fabaceae; genus Sphenostylis; species Sphenostylis stenocarpa. The sequence goes on from OY731406.1 coordinate 47,541,151, forward strand.
ATTTAGGCATAATGTTTAAAGATGACCCATTATCCACAAGAACTTTGGAAATGAGATATTTCTTGCATTTAACAGAAATATGCAAGGGCTTGTTATGATTTGACCCTTCTAAAGGGAGTTCTTCATTTGTGAAGGTAAGATGATCATTGGCTGTAATGTTACCAATGATTCCTTCAAACTTGTCTTGGGATATTGCATGCGGAACGAATGATTCATTCAAAACCTTTAATAGTGCATTTCAATGCGGCTCCGAACTCATTATAAGTGATAACAAAGTTATCTTTGCAGGAGTGCGATTGAGTTGATCGATGATGGAGTACTCACTTTGTCTTATGTACTGGAGTAACTCATCTGTCTCCTCCTTGGATTCTTTTTCCTCTTCGGCCTTATTTTTTACCTTATCTTTGGGAATATCATCTTGTAATTCCTTGGGGGAGTATATTCTTCCACTTCTTGTCATGCCCCCAATACCGGCTATGTTGGAGATATCTTGATTGACTGGTGATTCTTCTGTGTATCTCCAAGGTACAACTTTGTTTGATGAATAAGGGAAAGGATGAGGTATGAATAAACGTAAAGGCGTTATTTCCTCTTCCCTTTTATCGATTGGAATGACCAACGGTGCTTGTTTGTTATCATCTTTGGGTCTATCGACCGTTGTAGAGATTTTGATGACGAAAGGCTTCTTTTCCATTTATTCTGATTTGTGGAAAGCACATCAATTAATCCTTTCTTTTTATTATCTTTATTATTAAAATGAGGAGGGATGTATGAATGTATGCAACTTATGAATGCAATAGACAGTTTAAGGATAATCCTTTTTTATTTTATCTAGAAAGTGTTCATCCTTCTATACAATGCTTTGAAGTAAGTGTTGACAAAAACGGAGAAGCTTGAAGAATCTATAGGTAAATTAGGCTTTATTCGTAATTCATCTTCAGCTACTCTCACATGATTTCTGAGCGTCTTAACTTGCTCATGTACCGCCTGGCTCATATATTCACTATATCGACGAGCCTCTTTTATCTTTTCTTCCTGATGAACGATCAAGGCTTGTTGTTGGTTAGACCTCTCTATTACTTGGTCTCTTTCACGAAGTAATTGACCGTATTGAGCTAATCCATCTCTTTCATTATCATGTAGCTCATCCAGGCTTTCTCTATATCTTTCAGCAGTTTCCCACCACTTTTGTGCTTCTGACCGAGTTTCTGCTAGGTCATCTTGTATTAACTTGATCGTTTTTGCCTGTTCTGCAAGCGCACTCTCAAGATGTGCTATTTCATCATTCATGTCCCGGAATAGACTATCTTGTTCAAGCCTCAGAATTTTCAATGCTTGTTTAGTCTCTTCTTGATAATCAGCACAATCATTCTTAAGGCGCTCTATCTCATGATCCTTCTTTTTACATTGCCTTTTTAAACCATCTATTATAAGGGTTGATTCTTGCTCTTTCTCTTCAAAAGCCCTCAACTGAGCTTCCATTACTTCTACCCTTTTATTTAAGGCATTGACCTGCAATTGTAGCTCTTCATTAACTAATGTTGTGGTGAATGTAGCAGATGGTTGGGGTATCCTTCTACTTTCCTCCATTCCTCATATTCATGGGATGTAGATACCTGAACCTTTCCGAGTTCTTTATCTCCTATATAGACTGGTCTTTCCCATGCTTTCCGGATAGCAGATATTTCTTCAAAGCTATGGGAGTAATGGCATAGACTCAGCCCTCTGAGCTCTTCTTGAGTTGGTACAATCTGGGTTCTCATGAGTTGTCTCATAACTATCTTGGGGGAGTAAGCTATGCAACCCCTGAGGCCTAGTAGTGGTATGCTCAGGTAATCTCCGCATCGTATAAGAATATAATCGGGTCGGAACCAAGGGCAAACCCATGATACATGCTCTATTTTCCAGTTTTCTAACTCGGTTTTCCATTCTAAAGCTTGATGATGTTGAAGAGGGATTTTCGAAAAACTTCTTAAAGGATCAGGGAATATGCCCATGTAGCTTGAAGCGTAGAAGTGAGTAATGCCCCATACATATAGTAATGAAGTACAACATCTAAGTGCTTTCCCCTGTTTCTGTCGGCAAAAATCTACTGAAAGCAGGGTGTCGACGAGAATTGCAGGTATAAGACTCTTAGAGTATACATCCCAGGAAAAGAATGCATCTATTGCAGCATGATCCACAATGTTCACATGAAATGGGAATAATATGATTCCGAACATTGCCAATGCTAGAGTTTTGTTAAAGGTTGACCAATCTTTCTTTTCAGCCAAAGAGATTAAGTGGTCTTCTATTATTGACATTTTCCAACCTCGGATGTTCCCTTTTCCCTCTAGGATGGATTGATGAGGAGGCAATCGTATAATAGTAGCAACCTTATTCACGATAACATATACTCTTGAGCAGACATAGACCCCGACTGACTGAGGCCATCTAACCATGAGTTCATATTCTTCTAAGGTTGGTACTAAATCAATTTGCGAAAACTCAAAGCAGTGCAGGTCGGGATTCCAGAAGTGGACCAATGCTCTAACAAAGATAGGATCAATGCTGATTTTCAGGAGGTCAAGAACCTTTCCATAAGATTTTTCAAAATTAGCATTGACCTCCGGCGGCATAAATGTACACATCTGCCTTAGCTTCTCTACACGGCATAGAAGGATTTACACTTTCTTTAACTGTCTATTATTGGATCCCTCCATTATCTAAAAGAAATGAAAATGCATGATATGAGGATGAGTCTTTGTAAATGCATGCATGCAAGTGTTTGTTTTTTCTAAGTATTATCATGTTTTATTCCTAGTATGGTACATGATAGTGCTTGGTTTTTTCTTGAAAAGGAAACTATCTATATGAATGTTTATGGATTTTGATGAAGAGAGTCCTATTTTCTTCTCTTATTATTTTTATGAACAAATATTGTATGAATAATAATACTTTATCAAAAATCTTTTTATTATAAGAGGTATTTTTATTATTTTTATATTTTTTATGACCCTTTATCTCTTTTGTTGGTCAACGTGGCTACTTAGCTTACAAAGAACCTGAAACCAGGCTAGCTTAAATGAAGACTGTCCGAGATAAAGTTGGTTTATTCTTATCACTTTTATGGTTTTTAGGATTTTTACTATTTTTTGTCTGTTGTATGATTACCTTATGTCAATGCATCAATACAAATGCAACAAACAAATGCACACATAATTCATTCATCCACGAGCAGAGCCACACTATTTTCGAGGTGGGGTTTTCCTGCAGAAACGTGCTTGGTTAAGGCGGTTCTAAACTGTTCTCACCAAGGCCAAAGGTCCCCAAGGTGCCCCCATTATAGGGACCTCTCCATCTCTCAATCCTCGGGTCATGCACGATACTCCGTGTCGACATCCTTGGACCAAAAGAAGAGAGTTATCACCTTGAATTGGTGGTTTTCCGACAACGGTTGTAGCCCCGTGTGCCAACAAGTCGGTCGTATCTGCCACCCACTCCCTATAGGTATTCACTCTTGCCCCCGGGTATAGAGGGATTGTAGTGTGCAAACGTTTTTGTGTATAGTTTATATTTCAGACAATTTGCAGAAAATAATCATACAACAATTATTAAAGCCATACAATAAAACATACAACGGAGGGTAAATGCGTAATTTGAAATCTTTACTTAGTTTGAATTTATCCGTCACTAAATGGGATCAACTCTCTAGCTTCCCTAGTGGAGTCGCCATCTGTCGCCGCCGTCCGTTCCGACGTCTAGGGACATCTCGAACGCTTATGCGAGCGGTCGCGAAAAGATGGTTTAAACTCGCGTTTTATTTTAAAATGTGTTCATTGCTTCCGAGGTGCTCAACAACTGAACTATCCTCTAATAAAAGCAAGGTTTTCGCAAAAAGGTTCTTATGGAGTCACCACCGATGTTTTGACCATAAATATTGGAAAAGGATAAAAAGGCGTTGATTTTAAGAAAAACCAAACTTGGCCATTATAACCAGAGTTAGGTAAGGGAGTTAGTTACGCGTGGGGAAGGTGTTAGCACCCCCACGACGCCCCTTTCGGGTTCCCTATGACGGATTAATTCATAAAGTAAAGATTAAGAGAAATCACGCTATTACCCTATTTTATTGTACCATATTTTAAAAATTGCTATCTACATGATTTTATTTTCTATTGCATACATAAAACAATAAATAAAGCAATAAAAGAGAAGAGAAGTGAAAAGAACCTCAGTAGCAAGCTTTTTATTGCAAATCTTTAACTGTGAGGATGCGTTTTGGCAATCCCCCGCTCTACAAAGACTCTCCTCCCCGATTACAGGACCGACTCTACTATAATTCTAAGAAGAATCGAATGCCGGAAGAAACTTCCTTAACCGATTGTTACCTTATTAAGCAATCGGAGAGTTCATTCGAAAGAGGGAGAGAAGAGAAGTGTCTGAGGTGTGAAAAAACGCTCAAATGAGCCCCTATATATAGTTTTTCCAGCCTGGCAGCTCGGGACGGCCGTCTGGGGTGCAGAAAACAGGGATGGCCGTCTGTAGAGGTCGGGACGGCCGTCTGGGATCTGGGACAACCGTCCCAAGTGTCAAAATTGGGTGGGACGGTCGTCTGGCATGTGGGACGGCCGTCTGGACTGACTGGGACGGCTGTCCCGACTTCTGGGACGACTGTCTCGACTGTTTTGGCTAGATTTTGTGTTCTGGGACTCCTGGGAAGCTTTCCTTTCTTTATTTGGAAGTCGATTGATGCTGATAGACGTCTACCGAAGCTTTATCTTCAGATAGAAAGTCTTCTTAGCCTTTATTGAGTGGCCGGGAAAAATTAGGGGTCTACAAATCTTATAATTCTAGGTGCATGATGACCAAAGGGTTTGGTAATTTGAGTTATGTAGCTCAAGATTTGAATTTTTGAGTGATTCTGTTGACTTTTGTGGACTATTTAGGTAGGGTTGACCCTTTTGTGCATGTACTTAACCTTTGAATTTTGCTATGAATTTTTTTTTGGAAGTCTTACATGTTTTTAGGGTGCTGCATGCAAAATTTCAGGTATTTGGACATCGTTTGAATAAATTTCCAATTTTACCCCTTGTTTAAGCTTGTTTGAGAACTACTTGATATGTTATATATTGTTAGAAATGTAGGCTGAGATCAAGAGGGGGGGGGGGTGAATTGATCTTTGAAAGATTTTCGCAATTTACAGATTATCTATTTCAAAGATTAAGATTTCTGACCAGTTCTTGAATCACACACAGCAAACAATCAAAATAAAAGCAGTGACAGAATTAAAAGAGAAAAGTCTTGTTTTAATCTGTTAAAACTTCTTTTAATCTATTAAACTGTTCTTGATTATTTTCCAGATGTGTTTTAACTGATACGACAACGTTTATATCAATTAAAACTCTTTGTAAAAAATCTTCTAAATTATTTTAATCGATTGTTTCGTCTTTCAATCGATTAAAATACTGCAAAATATTCTTATAAACTTTTCTAAGTGATTTTAACTGATAACAATCTGTTTTAATCGATTAAAACAATTTGAAAATAATTCATTTAGTTATTTTAATCGATTGAAACGCATTTTATAATTCTGCCAAAAGATTTCATAAAACTTTCTAAGTTATTTTAACTGATAGCAAGCATGTTTTAATCGATTAAAACATTCGCAAAAACCTCTTAGTTGTTTTAATCGATTATTTCACATTTGTATCGATTAAAATACTGACGAACAACTTTCAAAACACTTTAAGTTGTTTCAATCGATTATTTCGAGTTTGTATCGATTAAAATTCTGCCAGAACACTTTTCAAAATATTCTAAGTCATTTTAATCGATATATCAATTCTATATCAGTTAAAATACTGGCAGAAGGTTTTCAAAAATCCTTCTAATGAAAACAATCGATTATTTCGAAAACATATCAATTAAAAACCTGTTACAAAAGTGTTAAGAACATTTTAGTTGATAAAGCTTATATGCTATTAGTTAAAATAGCTAATTAAAAACCTTTTATCAAAATACTTTGTTTTTAACCGTTTAAACATTTTTTAGAGGCATTTGCAAACTCTTTTAAATGAAGAAACCTCATGCAGCAGAGAGATAAAAATGATTATACCTAAGCAGAGATGCAGACTCACTAATCATACTACCCTTTTATCTAAGTGACCTTTGACTGCCACAAAGTAGCCTTTGACTTCATCAAATCAACAAGATCTTCATCACTTTCATATATAGTGCATGACTAGGGGTAATCCAGGAATTTTACACCCATTTGAGCCTGAAGTTGATAAGACCTACCATAGATTAGTTAGGTATAATAGGAATCCACCTGTTAGTGATAATTCAAATTTGCATAATTCTGAACATTCCTCTGCATCTGACCATTCTGCTGCATCTGAACATAATCTTGATTTTGATAACATGGGTGAGCAAAACAATTTTGGACCTCATGAGAGGACTCTTAGGGAGATGGCTGCACCTGATATCACTTATGCAAATTTATGTATCCAATACCCTGAAGAGGATGTACCATTTGTGTTTAAAACTGGACTAATCCATTTGTTGCCCAAGTTTCATGGTCGTGCAGGTGAGGATCCACACAAGCATCTCAAGGAGTTCCATATAGTCTGCTCCACCATAAAGCCACAAAATGTCCCTGAAGATCACATATACTTGAAGGCTTTTCCTTTCTCTTTGGAGGATCTTGCCAAAGACTGGTTGTACTACTTAGCTCCTGGTTCCATAATGAGCTGGGATGATCTGAAGAGAGTCTTTCTAGAGAAATTTTTCCTTGCTTCCAGGACCACTGCCATCAGGAAGGATATATCAGGTATCAGACAACAGATGGGAGAGAGCTTATACGAGTATTGGGAGAGGTTCAAGAGACTTTGTACAAGTTGCCCTCACCACCAAATATCAAAACATCTACTGCTGCAGTACTTTTATGAGGGGATGAACACAATGGATAGGAGTATGATAGATGCAGCTAGTGGAGGAGATTTAGGAGACATGACACCTGCTGCTGCTAGAGGTTTAATTGAGAAGATGGCGTCCAATTCCCAGCAATTTAACATAAGGAGTGATGCCATAGTCCTTAGAGGTGTACATGATATGGGTTCATCAGATTTAGTGGAGAAGAAGCTAGAAAGTAAGATTGATGCCCTCACCACCCTAGTCTCCCAACTTGCTGCAAATTAGAGATCTGCACCACCTGCAAGGGTTTGTGGCATTTGTACTTCAAATGAGCATCCCACTGATTGCTGCCATTTATTGCATGAGTCTACAGGTTCTGGAGCTCCACAAGCTTATGCAGCAAACATTTTCAATAATAGGGCTCCAAACCAATAGCATAATTCTGACCTCTCAAGCAATAGATACAATCCAGGGTGTAGGAATCACCCAAATCTGAGATGGTCCAATCAGCAGCACCAACAACAGCAAAATCCTTTGCCACCAACACCATTTCAGAATTTTGTTGGTCCAAGTAGACCTTATGTGCCTCCACCAATGCAATAACAATATCAAAGGCAGCAAAATGAAGCACCAGCTCCTCAACCTTCTTCACCTTCATTAGAGGAATTGGTCAAACAAATGACTGAGTTGAACATACAGTACCAACAGAAAAATGATGCCTCCATTCAGAGTTTAACCAACCAGATTGGTCAACTAGCTACTGTTGTGAATCAATTGCAAAATCACAATTCAGACAAGCTCCCTGCACAGACTGTGGTTAATCCTAAGAATGTGAGTGCCATCACATTGAGGTCAGGAAAACAGATTGACATACCCACTGCAGTACCTCCCCCCTCATCTGTACCTGCCTCAGTTCCTGCACCTGAGCAACCATTTGGTAGCCTAAAATTGCATACAGCTGGACCTTCTTCCAGCACTAGTTATGACCTGCAGCAGCCTCCTATCCCTCTTCCATTCCCTCCCAAAGCAATTCCAAGCAAAAAGATGGAAGAGGTAGATAAAGAGATTCTGGAGACCTTCAGGAAAGTTGAGGTGAACATACCTCTACTTGATGCCATCAAGCAAATTCCCAGATATGCTAAATTCCTAAAGGAGATGTGCACCCACAAGAGGAAGATGAAGGGTAGTGAGACAATCAGCATGGGAAAAAATGTGTCTGCTTTGATAGGTAAATATGTTCCTTACATTCCTGAGAAATGTAAGGACCCAGGTACATTCTGCATACCTTGTATTATTGGAAATAATAAATTTGAGAATGCCATGCTTGATTTGGGTGCTTCGATTAATGTCATGCCTTTGTCCATTTTTAATTCTTTATCTCTTGGACCTCTGCAACCTACGGGTGTGGTGATACAACTGGCAAATAGGAGTGTAGCCCACCCTACAGGTTTCATTGAGGATGTCTTAGTTCGGGTTGGTGAACTCATTTTTCCTGCTGATTTCTATGTGCTTGATATGGAGGATGGATTCTCCCATGGATCTGTCCCAATCATTTTAGGCAGACCATTTTTGAAAATAGCCCGAACCAAGATTGATGTGTATGATGGTACATTGTCCATGGAATTTGGTGATATTATTGTCCATTTCAATATTCTTGATGCCATGAAACATCCATCTGAGTGCCATTCTATTTTTCGTGCTGATATCATTGATGATGTTATTGATGAGTATGTTTCTGATTTTCATTCCTTACATGCTAGGAAACATTGTTTTCTTTCTGATCTGTATACTTCTTTTGCATGCACCGAATCTGAATCTGATTTTGATATTGACATTGATCTTCATTCTAATTCGAGTTGTGTTCGAATTTAAATCGATCATATGTCCGATGTTTTGGGTGTTGTACCTCCTTTGGATATGAGTTCTTTAGAGTCGAATGCACTAACCGTGTTGCAGGAAGTATACATGAATCTGACTTGCAGGTTGAGGTACGGGCTGTGAAACCCATTCTTCTTCCCTCTCTGGTTCCTTCTGTTCAGCCAACACCCACTCTAGAACTAAAGACCCTACCAGAAAACCTCAAGTATGCTTATTTGGAGGATGATGAGAAGTTGCTAGTGATCATTTCCACCTCCCTTGATGTTGTTCAAGAGGAGAAATTGTTGCACGTTCTGAAAAGACATAAGAAAGCCATCGGCTAGACCTTGGCGGACATTCCTGGTATCAGCCCATCCACATGCATGCATAGGATATTATTGGAGGATGGATCCAAACTAGTGAGACAGCCACAGAGACGACTCAACCCCGTGATTTTGGATGTTGTGAAGAAGGAGGTGACCAAGCTTCTTCAAGCTGGGATCATCTATCCTATATCAGATAGTCAGTGGGTGAGTCCAATCCAGGTGGTCCCCAAGAAGACAGGCCTCACTGTTATGAAGAATGAGAGGGATGAGCTCATTCCCACCAGAATACAAAATAGTTGGAGGGTCTGTATCGACTACTGAAGGCTCAATCAGGCAACACAGAAGGACCATTTTCCACTGCCTTTCATTGACCAGATGCTTGAGCGTTTGGCAGGTAAATCTCATTACTGCTTTTTGGATGGTTTCTCTGGTTATTTTCATATCCATATTGCTCCTGAGGATCAGGAGAAAACCACATTCACCTGCCCCTTTGGCACTTTTGCCTATAGGAGAATTCCTTTTGGCCTATGCAATGCCCCTAGTACCTTCCAGCGGTGCATGCTTAGTATCTTTTCAGATTTTCTTGAAAATTGTATAGAGGTGTTTATGGATGATTTCACTGTGTATGGATCCTCGTTTGATGCATGCTTAGATAATTTGGAAAGAGTGCTTAATAGATGTATTGAAACTAATCTTGTTCTGAATTTTGAAAAATGTCACTTCATGGTAGAACAAGGTATAGTTTTAGGGCATATCATTTCTAGTAAGGGCATAGAAGTGGATCCTGCAAAAATCTCTGTTATTTCACAATTGTCTTACCCACTACTAGAAAAATGGTTAATAGTGACCGAAATTAGTAACCGAAAAATTCAGTCATTGATAGTAACTGAATCAGTGACTGATTTTCGTTTTATATTTAGTGACTGATTTAGTGACTAAAATTTTAGTCACGGAAATCGGTCACTGATTCGGTCACAAAATCAGTCACTGATTCAGTCAGTACTAGAAAAATGGTTAATAGTGATTGAAATTAGTGACCGAAAAATTCGAGTTACTAATAATAGCTCGAATCAGTGATCGATTTCTCTTTTTATATATAATGACTCGATTTAGTGACTAAAATTTCGAGTCACTAAACAAATAATATATAAATTAGTGACTATTTTTTATTTATATAAATAAATTTTAAAAATATTTTAAAAATATATTAAATATAAATCTACTTAATAATTTAAAATAATTGATAAAAATTTTAATAACATTATAAAAAATTTAAAAAATAGTTTATTAACTTATTAAATAATTTAGTAATATAGTATGTAAATAAAAAAATTAAAATTAATTATTAAATTAGTTACCGATTCAATCATTAAAATAATTATTAATTTAATCTCTTTTATATATATAATCAATGATTAAATTAATTATTAGTTTAGTCTCTTTTATATATATATATATATATATATATATATATATATTACTTTTATGTTAATAAAAATGTATTTCAATGTATTTATAAAAAAATTAAAATTATTTTAATTATTGAATTGATATTTCAAATTTATATTAATATTTTAAATAATTTAGTAATTGGATAAATATTTTAAGTTTATATTAGTATTTTTATAAAAGTGTAAAGATTAAGTGAACTTATTTTAAAATTTAATTAAACATAATAATATAATATAGTATTAACCATAAATATGTGAAGATTTAGTTAGAAATTAATTTTAAGTTTTATCGTTTTTTTTTAAATTGTTAAAAAAATCAAAATAATTAATTAAAATAAATAATTTTAATTTAATAAATGTGTTAATATTATTAGTTATTGGAGAATTAAATTTATAATAATAATTATATAAAATTATAGAATTAATAAATTTAAATTATTGGTATTTTTTAATCATGAAGCTAAAATTTGATAATATTAATAAATTAAAATTAAAAAAATAAAAAATATATATATATATATATATATCACTTTAATTATTTTAATTAAAAATAATTTCATAAAAAAACTAATATTTGAAAATAAAAATGCAAAAGTATATAGTTTTTCTTTTATTTAATTCTATTTTTTATTTTTTACTTTTTGGGTTTTAGTCCATAGCAACAATTTAATTGCTCTAATTTTCACAAAAATATATAATTTCTCTTATTAAGAATTTTTTTAATCAGATTAAGAAAATTATTACTAATAAGATTCAAAACTAGTACCTTAGAGTTAGATATTAATACTCCAACCACTAAACTCGTTAGAATTTTTTAATAAAAATTTACAAATAAATTATATTTATATACAAATAAATATATATCCAGTGTAAATATATAAATATAAAATATATAAATACAAATATATTTATATATTTTGATATATTTATATATTTATATGTTCGATGTGAGGATCACGTTAGAGGGTGAAAGTGTGTCGAGTGAGTTTTCAAAATTTGATGTCAAATTTGTGAGCGAGTCTCTTTATATGGATTATTAATTTAATGATAGAATATAATCTTTATAATTTATTTATATAATGATATAAAATAATTTTTTCTTTATTTATTTTTATTTTATTTTAATTTATTCTCTTTATCATTTTTTTCTTCTATTATTTAATTAAAATTCTTATATTAAAATAATTTTTCATTAATAAAAATAATTAAATATTTATTTTTAAAATTATTTAATTTAACAAATTATTATGAATTAATCTATGTCTGGAAAAAATAATTATTAAAAGATAATTTTGATTAATTTATAATAATATATGTTAGGAAAAAATTGTTCTATTAATAATCATAATTAGATTAATTTATAATAATTTGTTAAATTAAATAATTTTAAAAATAAATATTTAATTATTTTTAATATTAAAAAAATTATTTTAATATAAGAATTTTAATTAAATAATAGAAGAAAAAAATATAAGAAAAATAAATTAAAATAAAATAAATATAAATAAAGAAAAAATTATTTTATATTATTATATAAATAAATTATAAAGATTATATTGTGTCATTAAATTATAAACTCATATAAAGAGACCCGCTCACAAATTTGACATCAAATTTTAAAAATCTACTCGACACACTTTCACCCTCGAGCGCCCTCACATCACATACATATATATATATATATATATATATATATATATATATATATATTTATATATTTTATATTTATATATTTACACGGATATATATATTTTTATTTGTATATAAATATAATTTATTTATAAACTTTTATAAAAAATTCTTAGTAGTTAAGTGGTTGGAGTATCGATCTCTAACTTTAAGGTACTCGGGTTTGAATCCCGCCGAGAATAATTCTTTCTATCTAATAATAATTCAAATTTCTAAAAAATATAATAAATAATAAAAATATATTATAAAAGAATATAAAAGGGAGATTAGAGAGTTATAAAAAAATATTTTTAATTTTTTAATGTTTTTGTTAATTTTTTAATGTTTTTGTTAGTGACCGATATAGTGACTGACTCAATCGGTCATTCGAATCGATCATCGAATCGATCATCGAAATCGGTGACCAAGGAAATAGTGACCGATTTGGGTTGGTTACTATTTCGGTCACTATTTTAGTTAGTGACCGATTTTGATCATTTAGTGACTGAAAATTCAGTCACTATTTGATGTTTTTGTTGTAGTGACCCCTCTTGCGTGCGAGAGGTTCGATCTTTTCTTGGCCATGCAGGTTTCTACAGGCGCTTCGTTAGAGACTTCAGTAAGAAGGCCCTTCCACTATCCAATCTGCTTCAGAAAGATATTGAATTTGATTTTGATGACAGGTGCAAAAAGGCGTTTGACTGCCTCAAGGAAGCACTGACCACCACTCCTATAATCCAGGCACCTGATTGGACAGTCCCATTTGAGTTGATGTGTGATGCATCTAATTATGCATTAGGGGATGTCCTAGCACAAAGAGTTGATAAGTTACCTCGGGTAATATATTATGCTTCCAGGACTTTAGATGCTGCCCAAGCTAACTATACCACCACCGAGAAAGATCTTCTTGCCATTGTTTTTACTCTTGATAAATTTAGATCATATTTGCTTGGTTCTCGTGTTATTGTGTTCACTGACCATGCAGCTCTGAAGTACCTATTGAAGAAGGCTGAGTCAAAGCCTCGATTGATCAGGTGGATGCTCTGGCTCTAAGAATTTGATTTGGATATCCGAGACAGGAGTGAAGCTCAAAATTTGGTAGCAGAACACCTCAAAAGAATTGAGAGAGCTGAGGATAATGCTGAAGTGTTGCCCATCCAGGATGATTTTCCTGATGAAAATTTGTTAGTTATTTCTTCTATCTCTGTTTCTTACCCTACCACCCCATGGTTTGCAAATATTATCAATTATTTGGTTGCTTTTGTTTTTCCTCCCTTAGCATCTAGAGCTCAATGTGATAAACTTAAGAGCGATGCTAAGTATTATATTTGGGATGACCCGTATTTGTGGAAGTTATGCATGTTAGAATCGTTCAGCAGAATGTTTGCGTGAACGAACAAGAACCAAGAGGGGGGGGGGGGGTGAATTGGTTTCTTAACAAAAATTAGGTTTTAAAAATTTTCCCCAAATTTTACCAATTAAAATACTGTGTAAACATAAATAGGATAAGGATAGAGTCTTACACATAAGATTTATACTGGTTCGGATCAAAAGACCCTACGTCCAGTTGCTAATCACTCAAATAGAGGATTAACGTTGCCACTATAATCAAGTTTTTACAAACAGATAACAATGGAAAAGATAGAGTAACGAAAACACCTCTCTTGAGTCACACAAGAGATGAAGAACATTTTTCCCTAGAGACGACACAACACACAATCCACCAAGAACTCCACTTAGTGATTCTTATCGCTTCTAGCCCACACCAGGTTCCAAAAGTCCCTTTTTCCTCCAACAAACAGTTCTCTGGCAATCACAGCTCTCAACTTTTATTTGAAAAAGGTTGTTCAATTTTCTGAGAGCCTTAGAGAACCTTAAGTAGATGAAATAGGGTTTGGGAATTGGGGATTTTTGAAACTTGGTGTATTGGGACTAGGGTTTTCGAAAATAGGTTTAATTTGAAGTTCAAAATGCAAATCTGACTGAAATAATCGATTATCTCAAGTGTTAATCGATTATTACAGAGCCAAAATCAATAGAAACCCTCAACACACTGTTTTAATCAATTATTTGCCCTGTTAATCAATTAACAGGCCTGTTAATCGATTAACAGGAGTGTTAATCGATTATTATAGAGAGCTGATACAGTAAATGATTTTTCTCTCTGTAATAATCGATTATTTGACCCTTTAAGGCCTGTTAATCGATTAACAGGAGTGCTAATCGATTATTATAGAGAGCTGATACAGAAAATGATTTTTCTCTCTGTAATAATCGATTATTTGACCCTTTAATCGATTAAACCTGTGAGTATTTGATAAAAATGAGTTTTTGAAGCTTCTAAAGAGTAGACTATGTACTGGCTATCTTAGACTCTAATATTACAGACTCAAACTCATCAAAACAGAGTTATTACACAAGAATACAAGTCTTCAATTCTCTGAGTTCTTTGTTCTTGAATCATCATCAAAATCAACAAGCTTCATGTCCATGTAAGTTCAACATCAAGTCCTTGTATGTTCAACAATCTCCCCCTTTTTGATGATGATCAAAATTTTCTTTTAAAGTCTTTGTAATAACCTGTTTTATCTGTCACACTAACAAAAACATTAAACATACCAGATAATATTTAATCATAAGAGGCTTTAAATATTTCTCCCCCTATTTTGATTATGATAAAAAATGAAGAGCTCCCCCTCAAAATATGCATAACTTGGAAATAACTCCCCCTCAAACAAAGCAATAAAAGAATACAAATTTTATTTCATAATTGAAAGTAATTTACAACACAAGAAATGAAAACAATATTAAAATTCTTCATTATCGCTATGAAAGTGAGCATCAAATTTATTCTCTAAGTGACACACTTTATCATCTATGTCAGAGATACGACGAATGATTTCTTCATGTCGTACTCCAGAGAGAGTGAAGAATGCCTGCATCCTCTGGTTCATATCAGATAACATATCTTCCATAGATTGACGGGTTTCAGGATGAGCAGAAGAAGTTCCAGCACTTTGGATCTGATCAGAGGGAAACTCAGTAGCAGGAGGCATATCTTCGTCAGAATCTTCATCATCTGCATCTATGTTTGGAACATCATCCTTGTGAACATAAGTATTGTTGACACGCACCATTTGGAGTTGGGTTAATGTGCTGTCCAACATGCGGTTTAAGTTTGTTTCGAACTGTTTGTTCCCCTTCGACATTCACTCCTTTGTATTCAAGAATGCGAGAGATAAGGAGAGCATATGGAATTTTGAAGGTGGGATGACGTTTGGCCTTCAGCATAGTCATTGTGACGAGGCTGCCCCAATCTATTGGTTCATTATTCATTATCGCATGAATAATGCGAAGATCTATTGAAGAGCATTGGGCATGATTTGTTGTCCGGGGACATAAGATCCAGACGAGTAAATGCAATAGTAGGCGTTCCTCCTTCTTCAATGGTCCAGCTAGAAGGAGACGCCCAATCTCCATGGAAGGGTTACGAAGAAAAGAATGGTAAGCCATGATCTTGTCAAAGTCATCTAACTCACCAAAAACGTTAATATCATCATCTCTTATAGGAAAATGTGCAACGTTTTCCTAAATATCGTCATCAAGAATAATGGATACTCCCTTAACACGAGAGGTAGCTACTTGATCTGTAAATTTAAAGCGAGAGTAAAATACCCTAACTAAGTCAGGATAGTATGTACCTTGTATTTGGATAAAAGGGAGAACTCCTTGAATTTCAAGAAGATTAGGAAAATTAAATCCCCTATTGATGAATTGATCACCAATAAGGAATTTGGGAGTGATAATATCTTGTTCCTTCCAAAAAGTCAGAAATTCCTGTTGACCCTTAGCATCAGAGATCCATCCTTCTACAGAATTAGGACGGGGATGAGATGCAGGTGCAGATCTTCTTCTGGTGGGAATTTTAGCACGAGAAGATGAGGCCATTGTAAAGTTTAAGGAATAACAAGAGAGTTTGGGAAGACAAGTGATGGTAGAAGAAGACAAGAATGATAGAATGAAGCTAGAAAGCTTAAATTCAAGAATGAGAGGTGTGGAGAAGTGAAATGGAGGTTCCTATTTATAACCAAACATCTCCAACGGTCATTTGGGAGTGTATGGGGGCCAAAAGAGCCGTTGGCAACGGCTAGAAAACTAAAACAACCAGGTTTAATCGATTAAAGCTTGAATTAATCGATTAAACCAGTAACAGACCCCTTTAATCAATTAATTCAAGCAGTTAATCGATTAACACTGTATTTAATCGATTATTGGACGAAATAATCGATTAATCCAGTGAGTAAATTCATGTTTTGGACATTTTAGGTGCAAATAATCGATTATAACTTCAAATAATCGATTATTCTAGAGAGTTCATCAAATTTTTGAGGTTTAGATACATGATAATCTATTAACACCCTACATAATTGACTATAACATTACAACCATCCAAAAACTATTTAATTAAGCAGAATTTAAGCTATTTCTAATATCCCTAAGTCTCTTCTAAGATCATAAAATCTATCCTTGGGAAGAGGCTTAGTAAAAATATCTGCTAATTGATGCTTTGTATCAACATACTCAATTTTACAATTTCCTTTACTTATATGATCTCTTAAGAAATGATGTCTAATTTCTATATGTTTAGCCCTAGAGTGCATTACTAGATTCTTAGTAAGATTGATTGCACTTGTATTATCACACATCAAAGGAATGTCACATAGAAAAATACTATAGTCTTCTAATTGTTGTTTCATCCACAAAATTTGTGCACAGCAATTATCAGCTGCAATATATTCAGCTTCAGTGGTGGATAAAGCAACACATGCCTGTTTCTTAGAATGCCAAGATACTAATGATGATCCTAACAAATGACATGTCCCACTAGTACTTTTTCTATCTATTTTGCATCCACCATAATCAGCATCAGAATAACCTATTAAACTAGTACAAGCTTCAGATGGATACCATAAACCAAAACCAGTAGTTCCTTTTAAATATTTTAAAATACGTTTTACTGCAGTTAGGTGAGATTCTTTTGGACATGCCTGAAATCTAGCACACACACAGACATAATGCATAATATCAGGTCTACTTGCAGTTAAGTATAACAGAGAACCTATCATACCTCTATACATGGATTGATTAATTTCCAAACCTGATTCATCCTTGTCTAAATAGCATGAAGTTCCCATGGGTGTGTTAGCTTCCTTTGAAGTGTCCATTCCAAACTTTTTGAGAATCTCTTTGCAGTATTTGGTTTGAGAGACAAAAATGTCATCTTTAAGTTGCTTGATTTGAAGTCCAAGGAAGAACGTTAATTCTCCCATCATAGACATTTCAAATTCTCCCTGCATTATCTTAGCAAATTCTACACACAAAGAATTATCAGTTGATCCAAAAATGATATCATCAACATATACTTGAACCAATAAGATATGTTCTTTTACTTTCTTTACAAACAAAGTAGAATCAATTTTTCCTCTAGAAAAATCATTTAAAGTTAGAAAGCTACTTAATCTTTCATATCAAGACCTAGGAGCTTGTTTCAAACCATATAATGCTTTCTTCAATTTAAAGATATGATTAGGATAACTAAAATCCTCAAATCCAGGGGATTGCTCCACATATACTTCTTCTTTAATAAACCCATTTAAAAATGCACTTTTAACATCCATTTGATATAATTTAAATTTCATCAATGATGCATAAGCAAGAAGTAGGCGTATAGCCTCTAACCTGGCAACAGGAGCATAAGTTTCATCATAATCAATACCTTCCTCCTGACAGTAACCTTTGGCAACAAGTCTGGCTTTATTCTTTGTTATATTTCCATCTTCATCAAGTTTGTTTCGAAATACCCATTTAGTTCCAATTACTTGATGTGATTCTTCTCTTGGGATTAATTCCCAGACTTGATTCCTTTCAAATTGATTAAGTTCCTCTTGCATTGCAATGCACCATTGGTCATCTTTAAGTGCTTCCTCAACATTTTTGGGTTCTATCTGTGACACAAAAGCTACAGACATGCAGAAATTAGTCATATTTCTAGTTCTTACCCCTTTTGAGATATCACCAATAATATTGTCCATTGAAAGTCCTCTTGGTGATTGCCATTCTTTTGCTAATTCAGGTGTTTGAGAAGGCTCATTTTCTTCCAAATACAATTCATCAAGAGCCTCTCTTATGTACTCATCATCACCTGCAAGTTCTTTATTTGACTCAAGAGGATTTCCCCCAAGGTCTACAATTTCATCAAAAGTAACATGTATAGATTCTTCAACATTTAAGGTTCTTCTATTAAACACTCTATAAGCTTTGCTAGTTAATGAATAACCTAAGAAAATGCCCTCATCGGCTTTTGAGTCAAATTTTCCTAAGTTGTCCTTTCCATTATTTAACACAAAGCACTTACATCCAAATATTTTCAAATGAGCAACATTAGGCTTTCTACCATTTAACAATTCATAGGGAGTTGATTTTATAATTGGCCTAATGAGCATTCTATTCAAAACATAACATGCAGTACTTACCGCATCAACCCAAAAATATTTAGGAACATTTGATTCATTTAGCATTGTTCTAGCAAGTTCCTCTAGTGACCTATTTTTCCTTTCAACTACACCATTTTGTTGGGGAGTCCTAGGAGCAGAAAAAATTATGTAATATTCCATTTTCCTCACAATAATTTTCAAACCTTTCATTTTGAAACTCACCACCATGGTCACTTCTTAAAACTTTAATTCTTAAGTCTTTCTCATTTTGAATTTGCTTTGCAAACTTCTTAAAGACCTTAAAAGCTTCACTTTTCATTGTCAAGAAAAATGTCCAAGTATATCTAAAAAAGTCATCAACAATCACAAGACCATAATAATTTCCACCAAATATTTTTATCCTAGAAGGACCAAATAAGTCTAAATGTAATAATTCTAAAGGTTTTGTTGTGGAAATGACATTCTTTGATTTAAATGATGATTTTGCTTGTTTACCTTTTTTACATGCATCACATAATCTATCTTTTTCAAATTTTAACATAGGCAAACCAATAACTAAGTCTTTTGATATCAATTTGTTTAAATGATGCATATTTATATGAGCTTCTCTCTTATGCCATAACCATGGGTTCTCTTCCTTAGAAACTAAGCATGTTATACTAGTATCATGTATACAATCCAAATCAATCAAGTATATGTTATTATGCCTAATGCCTTTCAATGCTACATTTTTGGAATCTATCAAATGTATGGTACAAAACTTACTTTCAAAGATTACCTTAAATCCTTTGTCACATAGTTAACTTATACTAAGGAGATTATGCTTTAGCCCATCAACAAGAAGCACATCCTTAATCTCCAAAGTGTTTGCACCACCTATATTTCCAATTCTAAGAATTTTTCCTTTGTTGTTATCCCCATAAGTTACATATCCTTGTTCTTTAGCTTTGAAACTCACAAATTTCGTTTTGTCTCCAGTCATATGTTTAGAGCATCCACTATCAAGATACCACATAAACTTCTTTGATTTGGAAGTTTCCTACAAAACAAGAACATAGTAAACTTAGGTCCCCATAACTTTTGGGTCCTTGGGGTTAGAGACAAACAAGTCATTTAACAATAGGAACCCAAATGTATTTTCCTTTAGCAACACCAAAATGTTTGATTTTACATCTATTTGAAGTATGACCATTTTTTATACAATAAAAATATTGTTTAGATGTAGCTTTTGAATATGATGCATTTCTAACAATAGATGATTTAGTTCCTTTTTCAACCCATACTCTTTTCTTTTTAATTTTAGGCTTTTTCAAAGAAACTTGATGGTTTACACTATTTTGAGCTATAACAACTTTATCCTTATTATTATTACTTAATTCCTTTTCGGCTTTATCAAGCAAATGATTAAGTATATCAATGTCATATTCATACTCTTTACGAGATGCACATACTATATTCTTATCATCATTCTCATCTAAACATACAATTTTCGTTTCTATGGTTTCCTTTTCCTCTAATCATGCAATTTTCATTTTTAAGGACTCTACCTCCTTTTCGAATCTACTTAAACTCTTTTTCACAGCTTTGTATTCATTTTTCAAGTCCTTAAAGGCACTAAACAATTCATTATATGCATTTTGCAGTTCATCAAAATTATTTTCATCATCACTTGAAGATGAGTTGGAATCACTTACCTCAAAGTCGGAAGATATATTGTCATTTTCCATTAAGCAAAATTGGCTTCAATTTCCGAGTCACTTGATTCCGAACTTGGATCACTATTGTCCCAAGCGATGTAGGCTTTCTTCTTGAAGAACTTTTTGCCTTTGTTTTCTTCATTTTTCTTGTTTGGACATTCGGTCTTCACATGTCCTCTTTCACCACAACCATAGCATTTGATATTTACAGAAGTATTTTCTCTTACCTTTCCTTTACCTTTGAATGGATGTCTTCCTTTGGCTTTCATGAATTTGGTAAACTTCTTAATCATGAGACTCAATTCTTCTTCTTCATTCTCCGAGTCTTCTTCTTCCTTTTTACTCTTACCTTTGGAAATTTCAGTTTTGAAAGTTAAGTTCCTCTTTTGATGTTGTCCTTCCTCATCATTTAGCCTTCCTAGCTCAAGCTCATGCTCTCTCAACTTTCCAAAGAGTGCCACCATAGACATTGTGGCAAGGTTTTGTGACTCCGAGATGACCGTCATCTTAGGTTGCCATTTCCTATCCAAAGATTTCAAGATTTTAACATTTAATTCATCAACGTCAAAAATTTTACCTAACCCGGTGAGATGGTTCACAATGTGTGTGAAACGCTTTTGAACGTCAAATATAGTTTCACCTTGATGCATTCAGATCATCTCATATTCTTGGATTAGAAAATTTTTCTGTGCTCTCTTAATATCGTCGGTACCTTCGTGGGTCACTCTTAACATTTCCACATCTCTTAAGCACTTTTACAAACGGAGATCCTGTAAAACTCATCAAGGGTTAAAGCAGATGAAATAATATTTCTAGCCCTAACGTCATATTGAGGTTTTCTATTTTCCTCCGCTGTCCATCTAGAAAATGGTTAGGAACGTCTACTCCGTTTTCAGAAATTTTAGGAATATAGGGACCGTTTAAAATAGCGTCCCAAACGCCTCTATCAACAGACTCTAAAATGATTTTCATTCTAACTTTCTAGAAAGGATAATTTTGACCCGCAAAAAGTGGGGGTCTGTTGATAGACGCACCTTCGGCAAACGTTTGATTTTGTCTGGCCATTTTCGAAAAATTTGAATGACTATCAAAGCAAGCTCTGATACCACTTGTTAGAATCATCCAGCGGAATGTTTGCGTGAATGGGCAAAAACCAAGAGGGGGGGGGGGTGAATTGGTTTCTTAACAAAAATTAGGTTTTAAAAATTTTCCCCAAATTTTACCGATTAAAATACTGTGTAAACGTAAATAGGATAAGGATAGAGTCTTACACAGAAGATTTATACTAGTCCGGATCAAAAGACCCTACGTCCAGTTGCTAATCACTCAAACAGAGGATTAATGCTGTCACTATAATCAAGTTTTTACAAACAGATAACAATGGAAAAGATAGAGTAACGAAAACACCTCTCTTGTCACACAAGAGATGAAAAACAACTTTCCCTAAAGACGGCACAACACACAATCCACCAAGAACTCCACTTAGTGATTCTTATCGCTTCTAGCCCACACCAGGTTCCAAAAGCCCCTTTTTCCTCCAACAAACAATTCTCTAGCAATCACAACTCTCAACTTTTGTTTAAAAAAGGTTGTTCAATTTTCTGAGAGCCTTAGAGAACCTTAAGTAGATGAATTAGGGTTTGGGAATTGGGGATTTTCGAAACTTGGTGTATTGGGACTAGGGTTTTCGAAAATAGGTTTAATTTGAAGTTCAAAATGCAAATATGACTGAAATAATCGATTATCTCAAGTGTTAATCGATTATTACAGAGCCAAAATCAACAGAAACCCTCAACACACTGTTTTAATTGATTATTTACCCTATTAATCAATTAATAGGCCTGTTAATCGATTAACAGGAGTGTTAATCGATTATTATAGAGAGCTGATACATAAAATGTTTTTTCTCTCTGTAATAATCGATTATTTGACCCTTTAATCGATTAAACCCGTGAGTATTTGATAAAAATGAGTTTTTTGAAGCTTCTAAAGAGTAGACTATGTACTGGCTATCTTAGACTCTAATATTACAGACTCAAACTCATCAAAACAGAGTTATTACACAAGAATACAAGTCTTCAATTCTCTAAGCTCTTTGTTCTTGAATCATCATCAAAATCAACAAGCTTCATGTCCTTGTAAGTTCAACATCAAGTCCTTGTATGTTCAACAATGCAGTGACCAGGTTACCAGGAGATGCATTCTGGACCATGAGATTGACTCGGTCTTGCAATTTTGTCATTCTTCTGCAATCGTTGGTCATCTTGGCATTCAGAGGACAACTCCCAAGGTGTTTGACTATGGTTTCTATTGGCCCACCATCTTCAAGGATGCGTTGAGGATTTGCAGCACTTTTGAGCAGTGTCAGAGAGCAAGAGGGCCCCTTACATGGAGACAGCAGATGCCCTAGCAACCCATGTTGTTTTGTGAGGTGTTTGATGTCTGGGGTATAGATTTCATGGGTCCTTTCCCTGTTTCTTTTGGTTTTTATTATATTCTCCTTACTGTTGATTATGTTTCAAAATGGGTGGAAGCCAAAGCCACCAGGACTAATGATGCTCGGGTTGTTGTGGAGTTTGTCAGATCTAACATCTTTTGCAGATTTGGAGTACCCAGAGCCATTGTTAGTGATCAAGGCACCAACTTCTGTAACAGGTCCATTCAGGCCTTACTCAAGAAGTACGGGGTTGTTCACAAAGTCTCTACACCTTACCACCCCCAAACTAATGGGCAGGCTGAAATCTCAAACAGGGAGATCAAGAGGATTTTAGAGAAGATTGTCGAGCCCAACAGAAAGGATTGGAGTGACAGACTGGAGGATGCTCTTTGGGCACATAGGACTGCTTACAAGGCACTTATAGGGATGTCTCCCTATCGGGTTGTCTTTGGTAAGCCATGCCACCTACCAGTGGAGATAGAGCACCGAGCATATTGGGTTGTGAAATCATGCAACTTCTCACTTGATGAAGCTGGAGAGGAGAGGAAGCTACAGATAAATGAATTGTACGAGATCCATTTGGATGCTTATGAGAACTCCATGTTCTACAAAGAGAAAACTAAGAGATTCCATGATAGCTCCATAGCTAGGAAGGAGTTCTTTGTTGGTCAGCAAGTGCTATTGTACAATTCCAGATTGGGTCTCATGGGTGGTAAGTTGCGTTCAAAGTGGATTGGGCCTTTTATTGTTACTAATGTTTATCCTTATGGTGCAGTTGAAATCAAAAGTGAATCCACAGAAAAGAGCTTGAAGGTTAATGGCCATCGATTGAAACCATTCCTCAACAATCCTTCTCTAGTGGATGTAGTTGCGGAGGAGATATCCCTGATTGATCCCACTTAATTTCCACCATGACTTCGGGAGTTCTCTTTTTCCTTCTTCTCTTTACTTTTTCTACACTTGTCTAATTCTATAAGTAATTTACTTGCCTGATCTTGTGTTTGTGCTACATTAGGATAATGTGTTATTTAAGTGTGGGGGAGACTGTTCTTTGTTTAGGATTTTTAGTTTTCTTTGTATCTTAGGTTCGTGTTTTGTGTATAGTTTGCATGCTTCTTTTGGATCTCTGGGTTTTGTTTAGGTTTTGGGAACTTTCTTCACTCTTGGATAGGAGTTGCTTTATGCTTTTTGGATTGAAATCCCTGTTTTTCTCTGCTTGTCAAGTTGGTTATGATGTTTGAGAAGTTGAATTGAATGTGACAATCTTACCCTTTGTGAGGAATTGAGCCGCTATCTGTTCTTTCTTGTGTGTTATTCCTCTTGATTGCTTGTGCAGTAGCCTTGGCTTGACTCTGATTGATACTTCTTGATTCACATGCATGTTTGGAGATGATTAAGGCATTTTTGTTCTGATTAGCCTCTAGCCAAATGAGCCCACCTTGAATTAATTCCTTTGATATCCCCTTTGAGCCTATGTTTCCCTTTATTTCTTTTGAAGCTCATTAAACACCTTAAGTGAAAAACCATGATTACCTTAACCTTAGGGATTTTTGGAGCTTTGGAATTGTTTTGGGAATAAGTTATTGAATAAGTGCGGGGGGTGCATTTTGTATTTCATTGGATGATGTACTGGCTAGTTGGTTATATCTGTTGTACAGCTTGTTGTGTTTTACTTTCAGTGTATTGTATTTCATGTTATTCAAAAAAAAAAGAAAAAAAGAAAAAAAAAGATATATATATATATATATATATATAAAGGATATATAAAAAAAAAGAAAAAAAGAAAGAAAATTTGTGGTTGAGGCAAAGGCAGTAGTGGAGGTTTGATATTAGAGGTTTTTGGGCATGCATCTTGTGCTTATTTTTTTTATTTATTCGCCATTGCTCCTCTAGTTCCTCTGGTTCATAGCTACTTATCCCATATGA
Source organism: Sphenostylis stenocarpa (assembly GCA_963425845.1). Lineage (NCBI taxonomy): Eukaryota > Viridiplantae > Streptophyta > Magnoliopsida > Fabales > Fabaceae > Sphenostylis > Sphenostylis stenocarpa. The sequence goes on from OY731406.1 coordinate 47,565,898, forward strand.
TATCCTCTACCTTGTCCCTACCCCCATTACAACCTCAAAAGACCTTTTGATCTTTTTGTGCATGTGCGTTGGGTGTTGAGTTTAGAGGCTTGCCAAGTCTATCTGTTGTTTACTTTTCTTGAGTGTTTTGAGAGTATACAGTAGCATAGACACATGAGAGATACAGTGAATCTTGTGAGGTTTTGTCACTTTGATTCACCTTTTAAACTGATTGACCTCTTGCCAGGTTTTGAAATGCTTGGATGATTTCCATGAGTATCTGGTTTCTCTGACTCTTTGTGTGTTGGATGTTGTCTACTCCTTTCTTTTCCCAGGATTCATTAAGGATTGTGTAAATTTGTTTGTGTTTTGTGTGTCTTCTTGTTCCTGCTCCTTTTTGTTGTGTTACTCTCTTCGATGTCTCTGGATTTGTTTCCTTGCTCTGCTTCATCCCATGATTTTGCTCAGGAGTGCAAAAGGCTAAGTGTGGGGGAATTTGATGAGCCATTATTTTCCAGCATTTTCTTATCTTTCTGTACTTATCTTAATTGGTGCATTGTGCTTAATTGTCTATTGTTAGTGCATTTTCATTGATTGGGCCTCATTGGGCCATTATTCTAAATTTTACTTAATTTAGCATTTATTGGTCTAATTTTCGTTTTTAATTATTTTTAGGTATTTTTGGTAAAGCAATTTTGGAGCTTGGACATTAATGTTAAGATGAAGAGAATTTCCACATCATTTCCACAACATTTCCACGTCATTTAAGTGTTTGGGCCAACATTTGAGGCCCAGAGTGGCATTTTTGTAATTCTAAACCCTAGAATGGCATTTTTTTAATTCTAAACCCTAGAATGGCATTTTTGTAAATATTGGTGTGCTGAGATGAGGGAATACGGGGAGAGGGTTTTATTTTGAGGAGAGGGGGCTTTTTCCACATTGATTCTCCATTTTTAGCCGTTTGGGAAGCTCTCCATGGTGCCACCACTTAGGTTTTGCGTTTTCCATTCTTGAATAGACTCCATTTCATGTTTTCTTCTCATTTTTAGTTTGGAACAACTTGTATTCTGTATTTAGACACTTAGAACAGTACCCATTTGGGGTTTTTCGATTTTTCTGCACATTGGATGTTTGAGTTTCGGTTTCTTGTTCTTTCATATATATGATGAAGTATTTTCATTCATTTTTTGTATTTGTGGTTCATTTCCATGGCTAGCTAAACTTTGAGTATTGATTCCTTGAGGAGAATGTGATGAACCCTTGAGATTTTTGTGTTTGAAGTATTTTTGCCATGTCCTGTATTGGTCTCCATCTAATTAACTTTGTGCTTGATGAAGGGATGACAAATTTGATGTATGCTTAATCTCATATTTGTGTTCTTGCATTTAAACAACCCCTGTTCATGCTTAATGGATGTGGGTTGCTACATGGTTGCTTAATCCGTGGCACCAAGGTTGAAGATGTATGCTTGCTTAATGCATATTGAACTCGTTTTAGTCTTCGCTTAGTGGTCTAATTTCGGGTTTCAAGATTGAACAGGGCATTCATTTGGTAATCTGTGATAGGTGGATTTACATTTGAATTAAGGAATCAATACGTTTTTAATCTCTGCTTTTGTCACTGTTGTTGTTTCGTAGAATTTAATTTGTGTCTATCTGTTAATCTACAAACCAACCCCCCCCCATTACTGTTTTATCTGTTTGATTGTGGATCTTTGATTGAAACTAATAGTCCTTGGGAGACGACTTAGGCGTCACTTCCTAGTACTGCTTTTATGTTGTTTATTTGATCGGATACGGCTCCGATCAGGCTTGTTATGGCTCGACCCCTCTGGAGAGAGTTCTTCATCTATGAAGGTGAGGTGATCAATGGTTGTGATGTAGCTAACGATCCTCTTAACTTTTTCTTGGGATATTGTATGAGGTACGTGCACTTCACTCAAGACCTTCATCAGGGCATTTCTATGCGATTCCAAACTTATCATCAGAGATAACAAAGTTATCTTTGCCGGTTTATGATTGAGTTTATCAATGATAAAATACTCCCTTTGCCTTATGAACTGGAGCAACTCATCAGTCTCCTCCTTGGATTCTTTATTTTCTTTTTCTTTGGTCTGTTTATTTTTTCCTTTATTCTTGGGGGCATCTTCTTATGACTCCTTGGGGGAGTATATTCTTTTGCTTCTAGTCATGCCCCCTGTTGAATATAGAAGAAATAGAGTTTGGGATTAATCTCCCTTGTGTATAAATCACACATAGGGTAGTCTATTTATAGTAGAGAGATACAACTAAAAGAGTAACTGAAAGTAACAGAATAAACAGAAGATATTGTTTGATATTATGGTTAATATCTAATAATCTCTTAACAATATTAAATAATATCTAAACAATATCTAACACTCCCCCTCAAGCTGGAGCATACAAATCGTATGTGCAAAGCTTGTTACAAATATAATCAATTCTAGGACCCTGTAAAGATTTAGTAAAAAATAACTGCTAACTGATCACTTGAGTTAACAAACTCAGTCTTGATGTCTCTAGACATAATCTTTTCTTGAATGAAATGACAATCAATCTCAATGTGTTTGGTCCTCTCATGAAAGACAAGATTAGAACTAATATGAAGAGCAGCCTGATTGTCACACACAAGTGACATTTGAGTGACATCTCCAAATTGTAACTCTCTAAGCAATTGCTTGAGCCAAACAAGTTCACAAGCAGCTGAGGCCATAACTCTATATTCTGCTTCTGCACTAGATCTTGCCACAACACTTTGTTTCTTACTTTTCCATGAGACCAAGTTACCACCAATGGAGACACAATATCCAGATGTAGATCTTCTATCCGAAGGAGATCCTGCCCAATCGACATCCGAGTAGCAAACAACTCTTGTATGGTTATTAGAATCATATAACAATCCTTTTCCAGGAGATCATTTAATATACTTTAAGATACGAATGACTCGCATTCCAATGATCTTCACATGGGGAATTAAGAAATTGGCTTACCACACTTGATGCAAAGGAAATGTCGGGACGAGTAATCGTAAGATAATTCAATTTTCCAACCAATCTTCTATCTTGCTCGGGATCGGGTATAAGGTCCCCCTGATTTGGTAAAAGTTTAGTATTGGGATCCATGGGCGTGTCAACAGACTTTGAATTCATCAACCCAGTTTCCTCTAAAATATCCATGGCATACTTCCTCTGAGATATAACAATACCATCATTGGACTGTGCCACCTCAATACCCAAGAAATATCTAAGTTTGCCAAGATCTTTGGTCTGAAAATGGTGACAGAGATGTTGTTTCAACTGAGAGATGCCATGGTTGTCACTACCTGTAAGAATGATGTCATCAACATATACTATCAAGTAAACACATCCAGCACTTGAGTGTCAATAAAAGACAGAGTGATCTGCTTCACACCGAGTCATACCAAATTGTTGAACAACCTTGCTAAACTTTCCAAACCAGGCCCTAGGATACTATTTTAGGCCATATAGGGATTTGCGAAGACGACATATCATCCCAGAAGACTCCCCCTGAGCAACAAACCCAGGAGGTTGCTCCATATAGATTTATTCTTGCAAATCACCATTGAGGAAAGATTTTTAACATCTAGTTGATAAAGATGCCATTGTTGAAGAGCGACCATGACGATAAATAAACGAACAGAAGTCATCTTTGCCACAGGGGAAAAGGTATCTCCATAATCCAACCCAAAAATTTGAGTATAACCTTTGACCACAAGACGAGCTTTGAGACGATCAATAGTACCATCAGGTCCAACTTTGATAGCAAACACCCACCTGCAACCAACAACAGATTTCCCAGACGCTAACGAGACCAATTCCCAAGTTCCACTATTATGAAGAGCACTTAGTTCATCTAACATGGCCTGACGCCAACCAGGATGGGCTAAAGCTTCACGAACAGTTTTTGGAATGGTCACAGAAGAAAGAGAGGAAAGACATGTATAAAAAGGTAATGACAGTCGATGATAACTCAAACCAATATAATGAGGAGAGGGATTACGTGTAGAACGGATACCTTTTCGGAGGGCAATGGGAAGGTCAGACTCAGGTGTCACATCCGGAGGAGACAGAGTAGTTGACACTTGAGTAGAGTCACATGATGGTGATTGTGATTGGTTTCGGCAACTATAAACCTGAAGAGGCAGTTAAGAAGAAGCTGACTACGGAGTAGAATCTAATGGTGAAGAAGACACAGTTAGAGGGTCACAAACAACAGAAACATTAAATGTACTAGGAATGTTGACAAGATTGGATGGAGACAGAGGTGAAGATTGACTTTTAAAATAAAAAGAGAACTCATCAAAGGTGACATCTGTAGACACAAAATACCGATTAAGAGAAGGAGAAAAACATTTGTATCCTTTTTGTGATCTTGTAAACCCTAAGAAAACACATTTATGTGATCTAGGAGAAAACTTGTCAAGACTAGAACTAAAATTATGAACAAAACATGTAGACCAAAAACTTTTAGAGGTAAGGGATGAAGTGGTTCATGAGGGAATAAAATGGAATGAGGTATTTTATTATCTAGAACCGAAGATGGCATGCGATTAATAAGATAACATGCAGTAAGAAGAGCATCACCCCAAAAATGCTGAGGAACCTCTCCATGAATTAAAAGTGTGCAAGTTGTTTCAATAAGATGTCTATTTTTATGTTCAGCTATACCATTTTTTTGAGGTGTATAAGCACAAGAAGTTTGATGCAAAATACCATGAGAAGCCATGAATTGTTTAAAAGAATGAGAAAGATATTCACGACCATTATCACTGCGCAAAACTCTAATAGAAACACCGAATTGAGTTTGAATTTCATTGAAACAAGTTTGAAAGATATGAAATCATTCAGAACGATTTTTCATCAAAAATAACCAAGTGCATCTGGAATAATCATCAATGAAAGTAACAAAGTATTGAAAACCTAAAGTAGACTTAACGCAGCTAGGTCCCCAAATTTCAGAGTGAACCACGGCAAAAGGGGACGAAGCACCACGTGTGACACTACAAGGAAAGGAAGTACGACTATGTTTGCCTAATTGACACGACTCACATGCCAAACTAGACAATTTAGATAAGGCAGAGACAAGTTGATGTAACTTGGCAAGACTTGGATGACCAAACTGAGCATGGAGAAGAGAGGGAGACTCTATAACTGCACCAACATGTGTAAAGGGACGAAGATGATAAAGACCATGAGACTCACATCCTGTGCCAATCACCTGTTTCGAACTCCGGTCCTGTAAACACACAAAATTGTTGGTAAAAGAAACAACATTATCAAGAGAACGAGTTAGACGACTGATGGATAACAGGTTAAAAGGAGACCTAGGGACATAAAGAACATTATCAATGGTTAAAGAAGGGAAAAGTTTAACAGTTCAAACACCATGAGATGATACTCTAGAGTCATCAGCTAGTGTAACAAAAGGTAAAGGATCAGGAGAGGATAAAGAGGAGAACAAAGATTTGTTACCAGTAATATGATCAGTGGCTCCTGAATCAAAAACCCAAGGACCAGAAGAAGATTGGGTCAGACCAGCAAAAGATGTACCTGTGTGTGCGACATACACAGTGGAACTAGAAGAGCTGTTGATCCTTATACCATTTGAGAAATTTGTTGAACATAGCGAGGTGTGTCGATGAAATAGAAGAAGGAGGATCCTTAGCGAGATAAAGGTGGGGAAAGATCGGTCCGAGCAAGCTGCGATAGATTGAGTAGGACGACCATTTAATGCATAACACTTGTCAATCTTGTGACCTAGTTTGCCACAATGTTCACACTCATGTAATGCATAACACTGGTCAATCTTGTGACCTAGCTTGCCACAATGTTCACACTTAGGACGCCCTTTTCCCTGTTTGCGAGGGCGAGTTCGATCATCACGGTGAGATACCAATGTAGAAGAATCATTAACAAAAGCAGGTGTGTCAGGGTTGGGTTTTGCTGGTATACGCAAAAGAGTGGAGCAGGTCGATGTCAAGGTGGGGACAACCGGAGAACCCAAAATCTGATCACGAATATGTGAATATTGATCAGCAAGTTTGTGTAATGCCCCTAGCATGAAGAACTTTGATCGTTGTCCTATCTCGGTGGCAGGGTCGGGGGAAGGAGGCAATAACTCATTGAACTCATGAAAAAGAGCATGAATTTTGCCCATATAATCAGTCATAGAATCTTGATGTTTAGAGGCAATAACATCTACAAATTTAGAACAGACATCATAGAGACGTTGAGTATCATTGGTGTATAATAACTTGGCATGTTCCCAGATTTTGGCACATGTTTCGTAGGAACGAAAAATTTGTTTTAACGAAGGATCAAAGGGAGCGGAAGAACTCATAAAGGGCGGAGGCGATAGTGATAGCGGCGTGAACCAGTACACCAGGTAAGTTCCCAGGAAAGAGAGGTGGGTCACTAATGGACACGCTTAAATACCAAGTCTTTCCTTGTCAGAACTTTCCTAGACATGCACTTTCACACTACCAAATAACCGACAGCGATAGCGGCGGTGGTGGCGGCTTCAATAGTGGTCAAAGGCGAAAAAAAAAATTCAAAATAACCTTAAGCTCTAGATACCATGTTGAATATAGAAGAAATAGAGTTTGAGATTAATCTCCCTTGTGTATAAATCACACATAGGGTAGTCTATTTATAGTAGAGAGATACAACTAAAAGAGTAACTGAAAGTAACAGAATAAACAGAAGATATTGTTTGATATTATGGTTAATATCTAACAATATCTTAACAATATTAAATAATATCTAAACAATATCTAACACCCTCAATGCCGACTATATTGGAGATGTCCTCCTTTATTTGTGAAGATTCCCCGTATCTCCACGGTACAACTTGTAGACCCCAAATCTTGCCCGGCCTCATAATAAAGACCAGAAGACCTTCTATTCGAAGATGGATGAAGCCTAAGAAGCCACTAGGAGAGACTATTAGGCCCCATACTAGGATAGGAGGGATTTTCGGCATGTAAATAAGGATTTTCGCCTTTTAGGGTCGAGACCGCCGTCTCGGATTCAGGACCGCCGTCTCGCCTTGCGAAAGTGGCGAGACGACCGTCTCGACCTGACAGGCGCGAATCCCTATAAATAGCCGTGCCATTCCCCTCATTTCACACAGTTCTTCCTCAAATTCTCTTTCTAGAATCCCTCCGAAGCATTTCCGGAGTTTCTGAGAGCTTTTTAGAGTTTTTTATAGCGTTTTTGAGAGATTCTGGCGCTGTAAAGAGTGAAGGGCTGCCAAAAAGCACCCAAATTATCAAGAAATTAATAGAAAGCTTGCCTCGGAGGTTTCTACACTCTCTCTCTCTACTTTACCGCTTTATTTCTAATTATGCAATAGATATTAGGGCCATGTAGTCGTAACTTTAAATTTTGTAAATAAAGGGTAAAAGCGTATTTTCACCGGTTTATTTATTCAAAGTAGCTGGCCTATCATAGGGAACTCGAAAGGGGCGTCGTAAGGGAACTAACACTTCCCTTACACGTAACTAACTCCCTTACCCAACTTTGGTTCTAAAGACCAAAGTTGGTTTTTCGAAAACCAACGCCTTTTTACTCCTTTTCCGATGTTGCCGGTAAAAACATCGGTGGCGACTCTAGAAGAACCCTTCAAAATTAGTTCTTGGGTTAGCCCGATTATCGGACAATCCAAGAGCGCCTTTTCGAAAACCTCGGCCCTAGGTTCAACCCGGTTATCGGACAACCTAATGGCGTTGTAACCACACCAATAAAAACACGAAAATTGGAAAAGTCGAAACCATCGCGTCGCTCTGACCGCCTCATTTTGATGGCGGCGACAGATGGAGACTCCACTGGGGAAGCCTAGAGAGTTGATCCCATTTAGTGATGGGCCGGCTTGAAAGTAAATAAACCAAAAAAATTACGCTTTTACCCTGCCTTGTATTATAACATGTTTTATTGCTTGGCTTTAATAACTGTTGTCTGTTTATACTTACGCAATTTTTTGAAATACAAACTGTACACAAACCCTTGCACACTACAGTTCCTTCTATACCCGGGGGCAAGTGAGAAATCCATAGGGAGTGGGTGGCAGGTACAGTTCGCTGTAGTGATGGCCTTGTGCCCACCAGTGTGATCGGAAACCACCACTCAAGGTGATAACCTTCCTCTTTTGGCACAAAGACTGACTATGGCCTTAGTGCTAAGCATGGTCGGAAGGCTGGAGAGTGGGGACCCTATAATGGGGGCACCTTGGGGGCCTTAGCCTTGGTGAGAACAGTTAAAACCCACCTTTGCCAATGCACTTTTCTGCAGGAAAATCCTACCTCGTGATTAAAATGACTTCTCGCCTGTTCGTGGATGATTGAATTGTGTGGGCATACGTTTGTTGCATTTGTCTGTTGCATAGCATAAACAAAACAACAGAAAAAATCACAAAGAACATTTTTGCAATAAACACCCTTATCTCGGACAGTCTGCCTTTTAGCTAGCCTGGTTTCAGGTTCTTTGTAAGCTAAGTAACCACGCAGTTCCGACAGAAGAGATAAGGGACGCTAAATATTTTTCACATAAAGCCATTTTTTTTATCTCGGACAGTCTACCTTTTAGCTAGCCTGGTTTCAGGTTCCTTGTAAGCTAAGTAGCCACGCAGTCCGACAGAAGAGATAAAAGGCTATAAAATAAAAATAAAAATAAAAAAATCCAATAAAATTTTCTTTTCTTTTCTCAATTCCGAAACGATAGATGGGACCTTCTTCAAAAATATTCATTCATATAGGTAGTTTATTTTTCAAAAAATACGCAAATATCATACAAAACATGATAAGCAGAAAATAAACACTCACATTCATCCAATAAGCATCATTTTCATAAAACATGCATTTTGGTTTTAGAAAATGGAGGGGACTAGTAGACAATTGAAGAAGGTGGATATTCCCCGATACCATACTGAGAAGTTGGAACGGCTTTGCGCGATAATGCCACCAGAGGTCCGCTCCGACTTTGAGAAATCCTATGGACGGATTCTCGACCTACTGAAGATCTGTGTCGACCAAGTGTTCTACAGGGTATTGATTCATTTCTGGAACTCCAGTCTACGATGCTTTGATTTCCCGCAGTTTGATATGGTGCCAACCTTAGAGGAGTATGAAATTATGTTAAAATGGCCCAAATCAGCCGGGGTCCATATCTGCCACGGGGAATATACTCCTGCAACACAAGTCGCTGCCATCATCCAACTGCCTTTTCGGCAGACTACCCTGATAGGAAAAGGGAACATCCAGGGTTGGAAAGTCTCAATGTTAGAAGACCATCTGTCCGACTTGGCTGAAAGGACAGAATGGGTCACTTTTAACAAAACCCTGGCATTAATCATATTTGGAACAATCTTATTTCCCTTCCACCTCGACACAGTGGATCAAGCCGTCATGGACGCCTTCTTTGCTTGGGACATGAACTCGAAGAGTCCCTTGCCTGCAATTCTTGCCGACACCTTGCTCTCGGTGGAATTCTGCCGCCAGAAGCAAGGAAAAACACTTCGTTGCTGCTCTTCACTACTATTTGTGTGGGGCATTACACATTTTTACGCCTCTAGCCACATGGGGATGTTCCCCGACCCTTTGAGGAGCTTCTCCAAAATCCCTCTCCAACGACGCTTAACTTCAGAATGGAGGGACGAGTTGGAACAAAAGGACGCCAACAACTTATCCTGGGTCTGCCCTTGGTTCTGACCTGGCCCAATTCTCATCAGATGTGGAGACTATCCGAACGTACCCTTGATAGGACTCAGGGGTTGCATAGCCTACTCACCTAGGGTAGCTATGAGACAACTCATGAGAACCCAAACTACGATTTCTCGAGGGGAGCTCGGAGGACTGTGTTTCTTTGGAAACCCATGCACAATCACCAACTCACTAGCCGTGAAAAAAACATGGGAGAGACCAGTCTATATGGGAGATAGAGAGCTAGGAAAAGCTTGAGTGGCTGTCTCCGGTGACTATGAGGCATGGAGAAAAAGAAGAGGGATGTCTCAACCATCCACCCCACTCATTACAAGCGCCAACAGTGAAGAGTTGCAAGCTCAAGTCGACGCCTTAACCCAGAGGATAGAAATCATGGGAGCCCAGATGAGGGCCCTTGAAGAGAGAGAGCAAGAATCTATCCTCACCATAGACGGTCTGCAAAGACAATGCAAGAAAAAGGATCATGAAATAGAGCACCTCAAGGACCAGTGTGCTGACTCTAATGAGCATGCTATCCGAGCATCCAAAAATGCCAGAACTAGCTCGGATGGCCAACTTCAAGAAATAACCGCTAGATCAGCACACCTTGAGGCCGAATCAGCAAAACAGGCTTAGACGATCGAGGAATTGTTGCAAGAACTTACCAAGACTCGATCAGAAATACGCCTAGAGCAAGAGGCCAATAGGAGACTCAACAGAAGTCTCACTGAGCTACGCTGCAAAGAAAGAGACGGGCTAGCTCAGTACAGCCAAGTACTACAAGAAAAGGACCGAGCCCTTGAAAAACTCAATGAATTGCAAGCCTTGGTCATCCATCAAGAGGCGAAGATCAAAGAGGCTCAAAAGTACAGTAAAGATATGAGCCAGGCGGTCCAGAAGCAAAGCGAAGCACTTGCTCGTCACGTCCGGGAAGCCGAAAGAGAATTGCATAGAGATCAAGACCCGCCTGTGGGTTTCTTTAGGCTTTTCCGCTTTTGTCAAAAATTGCTTCGTAGTATGGAGTAGGGGAATGTACTCCTTCCAAAAGATAAATGAAATTTTTCTTTATCCAACAATTGTCTACTTGCATGCATCTCATTCATCTGCATATTTAATTTCCCCTCCTTCACGCTTAATAAATAAGATAATAAAAAGGAAGGATTAACTGACACGTCTTCCAAATCAGAAGAATGGAGAGAAAGCCACTCCTAATCAAGCTTACCCTAACGATCGACTCGCCACAAGAGGAAAATAAGCCTCGACCGTTGGTCCTCAGAAATAAAGAAGAGGGGGAAAGTGTTAGAAAAGTAGTTTTAAATCAAGAGGGGGGGTGAATTGATTTTTGAAAGTTTTTCGCAATACACAGATTATCTAATCCGAAAATTAAGTTTACTAATCAATTCACGAATTCACAAATTAATTAAGCAATACAAGCGCAGCAACTGAAATTAAAGAGAGAAAGGTTAGGAAAGATTTCACCGGTAATTTTATACTGGTTCACCCAATACCAGGGCTACGTCCAGACTCCAGCCAAATTCCAGCTGGGTTCCACTAGAATAGATGTTTTACAGACTCACCCTCTTACACCTATTCTAACTCTCCACCAAGAACCAAATTCCAGCTCTTGGAAACCTCTGCAACCAAATTCCAGCCGCAGAGAAACCAGTGCCCAAATTCCAGGCACCACACACAAGAACCAAATTCCAGCTCTTGCTTTAACCTTTCCACCAAGAACCAAATTCCAGTTCTTGGCAACTTTCTACAACAGCTGCAGAAAACTTGTACCCAAATTCCAAGTACAACACAATACAAAGTAATGAAAAAGAATTTACAAAGAAGAGACTTAGAAAGCTCAAACCAGATTACACTAATCCACAGTAAGTTTCTTCTTCAAGGATGCAAAGTGCCTCAAGAAAGATTTCAAAAGAAGTTCACAAAAACAGTTGTGTATCTTTCTTGAAAAATGCTAATAGTTGTTTGTATTGATTGCTTGAATTGTGTAAAAATTGATATTCTAAAAGTTCAAAACAATTCTGTTTATAAAAGAGTATTTTCAAATCTGCTGCATTAATTAATCTGTTGAAAGTTTGTTTTAATCTGTTGAAATAGCCGTTACAATCTGTTAAAAGTCCTTTCAACCCATTAATGCGTTCTTGATCTTTAACAGAAAATGTTTTAGTTGATACGACTATGTTTATATCAGTTAAAACGTTTTACAAACATTTTCTAAGCATAAAACAATCGATTGAATCGTGTATTAATCGATTGATTTGTTTAAAAACCTTCTTATAAAACTTTCCAAGTTATTTTAGCTGATATAAAGTCGTTTCAATTGATTGAAAAACTGCACATATAATTTCAAGTCATTTTAATCGATTGAAAGTTCGTTTTAATCGATTGAAAAGATTTTCTAAGTTATTTTAATCGATTGAAATACGTTTTAATCGATTGAAACAGATCTGATCGGTCATAATTCAATTCGATCGATCATATCCAACTCTGATCAGTCATAATCTCATTCTGATCGATCATCTTGACATCAAAGTGATTTTAATCGATTGAAACGTGTTTTAATCGATTAAAATAATTCGATCGCTCATATTTAAGATCTGATCGATTATATTGCATTCGACCTATTATATTCGAATTCTAATCGGTCATAAAGAGTTTTAATCGATTAAAAGGTTTTTGTATCAATTAAAATACTGTAAAAACACTTTTTAAAACATTCTAAGTGTTTTTAATTGTTTCTTTCAAAACTATATTAGTTAAAAACATTGTTAAGAAAGTTCTTTGTCAAAATGCTTTTGTTTGATTTGTTTAAAACTATTTTTGAGGCATTTTGCAAATTGAGTGAAGAAGCTTTATGCGAGTGGAAAAGGTAAAGTGATTTTACCTAAGCTTTACGTTAAGACACACTAAGTCTTCAGCTCCTTTGTTCTGAGTGACTTGTTTGACAGCTGCAGAGTTGACCCTTGACTTTATCTTTGACTTCATCAAATCACTGAGATCTTTGCTAGGATCACTTTCAGTCTCCCCCTATTTGATGAAGACAAACACCATTTTGAAAAAACAATCTCTGCAAAATAAGTCACTTGATAATGCAGTTAAGTGAGAAATATAAGAATGTAATAAAGTTTTATTTCTCCCCCTAAACTTATTTTCTCCCCCTAAACTGTTGCACTAAAATTTATCTAAAAGTGATGCAACTATTTCTCCCCCTTTTGACTTCATCAAAAATAGGGAATAGAAGAGAAAAGAATAAAATGTAAGGTTTCGAAAAATATGCTCAAGTTTTTGAAAATACAAAGTGAATCAATATTTCACTCATGAAAAGAATCAATTAAAGTTGATTCAAACTTATCTCCATTAACACGTTTGTAATGAATACAATTAACACGTGTAAAGATAAGGGAATCATGCTTTAGTAGCATGTTACAGGAACAACCATTAACTAAAGCCTTTAATTTTCCTTTTCCAGAATAAAAATCGATTAAAAACAGAGCATAATCGGTTAAAATGTTCTTTGTAAATGATTTTAATCGATTGAAAGAAAGGTTTAATCGATTAAAACATTTAAGATTTTGAAAACATGAATTTTTAATAAAAACAATCGATTGTTTCGATTTTAAATCGATTAAAACGATAATGAAATTTCTTTGTTTAAGTTTATTTAACCGATTAAAAGGTGTTTTTATTAACTAAAACAACCAGATTTTGAAAATCATGATATATCTGATGTGAATATCTCGTATCTAATCTATTGGATATGTAGTGAACTGATTGTCTAGATCAATATCAACTATTTTTCACCGATAATCTACCACTATCAGATTTAATTTTAAATTTGGCTAATTTTCTTGTTATAAGGCAGGTTTTAAAAGGTTTTAATCGATCAATGCCCGAGTTTTAAAAGAGATTCGAGGATCTATCATCTACTTCTATCTAAGCCAGTTCAATCTAGATTTAGATCCTAAATCATATTTAACCAAAGGTTAAGGCAAATGTTCCTGGTATAACACCGAGTTAATATCACGATCCATGCAAACAATATAAAGATAGAAATAAGCGAGAAGATAAAGATGATGAGGGGAACTAGTCATCCCAATTTCCACTGATTGAGCTGCTTATCCACCAGCTTGGTGATCTTTCATTTGATTCCCACCAATATCAAAAGATAATAGGCTTTCCTTTTTCTTGGAACCAATTTTGCTCTATCAACTATTTGAGTCAACAAGCTGCTTGTCTCTCTGTATCGACATGCAGAACACGAAACTTTTCCGAAAAGAAATCTTTTAGCAGTTCTTGTTACTATTGACTGCATTACGAGTCCATGGTTGACACCACACTTGAATTAAATGTTTCTTTAGGAACATCAGCTATTACACATCGAGGCGAGAATCATGTACTGACAGACGTACATTCACTATCGAGATTCCACACGAGTGCACGATACCATAAATTGCATGAATCACGAGATTAATGATGTATCGAGATAGGAATTTCCTTTCAAAATAGCCAACCCATTTTGAACCCTGCAGGTTATCATCATCCAAGCAAATAAGCTGTATTTTTATTAATGTAGTATGATGGGTGTTATTCTCACTTATAATGAACCAGTCATCATTATCTTTTGAGGAATGAGTCATTTTTAACTTTGTTGTTTCCGAGTGGTATCATATGCACAAGTGATTAACAAAAAAACTTATTACGGTAGAGTGGGCAATGATTAGTAATGAGGACAGGTGATGACAATCAATCCAGAATTCTAAAACAATATAAAATTTATCCCTGTCTTGACCATAAAACATACATTCCCTGTACCACGTTATTCAATTTTTGAATTGCTGTCCCAGATTGGTTCCCTTGCAGTGTCACCTCGTGACATTGATGATTAAAGCAAATATTCAAAGTTGCACAGTTCCAATGAATATCACCAAGAGTTTTGAACCAATGCATGCCCAAAATTATTTCAAATATATTGCAATGTAATATCAAGAAATTTAATGAAAACATGTGTTTATTGGATTTCCTAGTAATCAATAACTTATTACCAGAAGCAATTATCACCAAAAGAATCTTTGATCAACTATGTTTTCGGTCCTAACAGTTTGACACTGTTTGTAACTAGTGTCTATAAGAAAAGTTACGATCTATTCTTTGATAATTTCTTTGATTTTTAGTGTATTACCATGCGGCATTCCATGTAAGGACATCTACGACTTGAATCATGACTATGTTAAAATAACATTTTCATCTATGGATAACTTTCCTACATGTAAAGTTTGCGGTATTTCAATCGGCAATAACTTTCCCACATTTATTCCACTAGTCTTAGTTTCTAATTAAAGATCTGTTCGGCATGTGCGACACAATTTACGGGACGGTGGGTGAATCGGTTAATTTGTTCTTGGGAATAATGTTGATTTGGTCAAAGAAATCTTTAAAGATTTATTGCGAGATAATAGACAACGAGTTTTTGTTTTGAATTTGCCTGTCAAACTTCAATTAGATGTTATAAGTCTTGTTTACAGATCCTAATCAATTGATTAATCAACTCATTATCTATTAATTTGATTCTTGACATTAGGGTTGAAAACATCTACGGTGAATTAATCGATTGATTTATGAAAGAATCGATTTGTATGGTACAGAATGTAATAAAAGAAATATCACCAGTATTTAAATCGATTAAAACGTAAATAAATCGATTAATTTTGATCCTAAGTGTTTTTAGTTGATATAAATTTATTCTAATCGATTAAAACGACTAAACCAACATTCGAGAACAATTTAATCGATTATTTCGATATTTCAATCGATTAAAATGGTACGGTAAGTTATTTCAATCGATTAATATTGGTTTATATCAATTAAAACAATTAATTTAAATACACAGAACCTGGTTTCGCAGCTCCGATCTTCAAGGGATTCCCGAGACTTGTTCCTGCAAAACAATTAAGTATTTTTACTGGTACCCTTTATAATTATTGGGTCCTGATCATGTTATTTGAAAAGAATTAATCTTTGGAACCCATTTCATTCTCCCTTTAGGAATGGCATACTTTTTGATTACTGCAATTTTTAACAGAGTGCCCTTTTTTCATACAGTAAAAGCATTTAATTACAGAGTATGAATTCCTATTTGTTTTTGTTTTACTGGATCTAGATTTAAATCCTATTCCAGATTTGTCAAAAATTAATTTTTGAGATCCAAGTAATACATCTAGATTGGCTTGCCCCTGAGTGAACTTTGAAACAGTTTGAGATAAGAATTCAATTTTCTTTTGCAATTCGGAGCAGTTTTTGCATGGTTTATTGCATTTACAATCGAGTTATCATGAATCGGTTTCAAGAATTCATTATCGGTTTCATTTTCACTAATCTGTTTTTCCGAGAGAATCAACCTTGTTAACTAGCCAGTTATTTAATCCTTTTAGCCTATCATTTTCTTTTTGAAGTTTCTTAGCCTCCTCATGCATTTCATTAAATGCTTCTTGTAATGCATCATAGTTAACTATATTTGAAGAGGAGCTAGAACTTACCTGGCTGGTTTGTGGATTTTGACTCGCCATTAAACAAAGATTGGCTTCTTCATTTTCGAGTTATCCGTTGATGACGTATCATTATCATCCCAGGCTATGTAGGCTCTTCTTTTTGATTTTTCCTCTTTCTTTTCACTTTGTTTATTTCTCTCCGGACATTCCATTTTAACATGGCCCTGTTTGCCATAACCATAACATTTAAAGTTAGAAGAATCGGTTCTTTTCTCATACCTTTCGGTCTTTCCTTGTCTTGGATCTTTTTCTTGAGGAATTTGTTGAATTTCCTAACAAGCAGTCCAAGGTTCTCATTATCTTCTTCTGATTCTTGATTTTCTTCAACTTTAAGTGCAATGCTTCTGTTCTTCTTCTCGGAGACTTCTTGCTCATTGAATCTTGTGATTTCCATTTCATGTTCTCCGAGTTTTCCAAACGGTGAGGCTGTTGTCATGGTGGACAAATCTTTTGATTCACGATATTGCGGTGACTTTTGGCTGCCGGGACTCTGTCAAGACATTTCAATACTTTAATATTTAGTTCTTCCTTATCAAAGGTCTTACCTAGGCCCATTAAGTGGTTGATGATGTGCGTGAAGCGTTTCTGCACATCCGCGATGCTTTCACCATTCGCATTTTGAACAACTCATACTCTCTTATCAAAGTGTGCTTTCACGGCTCTTTTAACATCTCGCAGTCCCTTCATGAGTGACCTCAAGAACATCCCACATCTCCTTGGCAGAGTTGCCATTGGGACATCCAGAAAAATTCATCCATGTTAAGAGCGAGAAGTAATAATATTTTTTGCATTGCAGCTCACTTTGAACTTTCTTCTTCTCTTCATCATTCAAGCTTGACCATCCTTTATCCGTAATTAGAGGACCATTAGTAATAACATCCCAAGCATTTACGTCAATGGATTCAATGAAGATTTTCATCCTAATTTTCCGAAAGGATAATCTGTTCCACGAGAATAGTGGAGGTGCGTTAATAGATGCCCCCTCGGAAAACGGTAACCTATTCTCGACCATGGATCAAGAGACTTGAATAACTTTCAAGCACCTTGCTCTGGATGCCAATTGTTAGAAAAGTAGTTTTAAATCAAGAGGGGGTGAATTGATTTTGAAAGTTTTTCGCAATACATAGATTATCTAATCCGAAAATTAAGTTTACTAATCAATTCACGAATTCACAAATTAATTAAGCAATACAAGCGCGAAGCAATCGAAATTAAAGAGAGAAAGGTTAGGAAAGATTTCACCGGTAATTTTATATCGGTTCACCCAATACCAGGGCTACGTCCGGACTTCAGCCAAATTCCAGTGGGTTCCACTAGAATAGATGTTTTACGAGACTCACCCTCTTACACCTATTCTAACTCTCCACCAAGAACCAAATTCCGACTCTTGGAAACCTCTCGCCAACCAAATTCCAGCCGCGAGAGAAACCGATGCCCAAATTCCGGGCACCACACACAAGAACCAAATTCCGAGCTCTTGCTTTAACCTTTCCACCAAGAACCAAATTCCAGTTCTTGGAAACCTCAGCAACCAAATTCCAGCCGTAGAGAACCAGGTGCCCAAATTCCAGGCACCACACACAAGAACCAAATTCCAGCTCTTGCTTTAACCTTTCCACCAAGAACCAAATTCCAGCTTCTTGGCAACTTTCTACAACATTTGCAGAAAACTTGTACCCAAATTCCAGGTACAACACAATACAAAGTAATGAAAAAGAATTTACAAAGAAGAGACTTGAAAGCTCAAACCGATTACACCAATCCCACGGTAAGTTTCTTCTTCAAGGATGCAAAGTGCCTCAAGAAAGATTTCAAAAGAAGTTCACAAAAACGGTTGTGTATCTTTCTTGAAAAATGCTAATAGTTGTTTGTATTGATTGCTTGAATTGTGTAAAACTGATATTCTAAAAGTTCAAAACAATTATCGTTTATAAAAGAGTATTTTCAAATCCGCTGCATTAATTAATCTGTTGAAAGTTTGTTTTAATCGTTGAAATAGCCGTTACAATCTGTTAAAAGTCCTTTCAACCCATTAATGCGTTCTTGATCTTTACAGAAAATGTTTTAGTTGATACGACTATGTTTATATCGATTAAAACGTTTTACAAACATTTTCTAAGTATAAAACAATCGATTGAATCGTGTATTAATCGATTGATTTGTTTAAAAACCTTCTTATAAAACTTTCCAAGTTATTTTAGGCGATATAAAGTCGTTTCAATTGATTGAAAAACTGCACATATAATTTCAAGTCATTTTAATCGATTGAAAGTTCGTTTTAATCGATTGAAAAGATTTTCTAAGTTATTTTAATCGATTGAAATACGTTTTAATCGATTGAAACAGATCTGATCGGTCATAATTCAATTCTGATCGATCATATCCAACTCTGATCGGTCATAATCTCATTCTGATCGATCATCCTGACATCCAAAGTGATTTTAATCGATTGAAACGTGTTTTAATTGATTAAAATAATTCTGATCGCTCATATTTAAGATCTGATCGATTATATTGCATTCTGACCTATTATATTTGAATTCTAATCGGTCATAAAGAGTTTTAATCGATTAAAAGGTTTTTGTATCAATTAAAATACTGTAAAAACACTTTTTAAAACATTCTAAGTGTTTTTAATTGTTTCTTTCAAAACTATATCAGTTAAAAACATTGTTAAGAAAGTTCTTTGTCAAAATGCTTTTGTTTGATTTGTTTAAAACTATTTTTGAGGCATTTTGCAAATTGAGTGAAGAAGCTTTATGCAGTGGAAAAGGTAAAGTGGTTTTACCTAAGCTTTCTGTTAAGACACACTAAGTCTTCAGCTCCTTTGTTCTGAGTGACTTGTTTGACAGCTGCAGAGTTGACCCTTGACTTTATCTTTGACTTCATCAAATCACTGAGATCTTTGCTAGGATCACTTTCAGAAAGGACGCCAGTGCGGCTATTTATGCCACGTCCTTTCCCCTACGAATCAAATAAGGCTGTACCGTGGAGATACGAAGAATCTTCACCAATAAAAGAGGATATCACGAACATAGCCGACATCGGGGGCATGACTAGAAGTGGAAGAATCTACTCCCCCAAGGACTCACAAGAAGATGTCCTCAAAAATAAAGGAAAAAATAAAAAGACCGAAGAAGAAAAAGAAAATAAGGAATCCAAGGAGGAGACAAAGGAATTACTCCAGTTCATAAGGCAAAACGAGTATTCCATTATAGACCAGCTCAATCGCACACCTGCAAAGATAACGTTATTATCTCTAATAATGAGCTCGGAACCACACAGAAATGCCCTGCTGAAGGTCTTGAGCGAAACGCATTTACCTCACACCATATCCCGAGAAAAGGTTGAGAGGATCGTCGGTCACATCATGGCAAGCGATCACTTCACCTTCACAGAGGAAGAACTCCCCCTCAAGGGATCAAACCATAACAAGCCCTTGCACATCTCAATCAAGTGCAAGGAGTACCTCATCGCCAAAGTTCTTGTGGATAACGGGTCGTCCTTGAACGTGATGCCCAAGTGCACATTAGACAAGTTGACTATACAAGGAACCCGTCTGCGCCCAAGCAACACTATCGTTTGAGCCTTCGACGGATCAAAGCGAGAAGTAGTGGGAGAAGTTAATTTGCCAATTCAAGTCGGACCCACTATCTTCAACGTCGATTTCCATGTAATGGATATTACTCCATCATATAGTTGTCTCCTCGGCAGGCCTTGGATTCATGACGCTAAGGCAGTACCTTCAACGCTCCACCAAAAAGTCAAGTTCATAGTGGGTGACAAATTGGTCACGGTCCAAGCAGAAGATGATATCTTGATCAGTGGACCGTCCACCCAACCTTGTGTGGATGCGGCTGAAGAGGCCCTTGAAACATCTTTTCAAGCGCTCGAAATTGCCAGCATAGAGCGACTTCCCAAAAACACGAAGGTAGCCCGCATGATGTTGAAGCATGGTTACCATCCTGGCCAAGGACTGGGGGCAGATTCCCAAGGCATAAGGGAACCCCCAGAATTCAAAGACAATCCCTTCAAGCATGGCCTAGGATATGACCCTACTAAGGGCCGAGCGGATAGAGGAAAAGGGAAGTCCCCCCTCCGCGCACTCAAGCAAATTTTCCGAAGTGGAGGGGTGCAAGCGTCAAGAGCTACCCTAGTCATTAGGAAATTTTTTTCTTCATTTAAGGGATGTAAACCCCATGATTGTTAGAGATTATCCCCTGGGGCTAGCCCGACCCCCAACCATTTTAGGGCACATATTCCCTTATTAATTAATAAAGAATACTTCTTACAATTTGTTTCTCTTCTTGCTATCTCTGACTAGACCTCACAATAACCGTGTCTAAGTAATGAAAAAAGAAGAATAAAAAGCGCGTCCAAATAACCAAAATTCGCCATTGCTTTTACAATCAAGCTAGTTGATTAGAAACACCAAATAAAGGCTTTACCTCACCATAAAGAAAGTCATGCTTCGCCAATATTGTGAACAAAAAATAAATACACAAAAAAAGGGGTCCATAGAAGCCAAAGGCCAAAGAAAAGGGCAAAATACTCGGTAGGAAACCCACTAAGGGGGCTACGCAAAAGATAGGGTCAACCCGGTAGGACACCCGAACAAAAATAAAGGGTAGCCTAGGCAAAAGTTAGGGTTACAAAATAAGGTCCGCTAGGATTCCCCAAAAATACAAAGAGAAGGTACCTAGACAAAAGTTAGGGCCAAAACACAATATCCTAGTTCAAAAACCCAAAGGGCGATCTAGGGAAGTCAACTAGCCATAAAAAGCAATGGAAATAAAACTAAGGCGCAAGTACAAAAAAAGAGGAAAAAACGTTTGCTTAGACAAAACCTAAACACCTAAGCCCAACCCTAGCCAGCCATGCTTACAAAAACCACGTTCTAAGTGAAAATCAACCTTCTAAAACACAAACCATTGAGTTTGCCTCTTTACTTCTTTTCTCTTGACCTTCACAACAATATTCTAATAATTAATTTGGGAATATGGAGGCGTATAGTTAACAAGAGGATTGAAATCCCTAGAGTGAAGAAAGAGGGACACTACATGGCAAAGAGTGCTCTACAAAAGAAAAAGAAAAGGAAAAAACAGTTATCCTTCGGTCACAAGAAGTCCGGCAGGGTACAACCAAGCACAAGACCGCAGATCAGAGGGCTTTCGACGTTATAAGACACGTCAGTGAAATCCTTCTTAAAAACTAATTGAAATAGGCATTATAGGACATCAAACATGAAAACATTGCATGAATAAAAAATGTTTTTGAACTAGGTCCTATTTCCTTTATTTAAAAAAAAAAAACCTTTTAATTCGAGACGGCCGTCCGGAATTTCCAGACCGCCGTCTCGGTTCCCCAAAAATTCGAGACCGCCGTCTCGACTTAGGCGAAAACGAGACTGCCATCCTGCTTGGCGAGACGGCCGTCTCGCTTAGACCCAAAGTCGAGACCGCCGTTTCGAGATCCCAAATGACCGTCTCGACCTGCACAAATTCGAGACCGCCGTCTCGACTTCCCAGACGACGGTCCCGAATCGAATTTTTCCCTATAAATAGGGGAGGCGTGTGGAGGATCCCTCACAACTCCTCTACACCCCAGAACTTCCAACTCTCAGATCTCTCACTTCAGAGCACTTTTTGGCCAAAATGTTTGGTAGAAGTCAATCCAAGAAGAGAAAAGGCACTACCGGCGCTAGCAAATATAGCCGGCATTGGGGGCACAACTAGAAGTGGAAGAATCTACTCCCCCAAGGACACACAGGAAGATGTCCTCAAAAATAAAGGAAAAAATAAAAAGACCGAAGAAGAAAAAGAAAATAAGGAATCCAAGGAGGAGACAGAGGAATTACTCCAGTTCATAAGGCAAAGTGAGTATTCCATTATAGACCAGCTCAATCGCACACCTGCAAAGATTACATTGCTATCTTTAATAATGAGCTCAGAACCGCACAGAAACGCCCTGTTGAAGGTCTTGAGCGAGGCACATGTACCTCATACAATATCCCAAGAAAAGGTTGAGAGGATCGTCGGGCACATTACGGCAAGCGATCACCTCACCTTCACAGAGGAAGAACTCCCCCTCGAGGGGTCAAACCACAACAAGCCCTTGCATATCTCGGTTAAATGCAAGGAGTACCTCGTCGCCAAAGTTCTTGTGGATAACGGGTCATCCTTGAACGTAATGCCCAAGTGCACACTAGACAAGTTAACTATCCAAGGAACCCGTCTGCGCCCAAGCAGCACCATCGTTTGAGCCTTCGACGGATCCAAACGAGAAGTAGTGGGGGAGGTCAATTTGCCAATTCAAGTCGGACCCACTATATTCGACGTCGATTTCCATGTAATGGATATTACTCCAGCGTATAGCTGTCTCCTCGGCAGGCCTTGGATTCATGACGCTAAGGCAGTACCTTCAACGCTCCACCAAAAAGTCAAGTTCATAGTGGACGACAAACTGGTCACGGTCCAAGCAGAAGACGATATCCTGATCAGTGGACCGTCTACCCAACCTTATGTGGATGCGGCTGAAGAGGCCCTTGAAACATCTTTTCAAGCACTCGAAATTGCCAACATAGAGCGACTTCCCAAAAACGCAAAGGTAGCCCACATGATGTTGAAACATGGTTACCATCCCGGCCAAGGACTCGGGGGCGGATTCCCAAGGCATGAGGGAACCCCTGAATTCAAAGACAATCCCTGCAAGTATGGCCTAGGATATGACCCTACTAAGGGCCGAGCGGAAAGAAGAAAAGGGAAGTCCCCCCTCCGCACACTCAAGCAGATTTTCCAAAGTGGAGGGGTGCAAGCGTCAAGAGCCACCTTAGTCATTAGGAAATCTTTTTCTTCGTTTAAGGGATGTAAACCCCATGATTGTTAGAGATTATCCCCCGGGGCGAGCCCGACCCCCGGGCATTTCAGGGCACATATTCCCTTATTAATTAATAAAGAATAATTCTTACTATATGCTTCTCTTCTCTCTATTTTTTACTAGACCCCATGAATGACCCTGTCTAAGTAAATAAAAAAATAAAAAATAAAAAAAGAAGAAGAATAAAAAGCGCATTTGAATAATCAACATTTACCATTGCTACCATCATCAAGCTAGTTGATTAGAAGTGTAATACATTATGTAGTTTTCCTACGTTCTTAATTCATTATAGAAAACTACTCTATAGGATCTTTAGATTATTGATTTTCACAATTTTACATACACCAATACATGAATCATAGTAAGAAGACTAACCTTGATCCATGAGAATCTTTTCTTTGATCTTTTCGTTCTCCTATCTTCTTTTCCCAATCTATCTCCTTTTCCCAATCTATCTCTTTGTCTTTCTTTCTCTTCTCACGCTTCGCTTTCTTGATGGTTTACCGTGAAAAACTTTATGACCAGAGACAGAACCCTTATTCCATTCAATTAACCAACGTCCATCAAGTTGGTTACCGTAAGTTAATATTTTATTTTATCTTTATTTTATTCTAACTTCACATAATAACCAATAGGTCCTCATATTTTATTAAATCACATTTGGGCCCATTATTATATTTCACATGAGTCACATAATGGAATGAATTAATTAAATTAATTCTAACATTCTCCCACTTGACTCATGTGATGTCATACAGTTCTGTGATTTAATACTTAAATCATAATGCGCATTAAAGGACCTTACATAAATTGGTTCTATCATTATTCATAATTAAAGATACAGCTATAACAAGAGTCATGGCGGTTACATGTCATTCAATCGACAGGTTCCCTTCCATGTACCACTATATTATATCTTTCTCCTTAATATGACTTTATAATGAGAAGTCCATAATTGGTTCAAACATAATATCATTTTAATAATAATAACATAATTTGTTTTCTTCATCATAATTTGCATGCATATAAATAAAGAAGAAAACACAAATTTCTGAAACTTACACATTAAAGATCTCAGAGTGTCACATAAGCATTAATAATAACATTAACATTCAACATTCACTAGTGAACATAATGCCCACATTCATTATATGGCCAGCAAATAATTTGGGCGATAATCCCTTTGTTAAAGGATCATCAATCATAAGATTAGTGCTAGTATGTTCTATTGACAATCTACGTTTCTGAACTTCTTTAACGACAAAGTATTTCAATTCCATATGCTTAGCACCTTTGGAATACTTGTCGTTCTTAGAAAAGAATACTGCTGCGGAATCGTCACAATAAATTTTCAGCGGCTTGGCAATGCTGTCGACTACTCCAAGTCCTGAAATAAAATTCCGCAACCAATTAGCTTGAACTGTGGCCTCAAAGCATGCCACAAATTCAGCTTCCACGGTGGATGCAACAATGACAAACTGCTTCGCACTTTTCCATGAAATCGTTCATCCGACTAAAAGATACACATAACCAAATATAGACTTTCGTGTATCCATACAACCAATAAAATTTGAATCTGTATATTCAATCACCTCAAGGTGGTCAACTTTCTTATAAGTAAGCATGTGATTCTTTGTTCCTTGTAAGTATCTTAAAACTTTCTTTGCAGCCTTCTAATGATCCAGTCCAGGATTACTCTGGTATCTACCCAGCATACCAACTGCAAAGCTAATATCTGGCCTCGTACATGTTTGAGCATACATCAAACTCCCAACAACAGATGCATAAGGGATATTTTCCATCTGTTTCCATTCCAAGTCATTCTTTGGACATTGCATGAGACTAATTTTGTCTCCTTTCTGTATTGGAACGGGAGATGCAGAACAATTCTCCATTCTGAATCTCTCTAAAACTTTATTAATATATGCTTTCTGAGACAAACCTAACATTCCTTGTGATCTATCACGAAATATTTCTATTCCTATCACATAGTATGCCTCACCCATATCTTTCATTTCAAAGTTGTTAGAGAGAAACTTCTTAGTCTCACTTAATAGACCAAGATCATTAGTCGCAAGCAAGATATCATCAACATACAGAATCAGAAATATAAACTTACTCCCACTGACCTTCAGATATATGCACCGATCAACAGTGTTTTCCTTAAATCCAAAGGACAAAATAGTATCATTGAACTTAAGATACCATTGTCGAGAAGCTTGTTTAAGTCCATATATTGATTTCTTAAGTTTACACACCATATGTTCCTTTCCTTCTTCAGAAAAGCAGTTTTAACATCCATTTGATGCAACTCAAGATCATAATGAGCTACTAATGCCATGATAATTCTAAAGGAATCTTTCTTAGAAACACGTGAAAATGTTTCCTTATAATCAATGTTGTCTTTCTGAGTAAAACCTTTGGCAACAAGTCGGGTCTTGTAACGTTCGATATTGCCATGAGAGTCACACTTAGTCTTAAAGACCCATTTACACCCAACACTCTTACATCCTTCTGGCAATTCCACAAGATCCCATACACCACTATGTGTCATTGATTTAAGCTCATCTTTCATAGCATCTAACCATTTATCAGAATTATCACCATTAATGGCATCTGAAAATGAAACTGGGTCATTATCAATACTTAAGTCATTTTCTGACTCTTGTAGATAAACCACGTAATCATTCGAAATAGCAGATTTTCTTTCTCTATGAGATCCTCTTAATATTATTTCTTGTGGTTGTTCTATTATCGGTTCATTGTTAATTTCGGGATCATTAATCTATTGTTCTTCTTGATTGTTGTGTGGTTCTACAACATGTGGAACAACAACTCTTGAAGTAGATGTACCTTTTATGGGAACTTGTACTCTAACTTCCTTAATCTCCACATTTTGTGAAGCTTCCACTCCCACTGGTTTCACCATTTTCAATGAACCGAGCATTTCCAGTTTCAATAATTCTTGTACTATGGGTAGGACAGTAAAACATATACCCTTTTGATTTTTCTG
Organism: Sphenostylis stenocarpa; assembly: GCA_963425845.1. NCBI lineage: Eukaryota > Viridiplantae > Streptophyta > Magnoliopsida > Fabales > Fabaceae > Sphenostylis > Sphenostylis stenocarpa. The sequence continues at coordinate 47,592,055 of OY731406.1, forward strand.
GATAACCAATGAAATATTCATTGATTGTTCTTGCATCCAGTTTGTTTTCTTGTGGATTATAAATTCTTACTTCTGTCTGACTACCCCAAACAAGCAGGTGTCTCAAACTAGGTTTCCTACTTTTCCATAACTCAAAAATCTTTTGAACAACTTTACTAGGAACCCTGTTCAACAAATACATGATCGTCTTTAAAGCATACATCCACAACGATACAGGTAAACATGAATTACTTAACATACTCCTAACCATATCAAATCATAGAAGTACGCTTAAACAAACTGAAACAACCATTCCCAAACTTAAAAGAGTATCCAGGAACATCAAGCTTAGACAAAGAAACTAAATTTCTAATGATACTAGGTACATAAAAAGTATCCATAAGGTCTAAGTGATATCCAGTGTCAAGGATTAAACGATAAGTCCCGAGAGCTTCCACTGGAACCTTGACTTTATTCCCCATGAAGACGAACTTCTCATTTGGGTTTATGGTTCGGGTTGAAAGGAATCCTTGCATTACATTAGAAACATGAGTCGTACATCCAGAATTAATCCACCAAGTATTATGGGGAACTTCAGTTAAATTTGATTCAAAACATACATAAGCACTGTGCTCACCTTTCTTTTCGAACCAAGCTTTGCGCTTTAAGCAGTCCTTCTAAAAATGTTCAGACTTCCCGCAGAAATGACATTTGTCATTTTTCTTCTGAATGTTAGTAGAGGACTCGTTAATCTTTGATGGTCATTTACCCTTTCCATGTTTCTTAACAACTTTCTTTTTAGCTCCTTGATTTTTCACGTAATGAATAGAGTGGCTTCCTAGGTTCTTGAGTCTGGTCTCCTCCTGAACTAACATATTGTGCAATTCATGCACATTCCATTTGTCTTTCATGGTGTTATAATTCATCTGAAATGGACCATACTCAGGCGGTAACGAGTTCAAAATGAATTGCACAAGAAAATTTTCTTCCACTACCATTCCAAGAGACTTGAGTCTTGCTGCGATATTTGTCATTTCGATTACGTGTTCATGCATACTATGAGAACCATCAAACTTCATGGTGGTCAACGTACTCATCAATGTCCCAGCGAGAGATTTGTCAGCAGTTTGAGAGCGCTCTTCCACAAATTTCATAAATTCTTTCACGTCCTTAGTTTTGGAAAAAGCATACTTAATATTGCTTGCAATACTCATTCGCATAAACATAAGACTAAGTCTGTTTGACCTTTTCCAAACTCTATAATGAGTTTTCTCTTTGTTGCTACTAGCATTAGTGATAGCAGCCAGTTTTTCAACTTGGAAAGCCAAATCCAACTCACCTAAGTGAAATTGGACTTTCTCACTCCAGATCAGGGAATTTAATCTATTAAAGACTGGAACAGATCGAAGTAAGCGAATGTAGAAATATATAAACAAATATTTCAATTAACACATGCCTAACATTAACGCTTTGAGTCATAAAAACTAAACATAAATACAGATTCAAACATAAATAATCATTCTATGCATACTAATGTTCTCCTTTGGGAGATCCACTAATACACAAACATAATTACGCTAATCTTTTTATAACATTAATGATAATTAAAATATGCATCAACTAGAATCACTTAACACCTTTGGGTATATAAATAAAACTAGTGACGCACACAAAATTATCTACTTTCATGTTCATTAATTATAATAACAACTAATCAACCTTTGGGTGATCCTGAAATGCCTTATAATAATGAACTTCAATTAACCCATAAATCATTATTCATAATTTTAGCATTCATACTATAGGTAATTGAAATAAAATCACTAATAATTTGAAATCAAAATAACCTTAAAATTTTGGCCACTTTGGTGACTAACAAAATTTATCATGCTTAATTTCAAATAAATAACATCTTTAATTGCTATTAACCATTCATAGCATTTTTTTTCATTAATTTTAATAAATATGTACATTATTCACATAATAAAATATTATGTGCCATAAATAAAATTGAAACTCATAATTTCAATTTTCATCCTAAGATTGATTTTCAATCCAAGAACTTTATTTGCATTTCACGTAAAAGTGAAATTGTCATCCATTCAAAACTTTTATGAGTAATTTAAACATAGCGGAAACAATACAATTCAGTTTGCAAAACAAAATTCATTCATTTATCAATGTTTACATTATAGGTACATTAACAAAGTTTTACAGAACATTAACAAAGTACCCTTAACAAAGTACACTTGACAAAGCTTTACATTACCCTTAAAAAGCTTTAAGGTACCCTTAACAAAACTTTAAGGTACCCTTAACAAAACTTTACAGTACTCTTAACAAAGCTTTACATTACTCTTAACAAAGCTTTACATTACTTTACAGTACTCTTAACAAAGCTTTACATTACTCCTAACAAAGCTTTACATTACTTAACAGTACTCTTAACAAAGTTTTACATTACTCTTAGCAAAGCTTTACATTACTTTACAGTACCCTTAACAAAACTTTACAGTACTCTTAACAAAGCTTTACAGTACTCTTAACAAAGCTTTACATTACTCTTAACAAAGCTTTACATTACTTTACAGTACCCTTAACAAAGCTTTACAGTACTCTTAACAAAGCTTTACAGTACTCTTAACAAAGCTTTACATTACTCTTAACAAAGCTTTACATTACTTTACAGTTTACCATTCTTCCATCATAATTATAACATTTCATCATAACGTCTCATCATAATTATAATATACAATAAAACTAATTTCATACATGATTCACCCTAACCCTATCACGTCATTTGTCTTTTCAATTAAAATCAATTATGGGTTCATTCACGCATAGGTGCTATAAAATTGGTTTCAATTTGAACTTGAAAGCATAATTAGGTTTATTCCTTTATTTAATTTTTGAGAAAAATAAATTTGGGAATAAATTAGGGTTCATACTAATCTGATAGAGAAATCCCTAAATTCATAATTAGGGTTTATCTTAATTTGGGAAAAAACATAATTTAGAAAAAACCTTTAGGGTTTATCTTAATTTGGGAAAAACATAATTTAGGAAAAACTTTCATAAAAGGAAAATCATAAATCTAATAACCTGGCTCTGATACCACATGTAATACATTATGTAGTTTTCCTACGTTCTTAATTCATTATAGAAAACTACTCTATAGGATCTTTAGATTATTGATTTTCACAATTTTACATACACCAATACATGAATCATAGTAAGAAGACTAACCTTGATCCATGAGAATCTTTTCTTTGATCTTTTCGTTCTCCTATCTCCTTTTCCCAATCTATCTCTTTGTCTTTCTTTCTCTTCTCACGCTTCGCTTTCTTGATGGTTTACCGTGAAAAACTTTATGACCAGAGACAGAACCCTTATTCCATTCAATTAACCAACGTCCATCAAGTTGGTTACCGTAAGTTAATATTTTATTTTATCTTTATTTTATTCTAACTTCACATAATAACCAATAGGTCCTCATATTGGAAAAACTTTATGACCAGAGACATTTGGGCCCATTATTATATTTCACATGAGTCACATAATGGAATGAATTAATTAAATTAATTCTAACAAGAAGCACATAAAAATAAGACTTCACCTCATTCATAAAGAAAGTCATGCTTCGCCAATACTATGAACAAAAAATATAAATCCATGAAGAGAAAAAAGCCCAGAGAAGCCAAAGGCCAAAGAAAAGGGCAAACTACCCGGTAGGAAACCCACTAAGGGGGCTACGCAAAAGATAGGGTCGACCCAGTAGGATACCCGAACAACAATAAAGGGTAGCTGATGTGACTGATTTTCAGCACATCTTAAGTAGCTTATAATGTTATATTATTGTTTATAATATGTTAATGAAGCTTAATTAACTATAATTTGTATTACTAGGCCTTTAGAAGCCGTAATATAAAATTCTGCATAAAAACAATAAATTAGCTGTATTTTATTGTATATGGGTACTGATATTAGTTTACTGTTTTATTTATTATTTTTTCTACAGAGATCATAAAATCATGATTCTTGAAGCATTGAAAGCTAGACAAATTCATCTTTCCAGCGGATCAAGAAACACTCAATTCGGAGCTAAATTGAATTTTATATAAATTATTTAAGGGAGGTTACGCGCATAGAGTCGGTCCACCGGGCATGCCTCAGTAAAATAATTATCATAAATTCGATAGACCGCCAAAATTAGTCAAAACGGTGGCGTTTGAAAGATAACTTAACAAGCTTTCTAATGATACCAGAATCGTTTCATTTGAATAATAATTGAGAAAACTGCAAGCTTCGAATCGCGCGGTACTGCACTGAAACGAAGACAGTGTGACTCTTCAACATCTTATTGGATTAGGTCCGGTTATGGGCCTTGTAAGTTGTAATTGTACATTAGTTGAAGTATATAGTAAATTAACTTAATGTAATAACAGATAGTCGAAGTTTTCAAGTTCAGATTCAATCAAATCGATCAGAATTCTCTTAGTTGTTCTCTCCACTGCACCATGGCTCTTTCTCCTTGCTTGCATCTCAATCTTCCATGTATGTGTTCATTCTTCTTCATTGTTCTTCACGAATTGGATCTGGATTTCCTTCTTCTATCATCTTTAATTGTTTTTCTTTACTGAATTCATGAATTAGATTAGGTTTTTACCGAACAAAATCTGCTGGAACTGAATTGCATGTGACAACTTGTTTAAGACTTGTGTTCTTGACTTGCTTTAGCTTGTGGATGTCTCTCGGTTGAGGATTGAAGCTTGCAATCACTTTGTTGAACTGTATGGTGAATGCTTGATTGATTAATTAGGTTTTCACAATGTCAAAAACGCAGTAGTTTTGCAATTTTGCTTACACCGAATCTGCTCCACAGTTCTTGTTCTTGCTTTCTTTACTTTTCTGCATTTTACTGCTTCTACTTTACTGTTTCGATGTTTTAATTGCTTTACAGTCACGGTAGCTGGGTTTTATTGCTTTGTTTACTTGTTTTAATCTCTGTAGAAGCTTAGTTTTAGGTTTAGATAGATTTTACTGCATTGTTTTAGGTTCTGTCATAGATTAGCATAAGATTAGAATAGTTAAGTGTAGCTAGGTTCTCATTTTAATTTTCTGCACTACAAATTCCCCTTGAATACTGAAAAACTCATAAATATACATTACTTCACTCATTCCATCATTCACATCACACATTTACCACTGTTTTGAACATTTTGACCGAAGTGACCACTGTCACTCGGTCAGGTTTTCAACCACACGCACCAAAACAATCTCACACGGTCATCTCACATTTTTAAAACTCAAAATACAAAAATATGTGCATTTACATCGGTCAACCATACATTTTATACACTTCATTTGATTCTTGACCGAGGAATTTCTTCATATATTCATTTTGACCGAGACCTTTTATTTTGTTGATTTTCTCGACCACTTTTCTGACCACCAGATCTGTTCACTACGGTCATTTTCCATTTTAAAAACTCAAAACTCAAAAAATAGTTACATTTTACTCGGTCAGTCATATATTTTACACCTTGCAATTGATTCTTGACTGAGAAATTGTTTTTACATTTCATTCTGACCGAGAGTTCACATTTCGATCGTGGTTTCTAACCGTGGTTACTATTCATTGTGGTCGATTTATGAATTTTGTTTAGCTTCATTCATCTCGCATTTGTTTTCATTTCTGTCTACATTCTTATAGGTCAATCATATATTTTGTTCACTAATTTCCATTTTTGACCGAGACAACTCATTAGTTTTTGTATGTTGACCGAGAGCACAAAATTCTGACCGTGATTCCCGATCTGTTATTACTGTTCACGTCGGTCGATTTACGATCATCGACCGTGGTTACTGTTCATCACGGTCGATTTGTGATTTTGGGTCGATTTGTGATTTTCCATATTTTTAGCCATTTTTGCATTCTGCAAGTATTTTCATTCACTGCATATTAGGATTTTACCTCATTTTAATTTAGTCTAAGATTGTAAATTTCATTTTTAGTTTAGTTCCCCATTGAATCATTCATAACTCAATCATATACTCTTATTACTTCCACGGATTGATATTCTGGTTCCCATTGTACTGCATTATTACTGTTTTAGGGGAACTCATTTGAAAGTGTTGAAACTGCGACATATCCCTTTTATCCTTTCAGTAGCCTAGGCAAAAGTTAGGGTTACAAAATAAGGTCCACTAGGATTCCCAAAAAAATACAAAAAGAAGGAACCTAGACAAAAGCTAGAGCCAAGACACAGTATCCTAGTTCGAAAACCCAAAGGGCGATCTAGGGAAACCAGCTAGCCATTAAAAAGCAATGGGAATAAAGCCAAAGAGCGCAAATACAAAAAGAAAGAAAAATGTTTGCTTAGACAAAGCTTAAACACCTAAGCCTAACCTTATCCAGCCATGCTTACAAAACCCTGTAAAAATAAAAACTAACCCTCTAAAACACAAACCATTGATTTTTACCTCTTTACTTCTTTCCTCTTGACCCTCACATCAATATTCTAATAATTAATTTGGGAATATGGAGGCGTATAGTCAACAAGAGGATTGAAATCCCTAAAGCGAGGAAAAAGGGGCACTACATGACAAAGAGTGTGCTGCAAAAAGAAAAAAGAAGAAAAAAGGAAAAGAGAAAGAAAAGAAAGAAAAATTATCCTTTGGTCACAAGAAGTCCGGCGTGGTACAGCCAAGAGTAAACACAGCATATCAGAGGGCATTCGGTGCAACAAGACACGTCGGTTAAATCCTTCTGAAAACTTAATCAAAATAGGCATTATAGGACATCAAACATGAAAACATTGCATGCATAAAAATGTTTTTGAACCAGGTCCTATTTTCTCTTCAAAAAAAAAAAAAAAACCTTCTGTAATTCGAGACCGCCATCTGGCTATTCCAGACCGCCGTCTCGATTACCCGACAAGGCGAGAACGCTGTCTCGACCGACCAGACTGCCGTCTCGACTCAGGCGAAAACGAGACCGCCGTCTCGCTCGACGAGATCGCCGTCTCGTTTAAGCCCAACGTTGAGACCGCCGTCTCGACTTGGAGGAGACACGAGACCGCCGTCTCGCCTTCCCAAACGGCGGTCTCGAATTGAAAAAAATCCTATAAATAGGGGGCGCGCTTGGGGGGTTTCTCACAACTCTCCTTGCCTCCAGAACCTCCCTTTCTCAAACTCTTGCACTCCCAAGCCCCCCTAGTCAGAATGTTTGGTAGAAGCGCCTCCATGAAGAGAAGGAGCACCGCCGGTGCCAGCAGTTCTGCGGCTCCGCCACCCCAGGACCCCTCTCAATTATCACCACAACACCAGGCCCGCCTCAACAATATTCGGACCTATCAGTGGCACCCGATGCTGAGACTTGACTTCAGCATCCTGGCTGAATTTGGGTGGGAGGACGACGTCCAAACCCACATAGACAGCATCGGGTGGGGCTTTCTGCTGCAGCCACCGCCTACACATGTGTACCCACAAGCGGTACTAGAATTCTTGGCCTCGGTCTCCTATTCCGAGGTCCCCTCCACGGTCCCGGCCCTGCAGCCCACTAAGATGGTGACCTACTTCATGGGTGGAAGGTACCAGGCCACCACCCTCGACGAGTTCAACATGGCCATCGGGTTCGTCCGGCCCGAGGACACATTGACCCAGGGATACCGTGAGGCCATCTGCTCCCGGCCCACCAACCTCACTGCCGCTGAAATGTGGCATGAGCTCACAGGAGCCACCACGCTGCCTACGCTGATGAGGGGCTCCGCACTGCCCCCAGCACTCCGCATCTGCCACAAGCTGCTAGCAGGAACCATCCATGGGAGGAAAGAGAGTCAGGGCAAGGTCTCCCTCCCTGACCTCTTCGTACTTTATTGCATGAGCCAAAAGCGGCACTGCAACCCCGACTACTTCTTCCTGAGAGCCCTCAAGGACTTCGGGAACAGATCCGCAGGGGCCCTCCTCGTGGCTCCCCTCATCACTCCCCTGGCAGAAAGATGGGGGTGCCCTGGCCGGGAAGAGCTGGCCTCCAACTTGCGACCCGAGACATCAACGGGTCAGTCCTGGTCATCATGGGAATGTTGATACGTCGAGGGACCCAGTTGGCCCTCCATCCCACACTGGATTTTGCACTAGATCTCCAGGGGCTGGTGGCGATGCAGGATATCCCCACGCCCCCAGAATTCCAGCAGCAGCAACAACCACCACCGTACACGGACGACTTCGCCGGCATGAACCGTAACATGAACGATCTGTGCCGGCAGTTCGACCAAATGACGGTGCGGCAAGAAGCCTACCATACCCGGCAAGAGGAGATGTACCAGCATCAGCAGGTGATGCGGCAGGAATGGACAACATTCCAGCAGGAGTACCACGACGAAGTCCGAGAGCAAGCGGACTTCCGGTATCACCTCTACCAGCATTTCGCCCGTGGATCATCTCCAGAGGATAGCCCTCAGGGATGGTACTTGCCTAAATAAAAGTGGTTGTAATAAAATTCCCCATAAATAAAATTTTATTTCATGCATCTCTTTGCCACCCTTCGCAAAAGCTAGCGTAACAAAAAAGCTTAAAAAGGAAAAAAGCATACGCTCAATAAGACAAGCCATCACCTCAACCAACAAAAAAATTCAACTACCAAATCAAAGTCGAACAAACAAACAAGAATCATCCGACCAACCCGCAAGAATCGGATAATCACCACTCAAAGAACAAAAGCAAAGAATCCCCAGAAACAAGCAAGCTGGATGAGCACCCACAAAATCCCCGGCACAACCCGGAAGACCATTCAGAAAGGTCCAAGCACATTTACCGACACAGAAATCACTCTCCAGGGAACCGGCGCATGAGCTACCCGAGCAGTAAGCCGCCACTACCACCAGTCCTACGCAGTGGACTGTACCAGCCTGATAGGGGGTTTATACCTATCAACCTGCGCACGCGCTGCGCCTGATCTGCGCTCGAGCCGGATCAGTAAGTCGCACTACCACCCTGATGGGGGGTTCATACCCATCCAGTCCCACGCAACGGACTGCAACTACCAGCCTGATGGGGGGTTCATACCCATCCAGTCCCACACAACGGACTGCAACTACCAGCCTGATGGGGGGTTTATACCCATCAACCGAAGGATCGACAACCGTCAGAAGGAGTATCCTGAGGTTCTACCACGTGTTAACCAAAGGGATCGGCTACGTCAGAAGTAGTATCCTAGAGGTGCACAACACCAACATTTTCCCCAGAAGATCAGCCGCCGCAAGACAGAGCATCCGAAGGGTAACCGGGCAAGAGGGTCAACTCCTTTACCTTCCTGTCAATCTGTCTGGCACAACAGGCCAACAGCCGACTAGTCAGGTAAAGGGGGGGTAGCTGTAGACCCCAAATCTTGCCCGGCCTCCAAATAAAGAGTAAAAGACTTCCTATTCGAAGATGGACGAAGCCTAACAAGCCACTAGGAGAGACTATTAGGCCCCATACTAGGATAGGAAGGATTTTCAGCACCAAAAATAAGTTTTCTCGCCTTTTGGGACGAGACCGCCGTCACGAAATCGAGACCACCGTCTCACCTCAGGCAAGTGGTGAGACGACGGTCTCGCTTTCCCAAACGGTGGTCTCGCCACCTGCGAAGGACGAGACGGTGGTCTCGTTTGGCGAGACGGCGGTCTTGCCACCTGCGCAGGACGAGACGACGGTCTCGTTTGGCAAGACGGCGGTCTCGACCCTGTCAGACGAGAACGGCGGTCTCGCCACTACCAGGCGCGAAAACCTATAAATAGGGGTCCTCCCCCCCTCATTTCCACACACCACACAACTTTTAGCTCTCCCTTCTCTCTAAAACTTCTCTCTAGAATCCCTCCGACGCATTTCCGGAGCTTCTGAGTGCTTTCTTGAGCGTTTTTTTGACGTCTAGAAGAGTTTCCAGCATCGTGTACAGTGAAGGGCTGCCAAAAAGCACCCATTTTCCTTTAAAAGAAATAAAATAGAAAAGCTTGCTACGAAGGTTTTCTCTTCCTCTTTGTCTATTTACCGCTTTACATAAATTGTGCAAATAGCTATTAGGGCCATGTAGTCATAAATTTAAATTCCGCATAATAAAAGGGCAAAAACGTTATTTTCACCGGTTTTAATATTTTTAGATAGTTGGCCTATCATAGGGAACCCGAAAGGGGCGTGGTAAAGGAACTAATACTTCCTTTACACGTAACTAACTCCCTTACCCAACTCTGGTTCTAATGACCAAAGTTGGTCTTCAAAAACCAACGCCTTTTAAAACCCCTTTTCCGATGTTTCCGGTAAAAACATCGGTGGCAACTCCACAGAACCCCTCAAAATTAGTCCTTGGGTTAGCCCGGTTATCGGACAACCCAAGGACGACCTTTCGAAAACCTTGCCCCTAGGTTAGCCCGGTTATCGGACAACCTAAAGGCGTTGTAACAACCCATAAAAAACGCGAAAACAAGAGGGTCGAAACCATCGTGTCGCTCCGACCGCATCTCTCTTTTGAGACGGCGGCGACAATATCATTGTATGTTTCAACAATCTCCCCTTTTTGATGATGATCAAAATTTCCTTTAAAGCCCTTTGTAATAACCTATTTTATCTGTCACATCTAAGAAAAACATTAAACATACCAGATAATGTTTAAATTTAATAAACATAAGAGACTTTAAATAAATTTCTCCCCCTATTTTGATTATGATCAAAAAATTGAAAGCTCCCCCTCAATAAATGCATAATTTAGAAAATAACTCCCCCTCAAACAAAGCAAAAATACCTATTTTATTTCATAAATTAAAGTTATTACAAACAAAGAGATATGAGGAAGAAATTAAAACTCTTCACTATCGCTATTGAATTGAGCATCAAATTTATCCTCTAGGTTACAGACCCTATCATCTACATCTAAGATACGGCGAATGATTTCCTCATGCCGTTCGTGAGAGATTGTGAAGAATTCTTGCATTCTTTGATTCATATAAAAAAGCATATCTTCCATTGATTGTCGGGATGTAGGAGGGGCAAAATATGTTCTAGCATTATGAATATGTTCAGAGGGAAACTCAGCAACAGGAGGCATCTCTTCATCAGAATCTTCAGCATTTTCAGCCATGTTGGGAATGTCGTATTTGTGAACATAAATGTTATTGACACGCACCATTTGAAGTTGAGTTAGCGTGCTATCAAGCATTCGGTTTGAATTTGTAGTTCTTACCGTTTGCTCTCCTTCAACATTCACTCCTTTGTACTCTAAAATGCGAGAGATAAGAAGAGCATAAGGAATTTAAAAGTAGGATGACGCTTAGCTTTCAGCATGTTCATGGTGACAAGGCTGCCCCAATCGATTGACTCATTATTCATGATTGCATGAATAATGCGAAGATCTATGGATGAGCATTGGGCATGGTTGGTTGCCCGGTGACATAAAGTCCAGACAAGTGATACAGTAGCAAGCGTTCCTCCTTCTTTAATGGGCCGGCCAGAAGAAGACGCCCAATCTCCATGGAGGGGTTTCGGAGAAAAGAACAGTAAGCCATAATTCTGTCAAAGTCGTCTAACTCCGCAAAAATATTAATAACATCATCTCTTACATTAAAATGGGCAACATTTTCCCATATATCATCATCAAGAATGATAGTTACACCCTTGACACGAGAAATGGCTACTTGATCTCTAAATTTAAAACGAGAATATAATACCCTAACTAAATCAGGATAGTAAGTACCTTGCATTTGGATAAATGGGAGAACACCTTAAATTTCAAGAAGATTCGGAAAATTAAATCCCCTATTGATGAATTGATCACCAATAATGAATTTTGGAGTAATGATACCCCTTTCCTTCCAGAAGGTGAGAAACTCTTGTCTACCCTCATCATCTGAGATCCATCCTTCAATAGAATTTGGACGGGGATGAGAGGTGTAGACCCCTAATTTTGCCCGGCCTCTCAAATAAAGATAAAGGAGATTACCCGTAACAAGATAAAGCTCGTCTAGCATTACAAATAAGAGCCAAGGAGACTTCCCATATGAAGATAAAGCTTCAATAGACACATATCGGCATCAACTGACGTCCAAAACAGGCAAGGAAAGCTTCCCGGAGTCCCGAAACGCGCGAAACTGGCCAGAACAGGTTGAGACGGCCGTCCCAGTTGGGACGGCCGTCCCAACCTCTTAAATCCAGTTGGGACGCGTGTCCCAAAGTTGGGACGGCCGTCCCAAACCCATTTTAAGTGGGACGGCCGTCCCGGCCTTCCTGGGGGTCCCGCCTTGTGTAAATTTGCCATTTGGGACGGCCATCCCAGTCCAGACGGCCGTCCCAACCCAGACGGCCGTCCCAAAGTGCGCCAGCTGCGAAAAACTATAAATAGGAGGCTCATTTGCTACTTTTTCACACCACAGACACTCCAGAGAGCTCTGAAACACTTTAGAGCACTTGTCTACTTCTCTCTCTCTCTCAAATGATCTTTCCGATTGCCTTAAATAGGTAACAATCGGTTAAGGAATTATATTCCGGCATTTGATTCTTCTTTAAATTTTTAGTAGAGTCGATCTTGTATTGGTGAGGAGAGACTGTGTAGAGAGAGGGGTTGCCAAAACGCATCCTCACAGTTCGAGGTTCTCAATATAAAGCTTGCTACGGAGGTTCTTTTCAATTCCCTTCTCTTTTATTGTTTTATTTATTGTTTTATTGTTTTATTTAGCTTTATTATGTCATGTAGAATAGGATCATGTAGATAGCTATTTTAATATCTCTTTTATTGCTTTATTTAGCTTTATTCATCATTTTATACATGCAACATAGAATAAAATCATGTAGATAGCCATTTAATATTATGTAATAAAATAGGGTAATCGCGTAATTTCTCGTAGTCTTTATTTAAATGAATTAATCTGTCATAGGGAACCCGAAAGGGGCGTTGTGGGGTGCTAACACCTTCCCCACACGTAACTAACTCCCTTACCCAACTCTGGTTATAATGGCCAAGTGCGGTTTTTCTTAAAATCAACATTTTTTCCTTTTCCGATGTTTATGGTCAAAACATTGGTGGCGACTCCATAAGAACCCCTTTTCGAAAACCTTTTAAAACAAAAACGCGAGTCTAAACCATCTTTTCGCGACCGCTCGCATAAACGTTTCTAAGACGTCCTCCTCCGGACGTCGGAAAGGGACGGCGGCGACAGATGGCGACTCCACTGGGGACGCTAGAGAGTTGATCCCATTTAGTGACAGATAAATTCAAACTAAGTAAAGATTTGAAATTACGCCTTTACCCTTCTGTATGTTTTTATTGTATGGCTTTAATAACTGTTGTATGATTATTTCTGCGATTGTTTGAAATATAAATTGCACACAAGAACCCTTGCACACAACAGTCCCTCTATACCCGGGGGCAAGAGTGAATATCTATAGGGAGTGGGTGGCAGATACGATCGGTTAGTTGGCACACGGGGCTACTGCCGTTGTCGGAAAACCACCAACTCAAGGTGATAACTCTCTTCTTTTGGTCTAAGGGTGTCGCCACGGAGTTCCGTGCATGACCCGAGGATTGAGAGATTGAGAGGTCCCTATAATGGGGGCACCTTGGGGACCTTTGGCCTGGTGAGAACAGTTAGAACCACCTAAACCAAGCACGTTTCTGCAGAAAAACCCTACCTCGTGATTAAATAAGCGTGGCTCTGCTCGTGGATGTATGAATTGTGTGTGTATACGTTTGCTGCATTTGTATTGATGCATTAGCATAGGGTAATCATACAACAAACAAACAAAAATGAAAAACCCTAAAAATCATAAAAAAAATATAAAAACATTAAGGTCATAAAAATACCTTTTTACAAAAGATTTTTGGCAAAGTCGTATCATTCATACCATATCATTCAATAAGTGGTAAAACCAAGAGAGAAAACCAATGCATTAAGAAAAGTATGCATAAACATCATCATAATAAAACCTCTCATACATAAACACATTCATCCTAGGGCGTATTTATTCCACGCTAATCATTTAAAATAAAAAGTCATAATAAGAATCATTAAAATCATTTAGAAGGTGGTTGGTCTTCCGCCCGTCCTCACTCGTGCTCAAAAAGCTAAGAAGATGGAACAACTAGAAGAGCAAAACCGAAAGCTCACCGCTGAGCTTACTACGCTGAAAGAGCAAATGGCTCAAATGCTAGAAATGATGCATCAACAGAATCTTCATCGAGAGGATCCTCAGAATGGACAAGCCTCTCACCAAGAAGAAGAAGAGGAACCTCAAAGTGAGCACGATCATTCTGACACAAGAGCAAGTACATATTCATGCTCCTGAAATATCAAAACAACAAATCACTCGCTCTTGAAGAAAAGCCGAGAGCCATGGAAGGTCATAACTTTGATATAAAAGAAGCAGTTGATATGTGCCTCGTCAAAAATATCCAATTCCCTAACAAGTTCAAAACTCCGGACTTCCCGAAATACATGGGATCGACCTGCCCGAGAAGCCACCTTACAATGTACTGTCGTAAGATGGCTGCACATGCTGATAATGAAAAACTCCTGATCCACTGCTTTCAGGAGAGCCTGGCTGAATCAGCCTTAAACTGGTATATGCAACTAGAAGGAGGGCAAATCCAAACCTGGAGACATATGGCAGATGCATTTCTTCGTCGTTATAAATACAACATTGACCTGACCCCTGAAAGAGCAGATCTACAATTATTAAGCAAGAAAAACGACGAATCCTTCAAAGCATATGCCCAAAGATGGAGGGAATTAGCAGCACAAGTGGAACCTCCTCTATCCGACAAGGAAACCACATCCATGTTCATCAATTCTTTGACTGGTCCCTATTACGACAAAATGATAGGGAACACATCAACACTCTTTGCGGATGTGGTAATTATAGGAGAAAGAGTAGAGCAAGGTCTGAAAAGCGGAAGAATTGCACAGCATACTACCTCCAATTCCTCTACTCCGAATGATAAAAAGAGCTTTGGAAAGAAGAAGGAAGGAACTGTAAATGCAATCAACATTGCCACTCCTTCTTCTTCCTCACAACAAGCCAAACCACGCAGACAGGAGAGGAAATTCACTTCCATACCTACCTCCTATGGAAGTCTATTTTTGAAATTGTTGGACGCCAAGCTCCTCGTGCGCGTCCCTCCCAAGAAAATGGAGCCACCATACCCAGAATGGTATAAATCTAATGAAAGCTGTGATTACCATTCAGGTTCTCCAGGGCACTCCATCGAAAGTTGTGTAGCCCTAAAGCACAAAGTCCAGAATCTAATAGACGCGGGATGGATTACCTTTGACACATCTACTCCGAAGGTGGATGACCAGCCCCTATCAATGCCCGCATAAAAGATGGGATAACGGAGACCAGCAGATTAGGGCTCATCATTTTTGTCATCTTTTGCAATAAAAAAAACATAGATAAAAATAGATATAAAAAAAAAAACTTCCGATGTATTTCTCGTGATCCCTGCCCATGATCACAAGATTTTTGGTTAATAAAGGCTTTGTAAATATTTTCTTCTATCAATACAATAAGGCATTTTTTTTAATATCCATATTCTCTTTCATTCCTTTCTCTCTTATACATCTCATAAAGAAATCTAAAACAAAGCATAACCCATACAGTCATGTCTGTGATTGAAAACTCCTTGGAAGATCTGAAAGCTGAAGACGAATGGATTGAGTCAGACAGTGAGGAGGGGACCATTTCCCCGGACATGCAAAGACTGCTAGAAAAAGAAGCGCAATCAATACAGCCCCATCAGGAGAAAACTGAGGGCATCAATCTGGGACAAGAAGATAATAAGAAAGAAGTAAATATTGGAACCCAAATTGACGAGGTTGTCAAAGAAAAACTAATACAATTGCTAAGAGAATATATGGACGTGTTTGCATGGTCCTACCATGATATGCCTGGAATCGATAAAAGTATAGTGGAGCATCGATTACCATTAAAAGAGGGATTTCGGCCCGTTAAACAGAAACTCAGAAGAGTAAAACCAGAATGGTCCTTAAAAATTAAAGAGGAAGTAGAAAAACAGTTGGATGCTAATTTCCTGATCGTTTCAAAATACCCTGAATGGCTGGCAAACGTTGTGCCAGTTGTCAAGAAAAATGGAAAAATCAGAGTATGCGTAGATTACAGGGATTTGAACCGTGCAAGTCCGAAAGATGATTTCCCCTTACCACATATTGATATGCTCGTAGATCACACTGCTACAAATACTCTTTATTCTTTCATGGATGGATATGCAGGGTATAATCAAATCAAATTGGCTGTCGAAGACAGAGAAAAAACTTCCTTCATTACGCCATGGGGGACATTTTGTTATAGAGTAATGCCTTTTGGACTTAAGAATGCAGGGGCAACCTATCAAAGGGCTATGGTTACACTATTTCACGATATGATCCACAAAGAAATCGAAGTATACGTGGATGATATGATTGTCAAGTCTAAAAATGAGACAGATCACCTCCTACACTTAACGAAATTATTCAATCGGCTTCGAAAATACCAGATTAAGCTTAATCCGCTAAATGCACGTTCGGAGTACGATCAGGAAAACTCCTTGGGTTTATCGTCGAGTAAAAAGGAATCGAGGTGGACCCTGATAAAACAAAGGCAATCATAGAGATGCCCCCGCCAAGAACAGAAAAAGAAGTCAGAGGGTTCCTAGGTCGAATAAACTACATCGCACGGTTCATTGCGCAATTAACAGATAAATGTACGCCCATCTTCAAGTTATTGCGTAAAAACCAACCGACAGTTTGGAACGATGAATGTCAACGAGCCTTCGAAAATATCAAAATATGCCTAACTAATCCTCCAGGACTCGATACCACCGTGGAAGGGAGACCCCTAATTCTTTACCTATCAGGATTTTACGAGTCCATGGGATGTGTGCTCGGTCAACAAGATGACACTCGGTAAAAAAGAACAAGCCATATATTACCTCAGGAAAAATTCCTAAACTATGAGACCCGTTATACACCACTCTAAAAAACATGTTGTGCATTGGTGTGGGCAACTCAACGCCTTCGACAATATATGGTCAGACATACAACTTGGTTAATTTCCAAAATGGACCCAATCAAATACTTGTTTGAAAAACCCATCTTGACCGGAAGGATAGCTAGATGGCAAGTACTCCTCTCAGAATTTGATATTATTCATATCACTCAAGAAAGCTATAAAAGCCAGTCCTTTGGCAGACTACCTGCACATGGGCCAACAGACGAATATCAATCCCTCCAAGATGATTTTCCAGGATGAGCATATAATGCATATTCAACATGAAGAGATTAAAAATGATGAGTGGATCATGTTTTTCGATGGAGCTTCAAACTTACTAGGACATGGGATCGGAGCTATTTTAATATCGCCTTAAAAGAAGCATATCCCGATAATAGCCAGATTAACCTTCGACTCGTACAAACAATATGGCAGAATATGAGGCCTGTGCTCTAGGTATTCAAACGGCCTTGGATCACGGGGTAACCAAACTCAAAGTATTCGGTGACTCATCCCTTGTTATTTATCAGCTCAAGGGTGAATGGGAAACTAGAAACTCCAAATTAATCCCTTATCTGGAGCATATCCGTAAGATGACTTCACAAATGGAAAACATCAGTTTCGAATATATCCCTCGGGAGGATAACCAGATTGCTGATGCGCTGGCAACATTATCATCCATGTTCGCACTAGGGCAAGAGCATGAGATGCCTATCATCCAAGTCAAAAGGCACGACAAACAAGCCTTTTGTATGATGGTGGACAGCGAAAAAGATAAAGCCCCTTGGTATCAGGACATAAGGCGATACTTGACAAAGAGTGAATACCCCGAGGGAATCAGTGACAATGACAAAAGGACCATTCGGAAAAAGGCTATAGGATTTATGTTAATAGGAGAAACCCTCTATAAAAAGAATTATGACTCTACTTTGTTAAGATGCGTTAATCCCGAAGAAGCCCAGATATTGATCAAAGAAATACATGAAGGAACCTTTGGGACTCATGCACCAGGGCATATCATGGCTAGGAAAATCCTCAGAGCAGGATACTTTTGGTCCACAATGGAAAAGGACTGTTATCAGTATGCTAGAAAATGTCACAAGTGTCAAATACACGCAGATAATGTACATGTTCCACCGATACCTCTCAATGTTATGGTTATCCCTTGGCCATTTGCTATGTGGGGCATAGATGTCATCGGACCTATTGAGCCTAAGGCGTCCAATGGTCACCGATTCATTTTGGTAGCCATTGATTATTTCACTAAATGGGTGGAAGCTACATCTTATGCACATGTGACTAGAAAAGTAGTGGTCACCTTCGTTAAGAAAGATATCATATGTCGATACGGCATTCCACATCGCCTCATTACTGATAATGGGACCAATCTGAATAATAAAATGATGGAAGAACTATGTTATGACTTCAAAATTCAACATCATAACTCTTCTCCTTATAGGCCTAAAATGAATGGCGCAGTGGAAGCAGCCAATAAAAACATCAAGAAGATTGTTCAAAAGATGGTTAAAACCTATAAAGATTGGCATGAAAAATTACCTTTTGCTCTTCATGGATATCGAACGTCTGTACGAACCTCAACAGGAGCCACTCCATTCTCCCTTGTATATGGAATGGAAGCCGTATTGCCAATAGAGATCGAAATACCGTCCCTGCGAATTATTATGGAAGCAAAATTAACAGAAGCCGAATGGGTTCAAAGTCGATACGATCAATTAAACCTTATCGATGAAAAGCGCCTGAATGCCATATGCCATGGACAAGCCTATCAAAAGAAGATAAAAAAGGCTTATGATAAAAAGGTCCGCCCTCATACTTATCAAGAAGGGGATTTAGTGATAAAGAAACTGCTTCCAGCCTGGAAGGATAAAATTGGGAAATGGGCGGCGAATTATGAAGGACCCTTTGTGGTCAAACGAGCTTTCTCGGGAGGGGCACTTATTCTCACTAATATGGATGGAGAGGAGCTTCGACACCCAATCAATTCTGACGCAGTAAAGAAATATTATGCTTGAAGACATTGCTCAAGGCCCGTCAGGAATGAAAATCCGCAAAGGACATTCCTGGGCAAAAGGTAGGGTCCATATTCCTCACTAGGATATGTCCTAGGCAAAAAGAAGAGGTAAAAAAAAAAAAAAAAAAAAAAAAAAAAACTAAGAGCAATGGTTACTTCAGTTGAAAACCGAAAAGGCGGCTAAAGTAACATTCTTCCAGGAGCAAGCGACTTGCATAGTCTTCACTCTGAGCTCAGGCATCTCAACTAAAGCAATTAGGAGAACTGGGGCGAGATATCAGAGACATGACTTGTTCAAGCCTATACAGGTACAACCAACCTTGACTACCCATTCTTCTAAATTCCTTTTGTAATCCTTCTGTAAAAGAAATAAACTTTCGTTCATTTATCAATAAAATTCCCTTTCATTTCCTTTCTCTTGACCAAATATTATGGAAATGCCTCTTTATTGATAAATCATAAATATGCGCAAAGACTTTTTAATCAAAGATCAAACATGCATCTAAAAAGGGGAAGCATATAAAAATAATAAGAGAATAAGCGCCTGCTAGGATATTCTTAGGAAAAAACCAGGGTAGCCTCGCGAGATCAAAAAAAAAAAAAAAAAAAAAAAAAAAGAACGATCTAGGCAAAAGATAAGGCAAAAGCCCCCTAAGATATTCTAGGCAAAAATTAAGGCAGCCGCTAGATCGAAAACCCGTAAAGGGCGGTCTAGGCAAAAGATAGGGCTAAAACCAAAAGATGAGTAAAAGATGAGCCCATCATTAAGATCATAAGAAAGGAGCCCATCGGCATATTCGTGAGAAGCCGACAGGAGAAGGCTAGTCACTTTCTAATTGCATCAAAAATAAATGAACATCAGAATTGCATTTAGGACGTCCACACACAAAGTAGTTGCATAATACGACTTTGTCAAAATCAAGAAAAAATAATTTTCTTCAAACAAGAATAATAAACATGCATATAAGGAGGATAGTCTCCATGTTTGTGATTGGAAATAAAAGGCGCCAAAATCCAGCCTCTAAATGAAAGTCAAAAACACGAAAGGCGAAATCAAAATCATTTTAGCAGAATAAAGAGCTCCAAGAAAGCTAATTCCAACCATCAACCTTCTACACCAATAAAAGAAGGTACATCAAAAATAGAAAAAGCCAATGGAAGGGCTTGATAATCCCCAAGCGGATCCTTGCCTACTCCAAAGGCAAAACAAAATTACTCCATGACTCAACATCTACACCACATGAGTCATCAAGCACACTCATATAAGGATCTCCACTTCATTCCCCAACGGAGAATAAGGGTTACACAAGAGCCCATCATACGAAGTCAAGTCCTTTACATCACCGAGAGGCAACTGGAAAGAAAATCCCCAAGAAGAGCACATCAAGAAAAATCTAAAAAAAAAAAAAAAAAAAATGAGAAAATTCCATCCATAGGAAGACAAATCACCCCCCGGTGGATCATCAAAAAGAAAATTTTCTCCCAAGTAAGCCTAACCGCAAAGGCAAATTACAAATTACAAATCCACAGGGAGTTAAGCACCCAATATGAATATCCCAGCTGAAGTACAAAACCTTCACTCTCAAGAATGCCTATGCTTACTCAGAAACAAGCAAAGAGCCGATATCCCCAAGAAATGGGAAATCAACCTATAAGAGGTAATACAAACAAAACTTTCAAGAAACATCTACCTACTCAGAGGTACTATCAAGAACAAATATCCTCAAATAGAACATCAGCCTATTCAGAGGCGAACAACAAGTAAAAAGCCTTCATCATTATTGAAGCACTTGCCTAATCAAGAGGCACAATCAAAAATCAACAAATCCCCAGTGGATTCCCGCCTAATCAAGAGGCACAACCAAACAAAAACATCCCCAAGTGGGCTCTCGCCTAATCAAGAGGCACAATCAAGAATCAATAAATCCCCAGTGGATTCCCGCCTAATCAAGAGGCACAACAAAATCCTCAAGTGAATCTTCGCCTAATCAAGAGGCACAATCAATAAGAGAATTCAAAATCCCCAAAAGGATTCCCGCCTAAAAAGAGGCAATCAACATAATCCCCGGCAAAGCCGGATGGCTAAAACAAGAAAAGCCAAAAATCAAGAATCCCCGGTAAAACCGGATGACTAAAACAAAAAAATCAAAAAAGAAAAATTACTCCCCATAGGCGCATGATCAGAGACAATAAGTCGCCAGAAACCGGATGAGGGTTCGTACTCATCAATCAAAAAGATATTCCAAAAAGAGCATTCCAAGAATTTGTCAAAATGCAGATTCGTACCAGATGGGGGTAGATACTCATCAGAGTCTGTCGAAATGCAGACTCACACCCAGTGGGGGTGTAAAAACCATTAGAGTCCGGCAAGATGCAGACTCGCACAATAGAGCCTTGTCAAGATGCAGGTTCACACCCAGTGGGGGTGTAAAAACCATTAGAGTCCAGCAAGATGCAGACTCGCACAATAGAGCCTGGTCAAGATGCATGTTCGCACCCAGTGGGGGTGTAAAAACCATTAGAGTCCGGCAAGATGCAGACTCGCACAATAGAGCCTTGTCAAGATGCAGGTTCACACCCAGTGGGGGTGTAAAAACCATTAGAGTCCAGCAAGATGCAGACTCGCACAGTAGAGCCTTGTCAAGATGCAGGTTCGCACCCAGTGGGGGTGTAAAAACCATTAGAGTCCGGCAAGATGCAGACTCGCACAATAGAGCCTAGTCAATATGCAGGTTCGCACCCAGTAGGGGTGTAAAATCCACTAGAACCTAGTCAATATGCAGGTTCGCACCCGAGTGGGGTGTAAAATCCACTAGAACCTAGTCAATATGCAGGTTCGCACCCGAGTGGGGTGTAAAATCCACTAGAACCTAGTCAATTTGCAGGTTCGCACCCGAGTGGGGGTGTAAAAACCACTAGAATCTGGCAAAATGCAGATTCGTACCAGGTGGGGTAAGTACCCACCAAAACCTTAAAAATGCAGATTCATACCAGGTGGGGGTAGGTACCCACCAAAACCTTAAAAAGAAAAGCTCAAACCGAGATAGGGGTTGATACCTATCAAAATATTTATCATCCGGAGGATCAACAAGGAGCAGCATCAGAAGGATAACCGGCAAAAGGGTTAACTCCTTCCCCTACCAACTAATTTTGTCGGTATACTAAAACCAACGAATTAGTTAGGCAGGTGAAGGGGGCAGCTGTAGACCCCTAATTTTGCCGGCCTCTCAAATAAAGATAAAGGAGATTACCCGTAACAAGATAAAGCTCGTCTAGCATTACAAATAAGAGCCAAGGAGACTTCCCATATGAAGATAAAGCTTCAATAGACACATATCGGCATCAAGCGACGTCCAAAACAGGCAAGGAAAGCTTCCCGAGTCCCGAAACGCGCGAACCTGGCCGGAACAGGTTGAGACGGCCGTCCCAGGTTGGGACGGCCGTCCCAACCTCTTAAAACCAGTTGGGACGCGCGTCCCAAAGTTGGGACGGCCGTCCCAAACCCATTTTAAGTGGGACGGCCGTCCCGGCCTTCTGGGGGTCCCGCTCGTGTAAATTTGCCATTTGGGACGGCCATCCCGGTCCAGGACGGCCGTCCCAACCCAGACGGCCGTCCCAAAGTGCGCCAGCTGCGAAAAACTATAAATAGGAGGCTCATTTGCTACTTTTTCACACCACAGACACTCCAGAGAGCTCTGAAACACTTTAGAGCACTTGTCTACTTCTCTCTCTCTCTCGAATGATCTTTCCGATTGCCTTAAATAGGTAACAATCGGTTAAGGAATTATATTCCGGCATTTGATTCTTCTTTAAATTTTTAGTAGAGTCGATCTTGTATTGGTGAGGAGAGACTGTGTAGAGAGAGGGGTTGCCAAAACGCATCCTCACAGTTCGAAGTTCTCAATATAAAGCTTGCTACGGAGGTTCTTTTCAATTCCCTTCTCTTTTATTGTTTTATTTATTGTTTTATTGTTTTATTTAGCTTTATTATGTCATGTAGAATAGGATCATGTAGATAGCTATTTTAATATCTCTTTTATTGCTTTATTTAGCTTTATTCATCATTTTATACATGCAACATAGAATAAAATCATGTAGATAGCCATTTAATATTATGTAATAAAATAGGGTAATCGCGTAATTTCTCGTAGTCTTTATTTAAATGAATTAATCTGTCATAGGGAACCCGAAAGGGCGTTGTGGGGTGCTAACACCTTCCCCACACGTAACTAACTCCCTTACCCAACTCCGGTTATAATGGCCAAGTGCGGTTTTTCTTAAAATCAACATTTTTTCCTTTTCCGATGTTTATGGTCAAAACATTGGTGGCGACTCCATAAGAACCCCTTTTCGAAAACCTTTTAAAACAAAAACGCGAGTCTAAACCATCTTTTCGCGACCGCTCGCATAAACGTTTCTAAGACGTCCTCCTCCGGACGTCGGAAAGGGACGGCGGCGACAAGAGACAGGAGCAGATCTTCTTCTTGTGGGAATCTTAGCACGAGAAGAGGAAGCCAATAGGATTAGAAGAAAAACAAGATAGTTTTGAAGGCAAGTGAGGTTAAGAGAAAGCAAGAAGGCTTGAATGATGCTAGAATGCTTGGATTCAAGAATTTGAGGTGTGGAGAAGTGAAATGAAGGCTTCCTATATATAGAAAACATGTATAACGGTCATAAATGGTCATATTACGGTGAAGGAGTGCCAAAAGAGCCATTTGAAATAGCTAGAAAATGAAAACGCCCCAGTTTAATCGATTAAAGCTTCAGTTAATCGATTAAACCAACAACATAACCAGATAATCGATTAATTGATGTTGTTAATCGATTAAATCAGTAATAAATCGATTATTTCTTGAAATAATCGATTATTCCAGAGAGAAACTTCAGGTTTTGAACATTTAGGTGCAGATAATCGGTTATTGCTTCAAATAATCGATTATTCCAGAGAGATCATCAAATTTTTAAGGTTTAGACACATGATAATCGATTAACACCCTACATAATCGATTATTACAGTAAAATCAAGCAAAAATTGATTAGTTAAGCAGATTTTAAGCTATTTCTAATATTCCTAAGTCTCTTCTAAGATCATAGAATCTATCCTTGGGAAGAGGTTTAGTAAAAATATCTGCTAATTGATGCTTTGTATCAACATATTCAATTTTACAATTTCCTTTACTAATATGATCTCTTAAGAAATGATGTCTAATCTCTATATGGTTAGTTCTAGAGTGCATTACTAGATTCTTAGTAAGATTTATTGCACTTGTATTATCACACATCAATGGAATATCACTTAGAAAGATACTATAGTCTTCTAATTGTTGTTTCATCCATAAAATTTGAGCACAGCAATTACCAGCTGCAATATATTCAACTTCAGTAGTGGATAAAGCAACACATGCTTGTTTCTTAGAATGCCAAGACACTAAAGATGATCCTAACAAATGACATGTTCCACTAGTACTCTTTCTATCTATTTTACATCCACCATAATCAGCATCAGAATATCCTATTAAACTAGGAGAAGCTTCAGATGGATACCATAAACCAAAACCTGTAGTTCCTTTTAAATATTTTAAAATTCGTTTAACTGTAGTTAAGTGAGATTCTTTTGGACATGCTTGAAATCTAGCACACACACAAACAAAATGCATAATATTAGGTCTACTTGCAGTTAAGTATAACAGTGAACCTATCATACCTCTATACATAGATTGATTAATTTCCAAACCTGATTCATCCTTGTCTAAATAGCATGAAGTTCCCATGGGTGTGTTAGCTTCCTTTGAAGTGTCCATTCCAAACTTCTTGAGAATCTCTTTGCAGTATTTGGTTTGAGACACAAAAATGCCATCCTTAAGTTGTTTAATTTGAAGTCCAAGGAAGAATGTTAATTCTCCCATCATTGACATTTCAAATTCTCCCTGCATTATCTTAGAAAATTCTGGCAACAGGAGCATAAGTTTCATCATAATCAATACCTTCCTCTTGACAGTAACCTTTGGCAACAAGTCTGCCTTTATTCTTTGTTATATTTCCATCTTCATCAAGTTTGTTTCTAAATACCCATTTTGTTCCAATTACTTGATGTGATTCTTCTCTTGGAATTAATTTCCAGACTTGATTCCTTTCAAATTGATTAAGTTCTTCTTGCATTGCTATGCACCATTGGTCATCTTTAAGCGCTTCTTCAAAACTTTTGGGTTCTATCTGTGAAACAAAAGCTATAGACATACAGAAATTAGTCATATTTCTAGTTCTTACCCCTTTTGAGATATCACCAATTATATTGTCCATTGAAAGTCCTCTTCGTGATTGTCATTCTTTTGCTAATTCAGTTGGTTGAGAAGGCTCATTCTCATTCAAATACAATTCTTCAAGAGCCTCTCTTATGTACTCATGAGCTGTAAGTTCTTTATTTGACTCAAGAGGATTTCCCTCAAGGTCTACAATTTCATCAAAGGTGACATGTACAGATTCTTCAACATTTAAAGTTCTTCTATTAAACACTCTATATGCTTTGCTAGTTAGTGAATAACCTAAGAAAATGCCCTCATCGCCTTTTGAGTCAAACTTTCCTAAGTTATCTTTTCCATTATTCAAAACAAAGCATTTACATCCAAATATTTTTAAATGACCAACATTAGGCTTTCTACCATTCAACAATTCATAGGGAGTTAGTTTTATGATTGGTCTAATAAGAATCCTATTCAACACATAACATGCAGTACTCACAGCGTTAGCCCAAAAATATTTAGGAACATTTGATTCATTTAGCATTGTTCTAGCAAGTTCCTCTAGTGACATATTTTTCCTTTCTACTACACCATTTTGTTGGGGAGTCCTAGGTGCAGAAAAATTATGCAAAATTCCATTTTCCTCATAATAATTTTCAAACCATTCATTTTGAAACTCTCCACCATGGTCACTTCTTAATACCTTAATTCTTAAATCTTTTTCATTTTGAATTTGCTTTGCAAACTTCCTAAAGACCTTAAAAGCTTCACTTTTCAATGTTAAGAAAAATGTCCAAGTATATCTAGAAAAATCATAAACAATTACAAGAGCATAATAATTTCCACCAAAACTTTTTATCCTAGATGGACCAAATAAATCTAAGTGTAAAAGTTCTAAAGGTTTTGATTTGGAAATAACATTCTTAGATTTAAATGATGATTTTACTTGTTTACCTTTTTGACATGCATCACATAATCTATCTTTTTCAAATTTTAACTTAGGCAAACTAACAACTAAGTCTTTTTCTATTAATTTGTTTAATTGATGCATATTTATATGAGTCGCTCTCTTATGCCATAACCATGGGTTCTCTTCCTTAGCAACTAAGCATGTTATACTAGTATCATGTATACAATCCAAATCAATCAAATATATATTATTATGCCTAATGCCTTTCAATGCTATATTTTCGGAACCTATCAAATGTATGGTACAAAATTTACTTTCAAAGATTACCTTGAATCCTTTGTCACAAAGTTGACTTATACTTAGGAGATTATGCTTTAGCCCATCAACAAGAAGCATATCCTTTATCTCCAAAGTGTTTGCACCACCAATATTTCCAATTCCAAGTATCTTTCCTTTGTTGTTGTCCCCATAGGTTACATATCCTTGTTCTTTAGCTTTGAAACTTACAAATTTCGTTTTGTCTCCAGTCATATGTTTTGAGCATCCACTATCAAGATACCACATAGACTTCTTAGATTTGGAAGTTTCCTACAAAACAAGAACATAGTAATCTTAGGTCCCCATAACTTTTGGGTCCTTGGGGTTAGAGACAAACAAATCATTTCACTATAGTAGGAACCCAAACATATTTTCCTTTAGGAATACCAAAATGCTTAATTTTACATCTATTTGAGGTATGACCATGTTTCATACAATAAAAGCATGCATTAGATGTAGTTTTTGAATATGATACATTTCTAACTATTGAAGTTTTAGTTCATTTTTCAACCCATACTCTTCTATTTTTAATTTTAAGCTTTTTCAAAGGAACATGATGGTTTTCTCTATTTTGAGCAATAGCAACTTTATCCTTATAATTATCACTTATTTCCTTCTCAGCTTTATCAAGCAAATGGTTAAGTATATCAATATCATATTCATACTCTTTACATGATGCACATGCTATATTCTTATTATCTTTTTCTTCTAAACATACAATTTTCGTTTTTAAGGACTCCACCTCTTTTTCTGATTTATTCAAACACTTTTTCACAGATTTGTATTCATTTTTCAAGTCCTTAAAAGCATTAAACAATTCTTCATATGCATTTTGTAATTCATCAAAGTTATTTTCATCATCACATGAGGAAGATTCGGAATCACTAACCTCAAAGTCGGAAGATATATTATCTTTTGCCATCAAGCAAATGTTAGCTTCTATTTCCGAATCACTTGACTCCGAACTCGAATCACTATCGTCCCAAGCGATGTAAGCTTTCTTCTTGAAGAATTTCTTGCCTTTGTTATCTTCATTCTTCTTGTTTGGACATTCGGTTTTTACATGTCCTGTTTCACCACAACCATAACATTTGATATTTAAGGAAGTATTTTCTCTTACCTTTCCCTTACCTTTGAAGGGTTGCTTCCCTTTGGCTTTCATGAACTTGGTTAATTTCTTTAACATAAGACTCAATTGTTCTTCTTCTTCATTTTCTGAGTCTTCTTCTACCTTCTTGTTCTTACTCTTGGAGATTTCGGTTTTGAAGGCTAAGTTCCTCTTTTGGTGTTGACCTTCTTCATCATTTATCCTTCCGAGTTCAAGTTTGTACTCTCTCAACTTTCCAAAGAGTGCCGCCATAAACATTTTTGCTGGATTTTGTGACTCCATGATGGCCGTCACCTTAGGTTGCCATTTCCTATCCAAAGATTTCAAGATTTTTACATTTAATTCATCAACATCAAAAATTTTACCTAATCCGGTGAGATGATTCCCTATGTGTGTGAACCGCTTTTGAACGTCAAAGATTGTTTCTCCTTGTTGCATCCGGAACTACTCATATTCTTGGATCAATGAATTTTTCCGTGCTCTCTTAACGTCATCGGTACCTTCGTGGGTCACTCTTAACATTTCCCACATCTCTTGAGCACTTTTACAAACGGAGATCCTGTAAAACTCATCAAGGGTTAACGCAGATGAAATTATATTTCTAGCCCTAACATCATATTGGGTTTTTCTATTTTCCTCCGCCGTCCATCTAGAAAATGGTTTTGGAACCTCTTCTCCGTTTGCAGAAATTTTAGGAATAAAGGGACTGTAGACCCCAAATCTCGCCCGACCTCAAAATAAGAGCAGAAGACCTCCTATTCAAAGATGGACGAAGCCTAAAAAGCCACTAGGAGAGACTATTAGGCCCCATATTAGAGTAGGAAGGATTTTCTGTATAAAAATAAGGATTTTCGCCTTCAGGAGTCGAGACAGCCGTCTCACTTTTCGTGACCGCCGTCTCGCTGAAGGGCAAGTCGAGACCGCCGTCTCGCCACTTGCTAATGGCGAGACCCCCCTCCCATTTGGCGAGAAGGCCTTCTCGTCACTTGGCAAGTCGATACCGCCGTCTCGCCATTGATGCAAGTCGAGACCACCGTCTCGACCTGACATGCATGAATCCCTATAAATAGTGAGCGCTCCCCCCTTCATTTCACACACTTCTTCCACTTTTCCTTCTACACTTTCTCCAAATACTTCTCCTAGAGTCCCTCCGAAGCATTTCCAGAGTTTCTGAGTGTCTAAGAGAGATTTTAATAGCGTTTTTTAGAGCGATTTCGACATTGTAAGAGCGAAGGGCTACCAAAACGCACCCTATTTTTCAAGAGAATTAATCAAAAGCTTGCTCCGGAGGTTTCTTCACTCTCTCCCTTTCTTTTACTGCCCTTTTATTTATATTAAATTGTGCAATTGTTATTAGGGCCATGTAGTCATTATTTTAATTCTGCAAATAAAAGGGTAAAAGCGTCATTTCAAAAGTTTATCTGTAAAATAACTGGCCTGTCATAGGGAACCCGAAAGGGGCGTCGTAAGGGAACTAACACTTCCCTTACACGTAACTAACTCCCTTACCCAACTCTGGTTTTAACGACCAAAGTTGGTTTTCGAAAAACCAATGTCTTTTTTCTCCTTTTTCGAGGTTTCTGGTAACAACATCGGTGGCGACTCCATAAGAACCCTTTCAAATTTGTTCTTAGGTCAGCCCGGTTATCGGACGATCTAAGAACGCCCTTTCAAAAACCTCGCCCTTAGGTTCAGCCCAGCTATCGGACAACCTAGAGGCGTTGTAACCTCACCCATAAAAACGTGAAAAACGAAAAGTCAGAATCATCGCGTCGCTCTGATCGCCTCTTTTGATGGCGACGACAGATGGTGACTCCGCTGGGGAAGCCTAGAGAGTTGATCCCATTTAGTGATGGGCCGGTTTAATAAATAAACTTAGAAGTTTCGCTTTTACCCTACCTTGTCGTATAACATGTTTATTTTCTTGGCTTTAATAATTGTTGTTTGTTTATTTTACGCAATTATTTGAAATACAAACTGTACACAAACCTTTGCACACAACAGTTCCCTCTATACCCGGGGGCAAGTGAGAAATCCATAGGGAGTGGGTGGCAGGTACAGTTTTCCGTAGTGAGGGCCATGTGCCCACTGGTATGATCGGAAACCACCACTCAAGGTGATAACCTTCCTCTTTTGGCACAAAGACTGACTATGGCCTTAGTGCTAAGCATAGTCGAAAGGCTGGAGAGTGGGGACCCCATAATGGGGGCACTTTGGGGGCCTAAGCCTTGGTGAGGACAGTTAGAACCTACCTTTGCCAACGCACTTTTCTGCAGGAAAATCCTACCTCGTGATTAAAACGTCTTCTTACGTGATTGCGAATGAGTGAATTGTGTGTGCATTTGTTTGTTGCATTTGATTGCATAACATAACCAAAAAAAAAATAAAAATAGAAAAGCCACAAAATTATTTTTTTTCAATAAACACCCTTATCTCGGACAGTCTGCCTTTTAGCTAGTCTGATTTCAGGTTCTTTGTAAGCTAAGTAGCTACGTAGTCCGACAGAAGAGATAAAAGGTTATGAATAAACCAAAGAAAATAATAATAATAATAATAATAATAATAATAATAATAATAATAATAATAATGAATAAAATAATTTTTACAAAGTCGTATCATTCATAGCACATCATTTCATAAGCGGAAGAACGAAGAGAGAAAATAAATGCATAAGGAAAGTATGCATACACATCATTTTAATAAATCCCTAAAAAATGGGTCTTAGGAGCGTTTTTTGGGAAAATTACTGGGCCAAATCCCCTTTGGAAATTTGCAACCTGATTCTTCACCTTTTTCTCTTCGTTTTGATATGTTGTGCATCCAAATCGGACATCCCAGTCAAAAGTTATCGCACTTTGAACATCTGCTGCCCCTTTTTATCATAAAAAGTCCTTTTTTTTACTAGCACATGCATAAATACATTCATTCTAGGGGCCATTAGATATCCCTAAGACAAAGACGAAAGAGGCCCAAGTACGCTTCTAATCTTCTATAAGGAATAGACAAGTGTGTTAAGGTATATGGTGACCTTTATGAGGAAGGAACCATTCTACCAAAGTGGGTATGGTGCTCCGTGAAGCGTAAGCATTAAGGACAATACCAAAGTCATTGTCTTAAGGCATATCTATCTTGCACTAATCATTCATTTTATTTCAAAATAAAAAATAAATATTCTTAAATTCATATGCATTCTAGAAAGTAGCTGGTATTCTTCATACCCTCATCTGCATACAAAAATCCCAAACACTATCCTACATCATGTTAGGAAATAAAACATGATAATGTTTAGGAAAACAACAAACACTTTCATACATACATCCACCAAACTTCATCCTCATAACATGCATCTAGTAGTAGGCAGTTGAAGAAAGTGGACATTCCTCAATACCATGTCAAGAGGATAGAGCATTTACATGCCATGCACGGGAAGTAAAAAAAAAAAGAAATTAAATAGAAATTCTAACCCGCCTATGGGTTCATTTAGGCTTCTCCGTTTTTTAAAACATTGCATCGAGGAATGTACACTGTCTGGATGAAATAAATAAAATTGTTTGTTTTCATCATCTCTTCAACCGTCTATTACATTCATAAATTTCATTCATTCTCACTTTAATAATAAGATAATAAAAAGAAAGGATTAATTGATGTGCTTCCCATTAATCGAAATAAGATAAAGAGCAAATCTTTCGTCGTCAAGTTCTCTCCAACGGTTGATCCGCCTAAGGAGGGGCAGGGATGTTGTTACATTCGTTCATGCCTCGAATCAAAGTTGTACCAGGGAGATATGCAAAAACATTTCCCATCAATGAGGATATCTCCAGCATAGTTGACATTGGGGGCAAAATTAGAAGTGGGAGAATCTATTCCCCCAAGGAGCTATAAGATGATGCTCCTATGAATAAAGGAAAAAATAAGACGGAAGAAAAACATAATCCAAAGAGGAAATTGAGAAGACTTTGGACTCACGACGCTAAGGCAGTTCTTTCAATGCTCCACCAAAAAAGACAAACTCACGGTAGGTAATAAGCTGGTCACGTTTCGAGCTAAAGACGACATTCGGATCAGCAAGCCCGTCTGCCCTACCTTGAATGGATGCGGCTGAAGAGGACCTTTGAAATATCTTTTGCTAATATGAAAAGATTTCCCTAACAATATGAAGGTGACCCACATGATGAGAAAATATGGATATCGCCCAAACCAAGGGCTCATTGGAAACTCTCAAGGAATAAGGGAGCCACCAGATTTTAAAGACAATCCTTTGAAGCATGACCCTACAAAGGATCAAGCCGCACGGAGAAAAGGGAAGTCTCCCCTCTGCACCTCGAATCAGATTTTCCCAAATAGAGGGGTCCAAGCGTCGAGAGCGACCTTAGCCATTAGGTGTTCTCCTCCCAATTTTTTAGGGTTTGTAAATCCAATGACTATCAGAGATTACTCCTCGGGGCTAGCCTGACCCCCGAGCATTGTAGGGCACATATTTCCCTATTAATTACAAAGAATGTCATTCTTACTATCTACTTCTTTTCTTGTTATTCATATATAAAATAACCATGTTTAAGCAAACATTTTCAAAACGCGTCAAAGTAATCAAACTGCGCCATTAACCAAAATAAAAGTCAAATCCATTATCACTGATTGACTAGAAACACAAAATAAGATTCCACCTCATCATAATAAAGTCGTGTTTCACCAATGTTGTGCAAAGAGAAAAGAAAATCAAAAGAAGCCCATAGAAGACAAAGGCCAAAAAGAGAGGGCAAGATACCCCGTAGGAAACCCACCAAAGGGGGCTACACAAAAGTTAGGGTAAACCCTCTAGGAAACCCGAACAACCATAAAGGGTAGCCTAGGCAAAAATTAGGGTTACAAAATAAATTCCGCTAGGTTTCCCAAAGCAAGAAAAAAGAAACCTAGACAAAAGTTAGGAAAAAACAAAACACAACATCCTAGGCTGAAAACCCAAAGGGCGGACTAGGAAAGTCAATCAGTCATAGCAAACGCCATAGAATAAGACGTCATTCCATAAACAAAATGTTGTTTAAATTAGCCTAAACACTCTAACCAACCTTGGCTAGCCGTGCTTACAAAAACCATTTTTGTCAAAATAAAACAATTCTAAAACACAAGCCTTTGAATTAAATATCTTTTTCCTTCTTTTCTCTTGACCCTTACCATTTATTAGGGAAATGTGGAGATAGTAATCAATAGGAGGATTGACACCCCCAAGAAAAGGGAGGGGCACACTGACATGACAAGTCGCTCTACAATCAACACAATCATTCTTTGGTCATGGAAAATCAAGATGGCAAAATTGGTACAGCCTATCATGTCGACGAAAGCACATAACGTCAGAAGCTCGTCAGAAGCAAAAGCACATTGGTTAATCCTTTTGAAAATATTAATTGAAATAGCATTGTAGGATGCATATTGCGAACATTGCATGCATATGATAGGGTCCTATCTCTCAAAAAAGAAGAGAAAGAAAAAAAGAAAAAAAAGAGAGAATAATGCCTGCTAGGAGATTCTTAGGCAAAAGTTAGGGTAGCCCGCTAGATCGAAAACCCGCAAAGGGCGGTCTAGGCAAAAGTTAGGGCATTCATAAAAAAGGAAAAAAGCATGCTAAGATATCTTAGGCAAAAATTAAGGCAGCTCGCTAGACCGAAAACCCCAAAAGGGCGGTCTAGGAAAAAGATAGGGCTAAACCAAAAAATGAATAAAAGAGAGGGACCCTTCATCATAATCATAAAAAGTCCAGCGGGAGAATGCCGAGTCACTTTTCCAGAAGCATCGATCAAAAAGAATAGATTGCATTTAGGGCATCCACACACAAGTAGTCGCACAAAATGACTTTGTCAAGATCAAAAACAAAAAATAATAAAAAAATAAAAATAAAAAATAAAAATAACTTCAGATAAAAAACAAAAAAAAACAAAAAACATTCATGCATATAAGGAGACTAGCTCCATGTTTGTGATTGAAAACAGGATCACCGAGACCAAGTCTCCAAATAATGCCCTAAAGAAAACAGAGCAAGTCGTTAATCAAGCGACTCAGCAGAATAAAAGCTTCCAAAAATCAAGAGCTCCAACTTCCATCCTTCTACTCTAAAAAAAGAAGGCACATATAAGAAGTCTTCAAACATTTCTCTCCCTCAAGAAAGAAGAGCGAGTTGTCATCATCAAATAAGCTCAGAAGAAATAAGAAGCTTCCAGAAGCCAAAGCTCTAGTCATCATTTTCCTACCCAATAAAAGAGGACACAATCATCAAACATCATAAAAGAAAAGTCAATGGAAAGACTTAGTTATCCCCAAGCGGATCTTTTCCTACTCCAGAGGCAACACAAAATTTACCCTGCGGCTCAGCATCGCCACCACATGAGTCATCAAGCACACTCACCCAAAGTCTCCTCCACACTCCCCAATGGAGAATAAAGGCTCTAAGAGCCCATCATCATCAATAGTCAAAAGAGTCCAAATCTTCATACCAACAAGGGCTCAACAAAAAAAAAAGGAAGGAAAAAAGAAGAAAACTCTTGCATCCTGATAGCCGTTCCGCAAGCGTACGGAGTATCGCGTAATAAAAAGTTATCGTTCCCACAGAGATTATTCCCAAGTACCGGTACACAGTGATTCAATTATCTAAACAAATTGTTTCAAATAGAATATATTGCAAAATGAATAGAAAACAAAAAACTATTGACAAGAGACTCAAGGTGAAAACTTTCTTAGGAGTCGGTAGGTTTATATGTTACGTATTCAATTTAAATCAATTTGTTTCCCATTATTCAACTTCTATTTCTAAGGTGAATTTTCCTTAATTGATTAATGTATTCCTCTCGAAACCCCACTAACGTACCTAATTACCGAAGAACAACGTTCAATTCGTTAAGTAGATCCTTTACGCTTTATGAAAATCCAATTACCCCTCAAAGAGTTTTGTCTACTTTCGTAACCCAAACCCCTAGGTTCAATTCCATGCTTTTCTAATGATATATCGATCTCTCAATCATCCACATCATTTAAATTCATCTAACCTTATCTCTAAGCCATTAGAAGCTTTAGGTTCTCATGGAAATGAATAGAAAACAGAAATTCAATAACAGAGAAATTCAAAGTATTCAAAATTGATACATAAACATATTCCTCCTAATCCCAAGAATGAGATTTAGTGTGCCATAGAAATGATGATTACAATCCACAATACAATAAATCAAACCCTAACATAAGAGAAAGTAGAAATGAGACAGGAAGTTAGAGAATAGAAGAGAAGTTCTCACTATCTCCTCTGTAGCTTCTTCAATTTCCCTCTTGTAGACCCCAAATCTTGCCCGGCCTCCAAATAAAGACCAGAAGACCTCCTTTTCGAAGATGGATGAAGCCTAAAAAGCCACTAGGAGAGACTATTAGGCCCCCATACTAGGATAGGAAGGATTTTCCGTACGAAAATAAGTTTTCTCGCCTCTTTGGGACGAGACCGCCGTCTCGAAATCGAGACCGCCGTCTCGCCTCAGGCAAGTGGCGAGACCGCCGTCTCGTTTGATGAGACGGCGGTCTCGCCACCTGCGAATGGCGAGACGGCGGTCTCGTTTGGCGAGACGGCAGTCTCGACCCCGTCAGACGAGAACGGCGGTCTCGCCACTGACAGGCACGAAAACCTATAAATAGGGGTCCTCCCCCCTTCATTTCCACACACCACAAGCTTCTAGCTCTCCCTTCTCTCTAAAACTTCTCTCTAGAATCCCTCCGACGCATTTTCGGAGTTTCTGAGTGCCTTTGAGAGCGTTTTTTCGGCGTCTAGAAGAGTTTCAGACGTCTTGTAGAGTGAAGGGCTGCCAAAAAGCACCATCTTTTTAAAGAGAAATAACAAAGAAAGCTTGCTTCGGAGGTTCAAATTCACTCTCTCTACTTTTTACTGCTTTAATTTAAATTATGCGATAGATTAGGGCCATGTAGTCATCATTTTAAATTCCGCACAATAAAAAGGGCAAAAGAGTATTTTCCGGTTTATTTATTAACATAAAAAGCTGGCCTATCATAGGGAACCCGAAAGGGGCATAGTAAAGGAACTAATACTTCCTTTACCACGTAACTAACTCCCTTACCCAACTCTGGTTCTAATGATCAAAGTTGGTTTTTGAAAACCAACGCCTTTTAAACCTTTTCCGATGTTTCCGGTAAAAACATCGGTGGCGACTCCATAGAACCCAAAATAAATAAAGTCCTTGGGTTAGCCCGGTTATCTGACAACCCAAGGACACCTTTCGAAAACCTCGCCCCTAGGTTAGCCCGGTTATCGGACAACCTAAAGGCGTTGTAACCACACATAAAAAAACGCGAAAACAAAAAGGGTCAAAAAAAAACCATCGCGTCGCTCTGACCGACCCTCTCTCTTTTTGAGACGGCGGCGACAGATGGCGACTCCACTGGGGAAGCCTCGAGAGTTGATCCCATTTAGTGATGGGTTGGCTTAAATAATAAATAAACCAAGAAAATAACACTTTTGCCCTTAACTTGTATTATAACATGTTTTAATGTTTGGCTTTAATAAATTGTTGTTTGTTTATACTTACGCAATTGCTTGAACTATAAACTGCACACAATCCCTTGCACACAACAGTTCCCTCTATACCCGGGGGCAAGTGAGATAACCATAGGGAGTGGGTGGCAGGTACGGTTCGCTGTAGTGAGGACCTTGAGCCCACCAGTGTGATCGGAAACCACCACTCAAGGTGATAACCTTCCTCTTTTGGCAACAAGAATGACTATGGCCTTAGTGCTAAGCATGGTCGGACGGCTGGAGAGTGGGGACCCTATAATGGGGGCACCTTGGGGGCCTTAGCCTGGTGAGAGCAGTTAGAACCAACCCTTGCCAATGCACTTTTCTGCAGGAAAACCCTACCTCGTAAAAACGAAATCTCGCCTGTTCGGGGATGATCGAATTGTGTGTGCATATGTTTGTTGCATTTGTCTGTTGCATAGCATAAACAAACAACAAAACAATAAAAACCAAAATATATTTTTCACAAATAAACACCCTTATCTCGGACAGTCTGCCTTTTAGCTAGCCTGGTTTCAGGTTATTTGTAAGTTAAGTAGCCACGCAGTTCCGACAGAAGAGATAAGGGACGTTAAATATTCTTTCGCATAAAGCCACATTTTATCTCGGACAGTCTGCCTTTTAGCTAGCCTGGTTTCAGGTTCTTTGTAAGCTAAGTAGCCACGCAGTTCCGACAGAAGAGATAAAAGGCTATAAAATAAACAAACAAATAAAAATAAAATCCATTTTTCCAAAGTCTGTAAATAAGGCCTGGTCCAAAAATATTATACTCATAAAACATTCATGTAGATAGTTTATTCTTTCAAAATCAAAATACGCAAACATCATGTAGAAAAAACATGATAAATAGAAAATAAACACTCACATACATTCAAATAAGCATCCATTTCATCAAAAATACATTTTGGTTTTAGAAATGGAGGGGACAAGTAGGCAAACAAAGAAGGTGGACATTCCCCGTTTCCATACTAAAAGGTTGGAACGGCTAAGCACAATAATGCCATCGGAGGTCCGCGCCGACTTCGAAAAATCCTACGGACGGATTTTAGACCTTCTAAAGATATGTGTCGATCAGGTGTTCCTAAGGGCACTAATCCACTACTGGAATCCAAATCTGCGATGTTTCGAGTTTCCGTAGTTCGACTTGGTGCCCACCCTAGAGGAGTATGATACCATGTTGAGGTGGCCCAAATCAGCCGGGGTCCACGTCCGCCACGAAGCGTATACTCCCGCAGCACCGATCCGCTGCCCTTATTCGGTTGCCATTCCGCCGAGTACCCCGATAAAGAAGGGGAACACCCGGGGTTGGAAAGTAACGATGTTAGAAGACCACTTGTCCTACCTGGCTCGAACGGACGAGTGGGTTGCCTTTAACAAAACCCTGACACTCATAATTTTTGGAACAGTCTTGTTCCCCTTCCATTTCGACACAATAGATCAGGCCGTCATGGACGCCTTCTTCGCCTGGGATGTGAATTCGAAAAGTCCCCTGCCTGCTATTCTTGCCGACACCCCGCTCTCGGTGGAATTTTGTCACCAGAAGCAGGGCAAAATACTCCACTGCTGCTCTTCATTGCTATTTGTGTGGAGCGCCACTCACCTGTACGCCTCCAGTCATATGGGGATATTCCCCGACCCTTTGAGAAGTTTCTCCAAGATCCCCCTCGAGCGTCGTCTGACCTCAGAATGGAGGGATGAGTGGGAACGCAAGGACGCCAACAGTATATCCTGGGTCTGTCCTTGGTTCCGACCCGGCCCAGTTCTCATCAGATGTAGGGACTATCTGAGTGTACCCTTGATAGGACTCAGGGGCTGCATAGCTTACTCACCTAAAGTATCTATGAGGCAGCTCATGAGGACCCAAACTACCATTTCCCGAGGAGAGCTCGGAGGACTGTGCTTCTTTGGAGACCCATGCACCATCGCCAACTCACTAGCTGTGAGAAAAGCATGGGAGAGGCCAGTCTACATGGGAGACAGAGAGCTAGGAAAAGCTCGGGTGGCTATCACTAGTGACTATGAGGCATGGAGAAATAGAAGAGGGGTGGCTCAATCATCCACCACACCCACTACGAGCGCCAGAAATGAAGGGCTGCAGACTCAAATTGACGCCTTGACCCAGAGGATAGAGATCATGGGAGCCCAGATGAGGGCCCTTGAGGAAAAAGAGCAAGAATCTATCCTCACGATTGATGGTCTGCGAAGGCAAGGCAAGAAAAGGATCATGAAATAGAGCGCCTCAAGGACCAATGTGTCGACGCTAATGAACAAGCTATCCGAACATCCAAAACTGCCAGAACCAGTTCGGATAGCCAACTGCAAGAGATAACCGCCAAAACATCACACCTTGAGGCCGAATCCGCTAAGCAGGCTCAAACGATCAAGGAGTTGTCGGAAGGGCTCCTCAAGGCTCGATTAGACATCCGCCAAGAGCGAGAGGCCAACAGGAGACTCACCAAAAGTCTCTCTGAGCTACGCCACAAAGAAAAAGAAGGGCTAGCTCAGTATGGCCAAGTACTTCAAGAGAAAGACCGAGTCGTCGAAAAGCTCGATGAACTACAAGCCTTGGTCGTTCATCAAGAGGCGAAGATCAAAGAGGCTCAACAATACAGTGAAGATATGAGCCAGGCGGTCCGCAAACAAAGCGAAGCACTTGCTCGTCATGTCCGGGAAGCTGAAAGGGAACTACAGAGGAATCAAGACCCTCCTGTGGGTTTCTTTAAAGTTTTCCACTTTTGCCAAAAGTTGCTTCGCAGTATAGAATAGGGGAATGTACACCTTTTTGTTGAAAAAATAAAATTCTTCTTTTTGTTCAATGACTGTCTACTTGCATGCATAAGCATTCATTTGCGTATTTAATTTCCCCTCCTTCACGCTTAATAAATAAGATAATAAAAAGGAAGGATTAACTAACACGTCTCCTAACTCAGAAGAATGGAGAAAAAGCCACTCCTAATAAAGCTCATCCCAACGGTCGACTCGTCGCAAGAGGAAAATAAGCCTCGACCGTTGGTCCTCAAGAGTAAAGAAGAGGGGGCAAGGACGCCAGTGCAACTATTTATGCCACGTCCTTTCCCCTACAAGTCAAATAAAGTTGTACCATGGAGATATGGGGAATCTCCACCAATAAAAGAAGAAATAACCAACATAGCCGGCATTGGGGGCACAACTAGAAGTGGAAGAATCTACTCCCCCAAGGACACACAAGAAGAGGTCCTCAAAAATAAAGGAAAAAATAAAAAGACCGAAGAAGAAAAAGAAAATAAAGAATCCAAGGAGGAGACAGAGGAATTACTCTAGTTTATAAGGCAGTGTGAGTATTCCATTATAGACCAGCTCAATCGTACACCTGCAAAGATCACGTTGCTATCTTTGATAATGAGCTCGGAACCGCACCGGAACGCCCTACTGAAGGTCTTGAGCGAGGCGCATGTACCTTACACAATATCCCAAGAAAAGGTCGAGAGGATCGTCGATCACATCATGACAAACGATCACCTCACCTTTATAGAGGAAGAACTCCCCCTAGAGGGGTCAAGCCACAACAAGCCCTTGCATATCTCGGTCAAATGCAAGGAGTACCTCATGGCCAAAGTCCTTGTGGATAACGGGTCATCCTTGAACGTGATGCCCAAGTGCACACTGGATAAGTTGACTATCCAAGGAACCCGTCTGCGCCCAAGCAGCACCATCATTCGAGCCTTCGACGGATCCAAACGAGAAGTAGTGGGAGAGATCAATTTGCCAATCCAAGTTGGACCCACTACCTTCAACATCGATTTCCATATAATGGATATTACTCCAGCATACAACTGTCTCCTCGGCAGGCCTTGGATTCATGACGCTAAGGCAGTACCTTCAACGCTCCACCAGAAAGTCAAGTTCATAGTGGACGACAAACTGGTCACAGTCCAAGCAGAAGACGATATCCTGATCAGTGGACCGTCCACCCAACCTTATGTGGATGCGGCCGAAGAAGCCCTTGAAACATCTTTTCAAGCGCTCGAAATTGCCAAGCATAGAGCGACTTCCCGTGAAACACAAAGGTAGCCCGCATGATGTTGAAGCACGGTTACCATCCTGGCCAAGGATCGAGGGCAGATTCCCAAGGCATGAGGGAACCCCTGGAATTCAAAGATAATCCTTGCAAGTACGGCCTAGGATATGACCCTACTAGGGGCCGAGCGGAAAGAAGAAAAGGGAAGTCTCCCCTCCGCACACTCAAGCAAATTTTCCGAAGTGGAGGGGTGCAAGCGTCAAGAGCCACTCTAGTCATTAGGAAATCTTTTTCTTTGTTTAAGGGATGTAAACCCCATGATTGTTAGAGACTATCCCCCGGGGCGAGCCCGACCCCCGGGCATTTTAGGGCACATATTCCCTTATTAATTAATAAAGAATGATTCTTTCTATCTGCTTCTCTTCTTTCTACTTCTGACTAGACCACGTGAATAACCCTGTCTAAGTAAACATAAAAAAGAAGAAGAATAAAAAGTGCTTCCAAATAATCAACATTTAAAATTGCTATTGCCATCAAGCTAGTTGATTAGAAGCACATAAGAATAAGGCTTCACCTCACCCATAAAGAAAGTCATACTTCGCCAATACTGTGAACAAAAAAAACAAATCCACAAAAGAAAAAGCCTAGAGAAGCCAAAGGCCAAAGAAAAGGGCAAATTACCCGGTAGGAAACCCACTAAGGGGGCTACACAAAAGATAGGGTCGACTCGGTAGGACACCCGAACAACAATAAAGGGTAGCCTAGGCAAAAGTTAGGGTTACAAATAAGGTCCGCTAGGATTTCTCCAAAAATTTTACAAAAGAAGGAACCTAGACAAAAGTTAGGGCCAACACACAGTATCCTAGTTCGAAAACCCAAAGGGCGATCTAGGGAAATCAGCTAGCCATTTAAAAAGCAATGGAGATAAAACCAAAGAGCGCAAATACAAAAAAGAAAGGAAGAATGTTTGCTTAGACAAAGCCTAAACACCCAGGCTTAACCTTAACCAGCCATTCTTACAGAATCCTTTTATCAATAAAAATCAACCCTCTAAAACACAAACCATTGATTTTTACCCTTTTACTTCTTTTCTCTTGACCCTCACAACAATATTCTAATAATTAATTTGGGAATGTGGAGGCGTATAGTCAACAAGAGGATTGA
This sequence comes from Sphenostylis stenocarpa, assembly GCA_963425845.1. Taxonomy (NCBI): domain Eukaryota; kingdom Viridiplantae; phylum Streptophyta; class Magnoliopsida; order Fabales; family Fabaceae; genus Sphenostylis; species Sphenostylis stenocarpa. The sequence continues at coordinate 47,633,369 of OY731406.1, forward strand.
AATCCCTAAAGCAAAGAAAGAGGGACACTACGTGACAAAAGGTGCTCTACAAAAACAAAAAGAAGAAAAAGAGAAAAATAGAGAAAGAAAGAAATTACCCTTCGGTCACAAGAAGTCCGGCATGGTACAGCCAAGAGTAAACGCAGCGAATCAGAAGGCTTTCAGCGCAACGAGACACGTTGGTTAAATCCTTCTGAAAGCTTAATCAAAATAGGCATTATAGGACATCAAAACATAAAAACATTGCATGCATAAAATGTTTTTGAATCAGGTCCTATTTTCTTTTAAAAAAAAAAACCTTCCGTAAATCGAGACCGCCGTCTGGTTATCCCAGACCGCCATCTCGGTTACCCTCCAAGACGAGAACGCCGTCTCGACCCACCAGACCGCCGTCTCGACTCAGGCAAAAACGAGACCGCCATCTCGCTCGACCAGACCGCCGTCTCGTTAAGCCCAACGTCGAGACCGCCGTCTCGATGGACCAGACCGCCGTCTCGATTTGGAGGAGACGCGAGACCGCCGTCTCGCCTTCCCAGACGGCGGTCTCGAATTGAAAAAAAATCCTATAAGTAGGGGGCGCGCTAGGGGGGTTTCTCACAACTCTCCTTGCATCCAGAACCTCCCTTTCTCAACTTTTGCTCTCCCAAGCACCCCATAGTCAAAATGTTTGGCAGAAGCGCTTCTAGAAAGAGAAGGAGCACCGCTGGTGCCAGCAGTTCTGCAGCACCGCCACCCCAAGATCCTTCGCAACTATCACCGCAGCACCAGGCCCGCCCGGACAACATCCGAACCTATGCGTGGCACCCGATGCTGAAGCTGGACTTCAGCCTCCTGGCAGAATTTGGATGGGAGGACGACGTCCGGGCCCACATTGACAGTATCGGGTGGGGTTTTCTGTTGCAGCCACCACCCACACATGTGTACCCACAGGCGGTACTAGAATTCTTGGCCTCGGTCTCCTACTCTGAGGTCCCCTCCACGGTCCCGGGCCTGCCGCCCACCAAGATGGTGACCTACTTCATGGGTGGAAGTTACCAGGCCACCACCCTCGACGAGTTCAACATGGCCATCGGGTTCGTCCGGCCCGAGGCCACAGTGACCCAGGAATACCGGGAGGCCATCTGCTCCCGGCCCACCAACCTCACTGCCGCTGAGATGTGGAACGAGCTCACGGGAGCCACCACACTGCCCACGCTGATGAGGGGGTCCGTGCTGCCCCCAGCACTCCGCATCTGCCATAAGCTGCTGGCAGGAACCATCCATGGGAGAAAAGAGAGTCAGGGCAAGGTCTCCCTCCCTGATCTCTTCGTACTTTATTGCATGAGTCAGAAGCGGCGCTGCAACCCCAGCTACTTCTTCCTGAGAGCCCTCAAGGACTTTGGGAATAGATCAGCGGGGGCCATTCTTGTGGCTCCCCTCATCACTCCCCTAGCAGAAAGATGGGGGTGCCCTGGCCGGGAAGAGCTGGCCCACAACCTGCGACCTGAATCCATCGGCGGGTCAATCTTGGTCAGCATGGGAATGCTGATCCGCAGAGGGACCCAGCTGGCCCTCCATCCTACACTGGATTTCGTACTAGATCTCCAGGGGCTGGTGGCAATGCAGGATATCCCCACGCCCCCCCGAATTCCAGCAGCAGCAACAACAACCACCACCGTACACGGACGATTTCGCCGATATGAACCGCAACGTGAACGATTTGCGTCGGCAGCTCGACCAAATGACGGTGCGGCAAGAGACCTACCACACCCGGCAAGAGGAGATGTACCAGCATCAGTAGGTGATGCGGCAGGAATGGGCAACATTCCAGCAAGAATACCGCGACGAAGTCCGAGAGCAAGCGGACTTCCGATATCACGTCTACCAGCAATTCGCCCGCGTATCATCTCCAGAAGATAGCCCTTAGGGACGATACTTGCCTGAACAAAAAGTGGTTGTAATAAAATTTCCCATAAATAAAATTTTATTTCATGCATCTCTTTGCTACCCCTTTGCAAAAGCTAGCGTAACAAAAAAAAACTTAAAAAGGAAAAAAAAAAAAAAGCATACGCTCAATAAGAAAAGCCAAAATTCTAAATCGCGATAAAAAAGAGATAAAACCGCGAGAAAAAAGGCAGGATCTCAACCAATAAAATTTCGACAACCAAACAAAAGTTGAACAGAAAACAAGACTCAATCTTACCAGCCAGCAAGAGTCGGATAGTCGCCACCAAAAGTCAAAAACAAAAATCCCCAGCAACCAACAAAGCTGAATGAAACACAAAAATCCCCGGTACAGCCCGGATGACCATTCAAGAGGTCCGAGAACAATCAACCAAACACAAAAAACACTTCACAGAGAATGGCGCATGAGCTACCCGAGCAGTAAGCCGCCACTACCACCAGTCCTATGCAATGGACTGTACCAAACCAGCGCACAAGGAGTGCCTGACCGGCGCATGGGCCACTTGAACAGTAAGCCGCCACTACCACCAGTCCTACGCAGTGGACTGTACCAGCCTGATAGGGGGTTTATACCTATCAACCTGCGCACGCGTTGCGCCTGATCTGCGCTCGAGTCGGATCAGTAAGTCGCACTACCACCCTGATGGGGGATCATACCCATCCAGTCCCACACAACGGACTGTACCACCCTGATGGGGGGCTCATACCCATCCAGTCCCACACAACGGACTGTACCACCCTGATGGGGGGATCATACCCATCCAGTCCCACACAACGGACCGTACCAGCCTGATGGGGGGTTCATACCCATCCAGTCCCACACAACGGACTGCAACTACCAGCCTGATGGGGGGTTCATACCCATCAACCGAAGGATCGGCTACCGTCAGAAGGAGTATCCTTAGGTTTTACCACGTTTCCACCGAAGGGATCGGCTACGTCAGAAGTAGTATCCTGGAAGTGCACGAACACCGAAGTTTTCCCCAGAAGATCATCCGCCGCAAGACGAAACATCCGAAGGGCAACCAGGCAAGAGGGTCAACTCCTTTACCTTCTTGTTAATCTGTCTGGCACAACAGACCAACAGTTGACTAGTCAGGTAAAGGGGGGGCAGTTGTAGACCCCAAATCTTGCCCGGCCTCCAAATAAAGACCAGAAGACCTCCTTTTCGAAGATGGATGAAGCCTAAAAAGCCACTAGGAGAGACTATTAGGTCCCCATACTAGGATAGGAAGGATTTTCCGTACGAAAATAAGTTTTCTCGCCTCTTTGGGACGAGACCGCCGTCTCGCCTCAGGCAAGTGGCAAGACCGCCGTCTCGTTTGATGAGACGGCAGTCTCGCCACCTGCGAATGGCGAGACGGCGGTCTCGCTTCCCCAGACGGCGGTCTCGCCACCTGCGAATGGTGAGACAGCGGTCTCGTTTGGCGAGATGGCGGTCTCGCCATCCGCGCAGGACGAGACGGCGGTCTCGTTCGGTGAGACGGCGGTCTCGACCCCGTCAGACGAGAATGGCGGTCTCGCCACTGACAGGCGCGAAAACCTATAAATAGGGGTCCTCCCCCCTTCATTTCCACACACCACAAGCTTCTAGCTCTCCCTTCTCTCTATAACTTCTCTCTAGAATCCCTCCCCCCTTCATTTCCACACACCACAAGCTTGTCAGAAGCAAAAGCACATTGGTTAATCCTTTTGAAAATATTAATTGAAATAGCATTGTAGGATGCATATTGCGAACATTGCATGCATATGATAGGGTCCTATCTCTCAAAAAAGAAGAGAAAGAAAAAAAGAAAAAAAAGAGAGAATAATGCCTGCTAGGAGATTCTTAGGCAAAAGTTAGGGTAGCCCGCTAGATCGAAAACCCGCAAAGGGCGGTCTAGGCAAAAGTTAGGGCATTCATAAAAAAGGAAAAAAGCCTGCTAAGATATCTTAGGCAAAAATTAAGGCAGCTCGCTAGACCGAAAACCCCAAAAGGGCGGTCTAGGAAAAAGATAGGGCTAAACCAAAAAATGAATAAAAGAGAGGGACCCTTCATCATAATCATAAAAAGTTCAGCGGGAGAATGGCAGTCACTTTTCCAGAAGCATCGATCAAAAAGAATAGATTGCATTTAGGGCATCCACACACAAGTAGTCGCACAAAATGACTTTGTCAAGATCAAAAACAAAAAATAATAAAAAAATAAAAAATAAAAATCACTTCAGATAAAAAACAAAAAAAAACAAAAAACATTCATGCATATAAGGAGACTAGCTCCATGTTTGTGATTGAAAATAGGATCACCGAGACCAAGTCTCCAAATAATGCCCTAAAGAAAACAGAGCAAGTCGTTAATCAAGCGACTCAGCAGAATAAAAGCTTCCAAAAATCAAGAGCTCCAACTACCATCCTTCTACTCTAAAAAAAGAAGGCACATATAAGAAGTCTTCAAACATTTCTCTCCCTCAAGAAAGAAGAGCGAGTTGTCATCATCAAATAAGCTCAGAAGAAATAAGAAGCTTCCAGAAGCCAAAGCTCTAGTCATCATTTTCCTACCCAATAAAAGAGGGCACAATCATCAAACATCATAAAAGAAAAGTCAATGGAAAGACTTAGTTATCCCCAAGCGGATCTTTTCCTACTCCAGAGGCAACACAAAATTTACCCTGCGGCTCAGCATCGCCACCACATGAGTCATCAAGCACACTCACCCAAAGTCTCCTCCACACTCCCCAATGGAGAATAAAGGCTCCAAGAGCCCATCATCATCAATAGTCAAAAGAGTCCAAATCTTCATACCAACAAGGGCTCAACAAAAAAAAAGGAAGGAAAAAAGAAGAAAACTCTTGCATCCTGATAGCCGTTCCGCAAGCGTACGGAGTATCGCGTAATAAAAAGTTATCGTTCCCACAGAGATTATTCCCAAGTACCGGTACACAGTGATTCAATTATCTAAACAAATTGTTTCAAATAGAATATATTGCAAAATGAATAGAAAACCAAAAACTATTGACAAGAGACTCAAGGTGAAAACTTTCTTAGGAGTCGGTAGGTTTATATGTTACGTATTCAATTTAAATCAATTTGTTTCCCATTATTCAACTTCTATTTCTAAGGTGAATTTTCCTTAATTGATTAATGTATTCCTCTCGAAACCCCACTAACGTACCTAATTACCGAAGAACAACGTTCAATTCGTTAAGTAGATCCTTTACGCTTTATGAAAATCCAATTACCCCTCAAAGAGTTTTGTCTACTTTCGTAACCCAAACCCCTAGGTTCAATTCCATGCTTTTCTAATGATATATCGATCTCTCAATCATCCACATCATTTAAATTCATCTAACCTTATCTCTAAGCCATTAGAAGCTTTAGGTTCTCATGGAAATGAATAGAAAACAGAAATTCAATAACAGAGAAATTCAAAGTATTCAAAATTGATACATAAACATATTCCTCCTAATCCCAAGAATGAGATTTAGTGTGCCATAGAAATGATGATTACAATCCACAATACAATAAATCAAACCCTAACATAAGAGAAAGTAGAAATGAGACAGGAAGTTAGAGAATAGAAGAGAAGTTCTCACTATCTCCTTTGTAGCTTCTTCAATTTCCCTCTTGTAGACCCCAAATCTTGCCCGGCCTCCAAATAAAGACCAGAAGACCTCCTTTTCGAAGATGGATGAAGCCTAAAAAGCCACTAAGAGAGACTATTAGGCCCCCATACTAGGATAGGAAGGATTTTCCGTACGAAAATAAGTTTTCTCGCCTCTTTGGGACGAGACCGCCGTCTTGAAATCGAGACCGCCGTCTCGCCTCAGGCAAGTGGTGAGACCGCCGTCTCGTTTGATGAGACGGCGGTCTCGCCACCTGCGAATGGTGAGACGGCGGTCTCGCTTCCCCAGACGGCGGTCTCGCCACCTGCGAATGGCGAGACGACGGTCTCGTTTGGCGAGACGGCGGTCTCGCCATCCGCGCAGGACGAGATGGCGGTCTCAACCCCGTCAGACGAGAACGGCGGTCTCGCCACTGACAGGCGCGAAAACCTATAAATAGGGGTCCTCCCCCCTTCATTTCCACACACCACAAGCTTCTAGCTCTCCCTTCTCTCTAAAACTTCTCTCTAGAATCCCTCCGACGCATTTCCGGAGTTTCTGAGTGCCTTTGAGAGCGTTTTTTCGGCGTCTAGAAGAGTTTCAGACGTCTTGTAGAGTGAAGGGCTGCCAAAAAGCACCCTCTTTTTAAAGAGAAATAACAAAGAAAGCTTGCTTCGGAGGTTCAAATTCACTCTCTCTACTTTTTACTGCTTTAATTTAAATTATGCGATAGATTAGGGCCATGTAGTCATCATTTTAAATTCCGCACAATAAAAAGGGCAAAAGAGTATTTTCCGGTTTATTTATTAACATAAAAAGCTGGCCTATCATAGGGAACCCGAAAGGGGCGTAGTAAAGGAACTAATACTTCCTTTACCACGTAACTAACTCCCTTACTCAACTCTGGTTCTAATCACCAAAGTTGGTTTTTGAAAACCAACGCCTTTTAAACCTTTTCCGATGTTTCTGGTAAAAATATCGGTGGCGACTCCATAGAACCCAAAATAAATAAAGTCCTTGGGTTAGCCCGGTTATCGGACAACCCAAGGACACCTTTCGAAAACCTCGCCCCTAGGTTAGCCCGGTTATCGGACAACCTAAAGGCGTTGTAACCACACATAAAAAAACGCGAAAACAAAAAGGGTCGAAAAAAAACCATCGCGTCGCTCCGACCGACCCTCTCTCTTTTTGAGACGGCGGCGACACCTCTTGATAGAAGAAATCGTTCTCCCTCTTTTGCTCTGGTTTTCTTCAATTTTCTTTTTGGGAAAAATGCCTCTCGTCTTCGTGTTCCTTTGTGCTCCGTAACTTCTTTTTTATATCTTTTATGCTCAAAAACCGCTCCTTTAATTCAGGGAAAATACAAAACGTGCAGAATCCACTGGCAGTGGGAAAAACCCATGGCCAGTGGATCGTGACAGGGGCCCAACACTCATTTTCCAGTGAAGTCCACGACCAGTGGGAAAAAGCCACGGCCAGTGGATCGTGACAGGGGCCCAATACTCATTTTTCAGTGAAGTCCACGGCCAGTGGATCGTGACAAGGGCCCAATACTCATTTTCCAGTGAAGTCCACGGCCAGTGGGAAAAACCCATGGCCAGTGGATTTGTTTTACGCCACAGTGCCATTTTCCAGTGAAGTCCATTGCCAGTAGGAAAAACCCACTGCCAGTGGATCTCACTTAACTTCACCCAAAATGCTCTTTAACAATGCTTTAAGGCCCTGAAGTGTTCTTTTCTCTTTTCTTTTACAATGCAATCCAAGGTTTTATTTTTTTGCTTTTAGTGGCTTGAATTCCTTTCCATCCAATGCTTCATCAAATGCTTCCCGTTTCCAAGTTTATAAACCTATAACAAAGCTATTCCTGCAAAACTGAGACACCCGAATAACATGTGTGGAATGAAGGAAAACAATTGGAATTAAGGGGAATTCTAACACAAATAAACTAGAAAACTCAAATAAAGCACCATTAAAAATGATGCAAACTAGACACTTATCACATCCCTAGTGGATGTCCAAAACAAAGGGCCGCAACAGAGAAGGCCGAATAAAAATCCTCAAGTGGATCTCCTAAAAAGTCTACAAAAAGGAATAAGAAATTCCCATCCCCCAGTGGAATAAGAGCTTCACAAGTTTAGCTCGCATCAACATCAATCAATGAGCCAAGACTCCATCCTTAGAAAAGAAAAATTAGATCCCCAGGAAGTCAACTAATTCCCTGGTGGATCACCAAAAAAAAGAAAACTTCATCACTAGTGGACCCCCCAAAAAGAAAGAAAAAAAAATCCAGCGTAATAAAAAGAGACTAAAAAGTAAAAAGGCTTACCCATTATCCCAAAAAAGCCAAACTCCAAATCGCGAAAAAAAGAGATAAATTGCGGAAAAAGGCGAAATCAAATAAAAATCCTAGCTCCCTAAGTAGGTCACCTTAGAAAAAGGAAAAATCAACAAAAAAGAAGGAATCAAATATTTCATTCCCTCAACAGAATAAGAGCATCACAAAAACCAGGTCGCACCCATATCAATTAAGGAGCCGAGACTCCATTCCCCCAAACGGCTACCAAAATCTGACCCCCGGGAAGTCAACCAATTCCCCGGTGGATCACCAAAAAGAGAAAGATCATCCCCAGTGAGCCTACTGCAAAGGAAAAACTTCATATTCATCCTTAGAATATCATTTGCCTACGCATAGGCAAGACCTGGCAAGCAAAAGCCAGCATCCCCATATCAGCCTAGTCAGAGGAAAAACAAATGTAGCCAAAAGTCTTCACTTCCGATGAAGCATCTGCCCACTTAGAGGCATTACCAGAAACTCAATGGAGTATTTGTCTGCTCAGAGGCACCATCAAAATCAGCAAATTTTCAATAAGATATCCGCCTACTCAAGAGGCGTCACCCAGATCAGCAAATCCCTAGAGGATTCCTGCCTACCTAAGAGGCACTCTGTTAGAAAAGTAGTTTTAAATCAAGAGGGGGGGTGAATTGATTTTTGAAAGTTTTTCGCAATACACAGATTATCTAATCCGAAAATTAAGTTTACTAATCAATTCACGAATCACAAAGCAATTAAACAATATAAGCGCAGCAACTGAAATTAAAGAGAGAAAGGTTAGGAAAGATTTCACCGGTAATTTTATACTGGTTCACCCAATACCAGGGCTACGTCCAGTCTCCAGCCAAATTCCAGCTGGGTTCCACTAGAATAGATGTTTTACAGACTCAACAATCTTACACCTACTCTAACACCAGAACCAATTTCCAGTTCTCGACTTTAACCTTTCCACCAAGAACCAAATTCCAGTTCTTGGAAACCTCTCGCAACCAAATTCCAGCTAGCAGAGAAACCAGTACCCAAATTCCAGGCACCACACAAGTACAAGAACCAAATTCTAGTTCCCGCACTTAACCTCTCCACCAAGAACCAAATTCCAGCTCTTGATAACCTCTGCAACCAAATTCCAGCTGCAGAGAAACCAAGTGCCCAAATTCCAGGCACCACACACAAGAACCAAATTCCAGCTCCCGTGCTCAACCTCTTACCAAGAACCAAATTCCAGTTCTTTATAACCTCCACAACCAACTTCCAGCTGCAGAGAAAACTTGTGCCCAAATTCCAGGCACAAACACAATACAAAGTAATGAAAATGAATTTACAAAGAAGAAACAAGAAAGCTCAAACCGGATTACGCTAATCCACAGTAAGTTTCTTCTTCAAGGATGCAATATGCCTCAAGAAAGATTTCAAAAATAACTTCACAAAATAGTTGTAATTCTTTCTTGGAAAAAGTGCTCTAGTTGCTTGATTGATTGCTTTGTTTCTGTAAAAACTGATATTCAATCTCTGTTTAAAAGTTTCAAGCAAAACTGTTTATAAAAGAGTATTTTCAAATCTGCTGCATTAATTAATCTGTTGAAAGTTTGTTTTAATCTGTTGAAATAGCCGTTATAATCTGTTAAAAGTCCTTTCAACCCATTAATGCGTTCTTGCTTCTTTAACAGAATCGTTTTAGCTGATACGACCACTTTTATATCAGTTAAAACATTTTACAAACTTTTTCTAAGTATAAAACAATCGATTGAATCGTGTATTAATCGATTGATTTGTTTAAAAACCTTCTTATAAAACTTTCCAAGTTATTTTAGCTGATATAAAGTTGTTTTAATCGGTTGAAATACGTTTTAATCGATTGAAACTCTGTACAAAGATTTTCCAAGTTATTTTAATCGATTGAAATGCGTTTTAATCGATTGAAACTCTGTACAAAAATTTTCAAGTCATTTTAATCGATTGAAATTCGTTTTAATCGATTGAAATAAGTCTGATCGGTCATAATTCAATTCTGATCGATCATAACCGACTCTGATCGGTCATAATTTCATTCTGATCGATCATCCTGACTTCCAAAGTGGTTTTAATCGATTGAAACGTGTTTTAATCGATTAAAATAAGTCTGATCGCTCATTTTTAAAGTCTGATCGATTATATTTTATTCTGACCTGTCATATTCGAATTCTAATCGGTCATAAAGGGTTTTAAAGTGTTTTAATCGATTAAAAGAAGTTTGTATCGATTAAAATACTGTAAAAACACTTCTTTAAACATTCTAAGTGATTTTAATCGTTTCTTTCAAAGCAATATCAGTTAAAAACATTATTAAGAAAGTTCTTTGTCAAAATGCTTTTGTTTTTGATTTGTTTAAAACTATTTTTGAGGCATTTTGCAAAATGAATGAAGAAGCTTTATGCAGTGGAAAAGGTAAAGTGGTTTTACCTAAGCTTTCTGTTAAGACACACTAAGTCTTCAGCTCCATTCTTCTGAGTGACTTGTTTGACTGTTGCAGAGTTGACCTTTGACTTTATCTTTGACTTCATCAAATCACTGAGATCTTTGCTAGGATCACTTTCACACTCATCAAAAATCCCCGACAACCAGCCAAGTCGGATGACCACTACCAAAGGATCAAAACAAAGAATCCCCAACAATCAACAAGCTGGATGACTGTCGGAAAAGCCAAAAAACAAAGAATCCCCGGCACACTGAAAGACTTTACCAGAAAGGTCCAAAAACATTTACCAAAACAGAAATCACTCCCCAAGGAGTCGGCGCATGAGCTAGAGCAGTAAGCCGCCACCACAGCCAAGGGGTCAGCTACCGCAAGAAGGAGCATCCTGAGGCACCTAACCAGATAAGGGTTCATACTCGTTAACCAAGGGGTCAGCTACCGCATCAAAGGAGCATCCTAAGGTTTCCCAACCGGCGCATGAGCGACTGAGCAGTAAGCCGCCACCACCACTAGTCCTACGCAGTGGATTGTACCAACCCAATGGGGGGTTCATACCTATCAACTTGCGCACAAAGTGCGCCTGATTTGCACGCGAGTCAGATCAGTAAGTCACAACTACCAGCCTGATGGGGGGTTTATACTCATCCAGTCCTACGCACAATGGACTGCAACTACCAACCTGATGAGGGGTTTATACTCATCCAGTCCGACGCACAGCGAACTGCAACTACCTGCCTGATGGGGGGTGGGGGTTTATACCCATCAACCGAAGGATCGGCTACCGTCAGAAGGAATATCCTGAGGTTCTACCCTGTGTCAACCAAAGGGATCGACTACCGTCAGAAGAAGCATCCTGGAGGCGCATAACACACTTTTCCCCAGAAGATCAACCGCCGCAAGATGGAACATCCGAAGGGTAACCTGGCAAGAGGGTCAAATCCTTTACCCTCCAGTCGATCTTCTTGGCACGACAGGCCAATAGTCGATTGGTCAGGTAAAGGGGGGGCAGCTGTAGACCCCAAATCTCGCCCGGCCTCAAAATAAGAGCAGAAGACCTCCTATTCAAAGATGGACAAAGCCTAAAAAGCCACTAGGAGTGACTATTAGGCTCCATATAGAGTAGGAAGGATTTTCTGTATAAAAATAAGGATTTTCACCTTCAGGAGTCGAGACAGCCATCTCGCTGAAGGGCAAGTCGAGACGTCGTCTTGTTTGGCGAGACGGCCATCTCGCCACTTGCAAATGGCGAGACCCCCTCCCGTTTGGCGAGAAAGCCTTCTCGTCACTGGCAAGTCGAGACCGTCGTCTCGCCAAACGAGACCGTCGTCTCGCCATTGATGCAAGTCGAGACCGCCGTCCCGAATGGCGAGACCGCCGTCTCGACCTGACAGGCACGAATCCCTATAAATAGTGAGCGCTCCCCCCTTCATTTCACACAGTTCTTCCACTTTCCCTTCTACACTTTCTCCAAATTCTTCTCCTAGAGTCCCTCAGAAGCATTTCTGGAGTTTCTAAGTGTCTAAGAGAGCTTTTTATAGCGTTTTTTAGAGTGATTTCGGCATTGTAAGAGCGAAGGGCTGCCAAAACGCACCCTATTTTTCAAGAGAATTAATCAAAAGCTTGCTCTGGAGGTTTCTTCACTCTCTTATATTAAATTGTGCAATAGTTATTAGGGTCATGTAGTCATTATTTTAATTCCGCAAATATAAGGGTAAAAACGTCATTTCAAAAGTTTATTTGTAAAATAACTGGCCTGTCATAGGGAACCCGAAAGGGGCGTTGTAAGGGAACTAACACTTTCCTTACACGTAACTAACTCCCTTACCCAACTATGGTTTTAACGACCAAAGTTGGTTTTCGAAAACCCAACGTCTTTTCTCTCCTTTTTCGAGGTTTCTGGTAAAAACATCGGTCGTGACTCCATAAGAACCCTTTCAAATTTGTTCTTAGGTCAGCCCGGTTATCGGACGATCTAAGAACGCCCTTTCGAAAACCTCGCCCTTAGGTTCAGCCCGGTTATCGGACAACCTAGAGGCGTTGTAACCACACCCATAAAAACACGAAAAACGAAAAGTCGAAACCATCACGTCGCTCCGACCGCATCTTTTGACGGTGGCGACATGGACCGTTTAAAATTGCGTCCCAAACACATCTATCACTAGACTCTAAAAATATTTGCATTCTAACTTTCCAGAAAGGATAATTTTGCCCCCAAAAAGTGGGGGTCTATTGATAGAAGCACCCTCGACAAACGTTTGATTTTGTCCGGCCATTTTCGAAAATTGAATGACTATCAAAGCAAGCTTTGATACCACTTGTTAGAATCACGCAGCGGAATGTTTGCATTTCCGGACAAAAATCAAGAGGGGAGGATGAATTGGTTTCTTAACAAAAACTAGGGTTTTAAAAATTTCACCGATTAAAATGCTGTGTAAAGTAAATAGAGTAAGGATAGAGTATTACACAGAAGATTTATACTGGTTCGGATCAAAAGACCCTACGTCTAGTTGCTAATCACTCAAACAGAGGATTAACGCTGTCACTATAATCATAGTTTTACAATCAGATTATAAATATGTAGATAAGGTAAAGAATACACCTCTCTTGAGTCACACAAGAGATGAACACCTCCTTTGAATCCCACAAAGGATGAAGAACAACTTTCCCTAGAGACGACACAACACACAATCCACCAAAAAAACCCACTTAGTGATTATTATCGCTTCTAGCCCACACTAGGTTCCAAAAGCCCCTTTTTCCTCCAACAAACAGCTCTCTGGCAATCACAACTCTCTACTTTTGTTTGAAAAAGGTTGTTCAATTTGCAGAGAGCCTTAGTGAGCCTTAAGTAGAGAGATTAGGGTTTGGGAATTGGGGATTTTCGAAAATAGATGAATTGGGAATAGGGTTTTCGAAACTTGGTCCAATTTTGAACTTCAAAATACATATCTGACTGAAATAATCGATTATCTTGAGTGTTAATCGATTATTCCAGAGCCAAATTCACCTGGAACCCAAAACCACTCAGTTTAATCGATTAACTGAGCATTTAATCGATTAACAACCTTGTTAATCAATTAACAGAGGCTTTAATCGATTATTCCAGAGAGCAGATGCTGAAAATGGTTTTTCTCTCTATAATAATCGATTATCCTGCCATTTAATCGATTAATCCAGTATGTTTTTGATAAAAATGAGTTTTTAGAACCTTTAAAGAGTAGACTATGTGCTGGCTATCTTAGACTCTAATATTACAGACTCAAAATCATAAAACAGAGTTATTACATAACATTACAAGTCTTCAAATCTTTAAGTCATTTGTTCTTGAATCATCATCAAAATCTACAGGCTTCATATCCATGTATGTTTAACATTCATATCCTTGTATGTTTCGACACCCTCATCTGGGCTCCCATGATTTCTATCCTCTGGGTCAAGGCATCGACTTGGCTTTGGAGCTCTCCACTGGCTGAAGGCGCAACAGGTGGGGCAGATGGTTGTGACATCCCTCTGTTTCTCCTCCATTCCTCATAGTCATTGGAAACAACTACTCGAGCTTTGCCTAGCTCTCTGTCTCCCATGAAGACTGGTTTCTCCCATGCTCTCCGTACAACAAGTGAGTTCGCAACATTGCATGGGTCTCCAAAGAAACACAGTCCTCCGAGCTCATCTTGTGATAATGTGGTTTGGGTTCTCATGAGTTGTCTCATAGTCACTTTTGGAGAATAAGCTATGCAACCTCAGAGACCTATTAACGGTATGCTCGGATAATCTCCACATCTGATGAGGATAGGGCCAGGTCGGAACCAAGGACATGCCCAAGATAAGCGGTTGGCATCTCATTGTTCCAACTCGACCTTCCACTCCATGGTTAGACGTCGGTGGAGAGGGATTCTTGAGAAGCTCTTCAAATGGTCGGGGAACATCCCCATGTGACTAGGCATTAAAAATGCGTGATACCCCACACGAATAGCAGTGAAGAGCAACATCTGAGTGTTCTCCCTTGCTTTTGGTGACAGAATTCGACCGAAAGCAAGGTGTCGGTAAGAAGTGCAGGCAAGGGACTCTTCAAATGCACGTCCCAGGCAAAGAAGGCGTCCATGACGGCTTGATCCACGGTGTCGAGGTGAAAGGGAAACAACATAGTCCCAAACATGATCAGAGCCAGGGTTTTGTTAAAAGCGAACCAGTCTGCCCTTTTAGCCAAAGAGGACAGATGGTCTTCTAACATCACAACTTTTCAACCCTGGATATTCCCTTTTGCTATTAGGGTAGTCTGCTGAGGTGGCAATCGGATGATGGCAGCGACCTTGGCTGTAGGAATATATGCTTCATGGCGAATATGGACCTCGGATGACTTGGGCCATCTTAACATTATCTCATATTCCTCCAAAGTGGGTACCATATTGTCACCGCCGTCAAAATGAGGCGGTCAGAGCGACGCGATGGTTTCGACTTTCCAATTTTTTGTGTTTTTATTGGTGTGGTTACAACGCCTTTAGGTTGTCCGATAACCGGGCTGAACCTAGAGGCGAGGTTTTCGAAAGGGCGCTCTTGGGTTGTCCGATAACCGGGCTAACCCAAGAGCTAATTTTTGAAGGGTTCATCTGGAGTCGCCACCGATGTTTTTACCGGAAACATCGGAAAAGGAGTGAAAAGGCGTTGGTTTTCGAAAAACCAACTTTGGTCATTAGAACCAGAGTTGGGTAAGGGAGTTAGTTACGCATAAAGGAAGTGTTAGTTCCTTTACGACGCCCCTTTCGGGTTCCCTATGATAGGCCAGCTATTTAAAAATAATTAAACCGGTGAAAATACGCTTTTACCCTTTTATTTGCAGAATTTTAAACTATGACTACATGGCCCTAATGTCTATTGCGTAATTTAAAATAAGGCAGTAATAGATAGAGAGAGAAAGTATAAACCTCTGAAGCAAGCTTTTCTATTAACTCTTTGAGTACTAGGGTGCTTTTTGGCAGCCCTCTGCTCGTTACAATGCCGAAAACGCTCAAAAACGCTCTAGAAAACTCTTAGAAACTCCGGAAATGCTTCGGAGGGGGTCTAGAGAGAGAATTTGAAGAAAAGTCTAGAGAGAAGGAGGAAGAACTGTGTGAAATGAGAGGAATGGCGCCCCTATTTACAGGGATTCGCGCCTGTTAGGTCGAGACGGGTCGTCTCGTCTGACAAGGTCGAGACGGCCGTCTCGTCTGACAAGGTCGAGACGGCCGTCTCGTCATTCGGGAAGGCTGTCTCGCCTTGTAGGAATGGCGAGACGGCCGTCTCGCCATTTGCGCAAGGTGAGATGGCGGTCCCGAATCTGGGACGGCGGTCTCGACCTTAAAAGGCGAAAATCCTTATTTTCGTGCTAAAAATCCCTCCTATCCTAGTATGGGGCCTAATAGTCTCTCCTAGTGGCTTTTTAGCCTTCATCCATCTTCGAATAGAAGGTCTTTTGTTCTTTATTATGGGGTCGGGCAAGATTTGGGGTCTACAGCTGCCCCCCCTTTACCCGACTAGTCGACTGTTGGCCTGTTGTGCCAAGAAGATCGACTGGAGGGTAAAGGAGTTTGACCCTCTTGCTCGACTGTCCCTCAGATGTTCTTTTGTCTTTGTGGAGGATGATCTTCTGGGAAAAAGTGTGCTTCCAGGACGCTTCTTCTGGCGGTAGCTGATCCTCTTGGCTTGATGAGTACGAACCCCCATCTGGTTTGACGAGTATGAACCCTCGCCCGGTAAGCCCCCTTTTGTAAGGCTCGATGAGTATACACCCCCATCTGGTGTTTGATGAGTATGAACCCCCGTCTGGTAAGCTCCCTTTTGTAAGGCTTGATGAGTATACACCCCCATCTGGTGTTTGACGAGTATGAACCCCCGTCCGGTAAGCCTCCTTTTGTAAGGCTTGATGAGTATACACCCCCATCTGGTGTTATGTCTCTGGATGCTCCTTCTTGCGGTAGTTGACCCTTCGGCTGTGGTGGCGGCTTACTGCTCTAGCTCATGCGCCGAGTGTTGAGATGTGCTCTCTTTGTTTTTGTTTGTCTGTCCGGTCTATGCCGGGGATTTTGTGGGTGTTCGTCCAACTTGTTGATTGCTGGGGATTCTTTGCTTTTGATCTTTTTTGTGGTGATCACCCAACTCTTGTTGGTTGGTCGGGTGATTTTGTTTTTTGTTCGACTCTTGCTTGGTTTGTCAAAGTGTATTAATCCTGCCTTTTTCTCGCGGTTTTATCTCTTTTTTCTCGCGATTTTCGGATTCCAGCTTTTTACTTGAGCGTATGTCTTTTTACTCTTAGTTTTTGTTATGCTGACTTTTTCGGAAAAGATAGCGAAAAGATGCATGGAATAAAAAAATTTATTCATATAAGTTTTTATTATAGTAGCCCTTTATTCTATGAGCACTATCCCTATGGACTATCATTTGGAGACGATCCGTAGGAAGGGAATTGCTGGTACATGTGTCTCCGAAAATCTACTTGGTCCCAGATCTCATCACGATACTCTTGCTGGAATGTTGCCCAGTCTTGCCGCATCCCTTCCTGGTACTGGTAGATTGTCTCCAGTCTTGTATCAAAGGCTTCCTGCCTTAGGGACATCTGCTCTTGCCGCACAAACATCTGATCGAATTACTGGCGGAGATCGTTCATATTGCGGTTCATGCCAGCAAAGTCGTCCGTGTACTGCTGCTGCTGCTGTTGTGGCTGTTGGAAATTGGGAGGTGTCGGGAGATCGTGCATTGTCACGATGTCCTGGAGGTCCAAGGCAAAATCCAGCGATGGGTGGAGGACCAGTTGGGTCCCGCGGCGCATGAGCAGCCCCATGCTGACCAGGATCGACCCGTTGATGGACTTGGGTCGTAAGCTGGAGGCCAGTTCTTCCTGGCCACCGCACCCCCATTTTTCTGCCAGGGGAGTGATAAGAGGAGCCATAAGGATGACTCCTACTGGCCTGCTCCCGAAGTCCTTAAGGGCCCTCAGGAAGAAGTAGTGTGCTTGTGTAATGTCTGGTCTTGTACAAATCATGGCATACATAAGACTTCCCACCGCTGATGCATATGGTACTCGAGACATTTTCATCCTCTCCGCTTCATTGCTGGACTCATACTTGAAGATAACTTACAATTGATAGGAAGTGAGCTGGAAATTAGCTTGCAATCTTGCATGTTGAAGTGCCATAAGATTTTTAGTAAGTCATTCTTCTGAGAAAGTCAAACCTTCTTATCTATTCTATCTTTGTGAATTTGCATCCCTAAAATCTTGTTTGTTGGTCCCAAGTCCTTCATGTCAAACTCCCTAATCAATTGTGCCTTGAACTCTTGGATTCGATCTATGTTGGGGCCTACTACCAACATGTCATCCACATAAAATAACAAGATAACAAAATCATTATCACCAAACTTATTGTAATATGTACAATGGTTTGAGCTTAGTCTATTGTAACCAAGGCAAATAATGAAGGAACCAAATCTCTTATACCAACATTTGGGCACCTGCTTTAGACCGTATAGAGATTTGGTTAACCTGCAAATCAAGTTTTCTTGTTCTTTAAAGCCTTTTGCTTGGAGCATATAAAGTTCCTCTTCAAGATCTCCATGAAGAAAAATAGTCTTTATATCCAATTGTTCAAGATGTAAATCAAATGCAGCACACATAACTAGGACAACTCTGATGGACGTCAATCTGACAACAGGTGAGAATATCTCATTAAAATCAATACCTTTTTTCAAACATATCCCTTTACCACTGTAGACCCCAAATCTTGCCCCGCCTCATAATAAAGACCAGAAGACCTTCTATTCAAAGATGGATGAAGCCTAAGAAGCCACTAGGAGAGACTATTAGGCCCCATACTAGGATAGGAGGGATTTTTAGCACAAAAATAAGGATTTTCGCCTTTTTGGGTCGAGACCGCCGTCTCGGATTCGAGACCGCCGTCTCACCTTGCACAAGTGGTGACACCGCCGTCTCGTTTGGCGAGACGGTCGTCTCGACCTTGTCAAACGAGACGACCCGTCTCGACCTGACAGGCACGAATTCCTATAATAGGGGCTTCATTCCCCTCATTCCACACAGTTCTCTCACTCTCTCTCTAGTCACATCACTAGATTCTCTCTCTAGAATCCC
This sequence comes from Sphenostylis stenocarpa, assembly GCA_963425845.1. NCBI lineage: Eukaryota > Viridiplantae > Streptophyta > Magnoliopsida > Fabales > Fabaceae > Sphenostylis > Sphenostylis stenocarpa. Next base: position 47,651,794 of record OY731406.1, read on the forward strand.
TCCAAAGCATTTCCGGAGTTTCTGAGCGTTTCTAAGAGTGTTTTTTAGCGTTTCAAGAGGTTTCCGACGCTGTGTAGAGCGAAGGGCTGCCGCATAGCACCCTAATTTTTAAGGAATTAATAGAAAGCTTGCTCCGAAGGTTTCTACTTTCTCCCTTTACCTTTTACCGCTTGATTTAAATTATGCAATAGATACTAGGGCCATGTAGTTGTAATTTTAAACTTCGCAAATAAAAGGGTAAAAGTGTATTTTTCCGGTTTATTCATTTAAATAAGCTGGCCTATCATAGGGAACTCGAAAGGGGCGTTGTAAAGGAACTAACCCTTCCTTTACACGTAACTAACTCCCTTACCCAACTCTGGTTCTAACGACCAAAGTTGGTTTTTCGGAAACCAACGCCTTTTAACCCTTTTTCCGATGTTTTCGTTAAAAACATCGGTGGCGACTCCAGAGAACCCTTCAAAACTAGCTCTTGGATTAGCCCGGTTATCAGACAATCCAAGAGCTCCCTTTCGAAAACATCGCCCCTAGGTTCAGCCCGGTTATTGGACAACCTAAAGGCGTTGTAACCACACCAATAAAAACGCAAAAATTGGAAAGTCGAAACCATCGCGTCGCTCCGACTGCCCTCGTTTTGACGGCGACGACAGATGGCGACTTCACTGGGGAAGCCTAGAGAGTTGATCCCATTTAGTGATGGGCCGGCTTAAAAATAAATAAACCAAGAAAATTACGCTTTTACCCTACCTTGTATTATAACATGTTTTATTGCTTGGCTTTAATAACTGCTGTCTGTTTATACTTATGCACTTATTTGAAATACAAACTGTACACAAACCCTTGCACACTACAGTTCCCTCTATACTCGGGGGCAAGTGAGAAATCCATAGGGAGTGGGTGGCAGGTACGGTTCGCTGTAGTGATGGCCTTGTGCCCACCGGTGTGATCTGAAACCACCACTCAAGGTGATAACCTTCCTCTTTTGGCACAAAGACTGACTATGGCCTTAGTGCTAAGCATGGTCGGAAGGCTGGAGAGTGGGGACCCTATAATGGGGGCACCTTGGGGGCCTTAGCCTTGGTGAGAACAGTTAGAACCCACCTTCGCCAATGCAATTTTTTGTAGGAAAACCCTACCTCGTGATTAAAACGACTTCTCGTCTGTTCGTGGATGATCGAATTGTGTGTGCATATGTTTGTTGCATTTGTCTGTTGCATAGCATAACCAAACAATAGAAAAATCACAAAAAAAATATTTTTACAATAAACACCCTTATCTCAGACATTTTGCCTTTTAGCTAGCCTGGTTTCAGGTTCTTTGTAAGCTAAGTAGCCACGCAGTTCCGACAAAAGAGATAAGGGACACTAAATATTTTTTGCATAAAGCCATTTTTTTTATCTCGGACAGTCTGCCTTTTAGCTAGCCTAGTTTTAGGTTCTTTGTAAGCTAAGTAGCCACGCAGTCCGACAGAAGAGATAAAAGGCTATAAAATAAAATGATAAAAATCCAACATAAATAAGATAATAACAAAATCAAAACATCTATAAAAATAATTGTGACAAAGTCGTATCATCCATACTACATCATATCATGAGTAAAGAAATACCAAGAGAGAAAATAAAAAGTGAGAGCGCATTTAGCATCATTTAAACAAAATCTCTCATGCATAAACGCATCCATACTAGTTCCACACCCAACATGCATTAATAAATTTCTTCCGGGCATTCTAGAAAGTGGCTGGTCCTCTCCCCACCCGAACTCGTGCGCAAAAGGCCAGAGCAATGGAGAACCTGGAGGAACAAAATTGAAAGCTCACTGCAGAGGTCAATACCCTCCGCAAGCAAGTGGCCCAACTGATGGAGGTTGTGCGCCAAGGCCAAAACAAGGGTGAAGCCCAAACAGAACACGCCTCTCGCCACGAAGAGGAAGAAGAAGAGGAATACTTCTAAGATGGGAAGGATGCTAAGACTGCACGCATCCTCACCCCAGAGGTATCCAAACAACAACTCTCCGCCCTGGAGGAAAGGCTGAAGGTGGTGGAGGGGCATAACTTTGACGTCAAGGAAGTGGCGGACATGTGCCTGGTGAAGAATATCCATCTCCCTCCCAAATTCAAGATCCCGGACTTCCCCAAGTATGCCGGGATGACCTGCCCAAAGAACCATCTTACGATGTATTGTCGTAAGATGGTCGCGCACGCCGAAAACGAGAAACTCCTTATCCACTGCTTCCAGGAGAGTCTGGCAGACACAACTCTCAATTGGTATATGCAGCTGGAAAGAGGGCAGGTCCAGAGCTGGAAGCAATTGGCTGACGCTTTTCTTCGTCGTTACCGGTACAACATTGATCTGACCCCCGACAGGTCAGATCTCAGGACTTTAAGCAAAAGGAACGATGAACCTTTTAAAGCATACACCCAAAGATGGAGGGAAATGGCCGCCCAGATAGAGCCTCCTTTGACGGATAAGGAGACAGTGGCTATGTTCATAGATTCACTTACGGGAGCATACTACGACAAGGAGATAGTCAGTACCTCCAACCTTTTCTCGGACATAGTCACTATGTGCGAAAGGGTAGAGCAGGGACTGAGGAGTGGGAAGATAGCATAGTCTTCCCAAGCTGGTGCCTCATTCAGAAATCCTGCCGGCAAGAAGAAGGATGAAGTCGTGCATGCAATCAACTTTGCCACTCCTCCTTCTGCCCCACAAACAGATAGGCAGCCTCGTAAGAAAGAAAGGAAGTTCACTCCAATCTCCACTTCCTATGGCAAGTTGCTGCCACAGCTGTTGGAGGCCAAACTCCTAACCTGCGTCCCTCCCAAAAAGCAACTGGAGCCTCCTTACCCCGAGTGGTACAAGCCCAACGAAAAATGCGCTTACCACTCGGGTTCACCCGGACACTCGACAGAAAACTGCTTGACCCTTAAATATCGGGTCCAAGAATTAATAGACGCCGGGTGGATAACTTTTGATGCCTCTGCTTCCGACGTCGACGCCAAACCTTTATCGAAGCCAGAGTAGCAGAGAGGGAGGATTGGGAGGATCAGCCCTAGGTTGTTTTAAAGCTTTCTCTTGTATTTCCTGCGGTCCCCGCCCGTGGCCACAGGAACCCAGATTAAAAGGGCTTGTACATACATTTTCATTTTCTTTAATACATGAGGCATTCTGTCATATTCATTCTTTTCCCTCTTTTATTTATTATTCTTTCAAAGCCAATTGAATAATAAAATCTACGACTAAAACAGAACCTAAAACGCATCATGTCTGTGATTGATGGATCTCTGTGGACCCTGGAAACTGAAAGTGAATGGGTCGAGTCCGACAGTGAGCAGGAGACCATTTCTCCGGACATGCGAAGATTGCTTGAAAAAGAAGCACGCATTATACAACCGCATCAAGAAGAAACAAAAACTATCAATTTGGGAGAAGGGGATGATGAGAAAAAGATAAACATCGGCACCCAAATAGAAAGTAGCGTAAAAAAGGGATTGATACGGCTTCTAAAGGAATATATAGATGTGTTCGCTTGGTCTTACCATGACATGCCTGGGCTCGACACGAGTATAGTGGAGCATAGATTGCCGTTAAAAGAGGGGTTCCGACATGTGAAGCAAAAACTCAGAAGAATCAAACCAGACTGGTCCCTAATGATCAAGGAGGAGGTACAAACACAACTAGACGCCAATTTCCTAGTAGTTTCCAAATACCCAGAGTGGTTGGCCAACATAGTACCCGTCATCAAAAAGACCGAGAAGGTCAGGGTATGTGTGGATTATAGGGACCTCAATCGAGCAAGTCCAAAAGATGACTTTCCCCTACCACATATAGACACGCTGGTAGACCACACCGTTACCAACACACTTTACTCCTTCATGGACGGGTACGCGGGGTACAACCAAATTAAATTGGCCATTGAGGACAGAGAAAAAACTTCCTTCATTACACCATGGGGCACCTTTTGCTACCGTGTAATGCCTTTTGGACTCAAGAATGCAGGGGTTACTTATCAAAGGGCTATGGTCACACTGTTCCATGATATGATCCATAAGGAAATAGAGGTATATGTGGATGACATGATTGCCAAGTCCAGAAATGAGATGGACCACATTCAATACCTCAAAAAGACCGACTTCGGAAGTATCAACTCAAATTAAACCCGGCGAAATGTACCTTCGGAGTACGTTAAGGAAAACTATTGGGATTCATTGTCAGCAAAAGAGGAATTGAAGTGGATCCCGACAAAACCAAGGCAATTTTGGAAATGCCTCCACCAAGCACGGAAAAGGAGGTCAGAGGTTTTCTAGGCCGGATTAACTACATTGCCCGTTTCATCGCGCAGCTAACGGATAAATGTATACCCATCTTTAAACTATTGTGCAAAAATCAACCAACGGTGTGGAATGAAGAATGCCAACAAGCATTCGATAAGATCAAAACATGTTTAACCAATCCGCCAGTATTGGTACCACCCGTTGAAGGGAGACCTCTCATCCTATACTTGTCAATACTTGAAGAGTCAATGGGATGTGTGCTCGGTCAACAAGATGAAACCGGGAAGAAGGAGCGAGCCATTTACTATCTTAGCAAGAAGTTCCTAGACTATGAAACCCGTTATACACCATTCGAAAAAACCTGTTGCGCATTGGTGTGGGTCACTCAGCGTCTCCGTCAATATATGGCTCGGCATACAACATGGTTGGTCTCCAAAATGGATCCAATCAAGTACCTCTTCGAGAAGCCCATTTTAACTGGAAGAATAGCAAGGTGTCAAGTTCTCCTCTCAGAATTTGATATCATTCATGTCACCCAGAAAGCTATTAAAGGTAGCCCCCTAGCAGACTATCTAGCCCATGGATCAACGGATGAATACCAGTCCTTACAAGATGACTTCCCTAATGAGCATATCATGCACATCGAACACGACGAGACCAAAGAAGAGGCATGGACCATGTTCTTCGATGGGGCCTCAAACATGCTTGGACACGGGATAGGAGCTATTTTGATATCCCCTGAAAAGAAACACATCCCTGTAACAGCCAGGCTCAATTTTGACTGTACCAACAACATGGCTGAATACGAAGCATGTGCGCTAGGGATCCAAGCGGCTTTAGATCATGGGGTTACTAAACTCAAAGTCTTCGGTGATTCATCCCTTGTCATCTATCAACTTAAAGGTGAATGGGAAACCCGCAACTCTAAACTAATCCCATATCTAGAGCACATCTGAGATTTAGCTTCAAGAATGGAAAACGTCACCTTCCAGTATATTCCCCGGGAAGACAATCAATGCGCTGATGCCCTCGCCACTCTATCATCCATGTTTGCCTTAGATCAAGAACATGAGATGCCAATCATCCAAATCAAGCTGCATGACAAACAAGTTTTTTGTATGGCAGCAAACGGCGAGCACGACCAAAATCCCTGGTATCATGACATCAAGCAATATCTCATGAGGGGCGAATATCCCGAAGGGATTATCGACAACGATAAACGAACCATCCGCAAAAAGGTCGTAGGGTTCACATTGATTGAAGGAACCCTCTACAAAAAGAGTCTCGATTCCACTCTCTTAAGGTGTGTAGACCACGAAGAAGCCTAAACCTTGATAAGAGAAATCCACAAAGGAACTTTTGGGACCCACGCACCGGGGCACGTCATGGCGAAAAAGATCTTGAGGGCAGGATATTTTTGGTCCACAATGGAAGCTGATTGTCACCAGTATGCTAAAAAGTGCCACAAATGCCAAGTCTACGCCAATAATATCCATGTGCCGCCCGCACCTCTCAGTACCCTAGCTACACCATGGTCATTCTCTATGTGGGGTATGGACGTCATTGGACCCATAGAGCCTAAAGCATCCAATGGTCACCGTTTTATCTTGGTGGCCATTGACTATTTCACCAAATGGGTTGAGGCAGCATCGTACGCGCACGTGACTCGGAAAGTAGTGACCACCTTCATCAAGAAAAATATTATATGTCGGTACGACATCCCTCATAGGCTCATTACTGATAATGGGACCAATCTCAATAATAAAATGATGGAGGAATTGTGTCAAGACTTCAAAATTCAACACCATAATTCTTCTCCGTACCGACCAAAGATGAACGGTGCGGTAGAAGCAGCCAATAAGAATATTAAGAAAATCATCCAGAAGATGGTAGTAACTTACAAAGATTGGCATGAGATGCTTCCCTTCGCCTTACACGGCTACCGAACATCAGTACGAACCTCCACAGGGGCCACCCTTTTTTCCCTCGTATATGGAATGGAAGCCGGACTACCGGTAGAGGTCGAAATACCCTCCCTACGAGTCGTTATGGAAGCAAAATTAACAGAGGCCGAATGGGTCCAAAGTCGATATGATCAGCTGAACCTAATCGAAGGAAAACGGCTAGACGCCATATGTCGGGGGAAAGTTTACCAAAAGAAGATCAAGAAATCCTACGACAAGAAGGTCAATCCCTGCACTTTCCAATAAGGGGACCTAGTGGTAAAGAAACTGCTTCCAGCCCAGAAAGACAAAACGGGAAATGGACAGCAAACTATGAAGGACCCTTTGTGGTCAAGCGAGCCTTCTCAGGGGGAGCCCTCATCGTCACAAACATGGACGGAGAAGAGCTTCGATATCCTGTTAATTCAGATGCAGTAAAGAAATACTACGCCTAAAGACATTGCTCATGACCCGTCAGGATGAAAACTCGCAAAGAGCGTCCTGGGCAAAAGACAGGGTCCACATTCCTCGCTAGGATATGTCCTAGGCAAAAATTAGAGGTAAAAAAAAAAAAACCAAAAAGAGAGAGTAATGATTACCTTAGCCGAAAACCGCAAAGGCGACTAAGGAAATACCTTCATAGAAGCAGGCAGATTTCGCATAGTCTTCATTCCGAGCTCGAGCATCTCAACTGAAGCGACCAGGAAAAACGAAGAAACAGAGATCACGGGCATGATTGTTGTACCCCATACAGTTTAGCCAACCTTGACCACCCCTGCTTATAAATTCCTTTGTAAATCCTCCTGGAAAAATAGACCATCTATTTATATCAATAAAAATTGTCTTTGTTTCTCTTCACCTACTTGTGAGAATGTCTCTGCATTAACGAAACATGAGCATGCATAAAACAAGCAACAATGAGAAAGCTTAAGGAAAATAAACAACGCTAACCAGGGCCGTTCCAAGTAAAATAGGGTAGCCTGCTAGATCGAAAACCCGCAAAGGGCGGTCTAGGCAAAAATTAAGGCCTTCGTGAAAAGAAAAAGCCCACCAAAATGTCTCAGGCAAGAATTAAGCCCGCTAGATCAAAAACCCGCAAATGGCGGTCTAGGCAAAAGATAGGGCTAGAACAAAGTTTCAAAAGAATAAGCACGGAAGAACAAAAAGAAAGTACCAGTCACTTTCTAGATGCCCCCAACTAAAATAAATTGCATCAAAAGCATCCACGCACAAGTAGTTGCACGAAAAAGACTCTGTCAGAATTACAACAAACAAATATACTTCAGATAAATAAAAGACCACAAAGACATTCATCAACTTCATGCTTGCATAGAGGTACCTCGGTAAGACCTTATCAATCATATATCCAACCAATAATTTCTCAACGACCAAGCAAGAGTCGAACAACAAACAAAGATTGCCCGGCCAGCCAGCAAGAGTCGGGTGATCACCACCAAAAGATCAAAAGCAAAGAATCCCCAGCAACCAACAAGCTGGATGAACACCGGCAAAATCCTCGGCATAGACCGGACAAACCTCAGAAGACAAGAGAACACACCTCAACGCTCGGTGCATGAGCCACCCGAGCAGTAAGCCGCCGCCACCACCAGTCCTACACAGTGGGTTGTACCAGCCTGATGGGGGGTTCATACCCATCCAGTCCAACACACAGCGGACTGTAACTACCAGCCTGATAGGGGGTTCATACCTATCAACCTGCGCATGCGGTGCACCTGATCTGCGCTCAAGCCAGATCAGTAAGTCGCAACTACTAGCCTGATGGGGGGTTCATACTCATCCAGTCCAACACACAACGGACTGCAACTACTAGCCTGATGGGGGGTTCATACCCATCCAGTCCAACACACAGCGGACTGCAACTACCAGCCTGATGGGGGGTTTATACCCATCAACCGAAGGATCGGCTACCGTCAGAAGGAGTATCCTGAGGTTCTACCACGTGCCAACCAAAGGGATCGGCTACCGTTAGAAGGAGTATCCTGGAGGTGCACACCACAACTTTTCCCCAATAGATCAACCGCCACAAGACGGAGCATCTGAAGGGTAACCGAGCAAGAGGGTCAACTCCTTTACCTTCCTGTCGATCTGTCTGACACAACAGACCAACAGCCGACTAGTCAGGTAAAGGGGGGCAGCTGTAGACCCCAAATCTTGTCCGGCCTCATAATAAAGACCAGAAGACCTTCTATTCAAAGATGGATGAAGCCTAAGAAGCCACTAGGAGAGACTATTAGGCCCCATACTAGGATAGGAGGGATTTTTAGCACAAAAATAAGGATTTTCGCCTTTTTGGGTCGAGACCGTCGTCTCGGATTCGAGACTGCCGTCTCGCCTTGCACAAGTGGCGAGACCGCCGTCTCGTTTGGCGAGACGGCCGTCTTGCCACCTGCGAAGGGCGAGACCGCCGTCTCGTTTGGCAAGATGGTCGTCTCGCCATTCCTGCAAGGCGAGACAGCCATCTCAATTGGCGAGACGGCCCTCTCGACCTGACAGGCGCGAATTCCTATAAATAGGGGCTCCATTCCCCTCATTCCACACAGTTATCTCACTCTCTCTCTAGTCACATCACTAGATTCTCTCTCTAGAATCCCTCTGAAGCATTTTCGGAGTTTCTGAGCGTTTCTAAGAGTGTTTTTTAGCGTTTCCAGAGGTTTTCGACGCTGTGTAGAGTGAAGGGCTACCGCATAGCACCCTAATTTTTAAGGAATTAATAGAAAGCTTGCTCCGAAGGTTTCTACTTTCTCCCTTTACCTTTTACCGCTTGATTTAAATTATGCAATAGATACTAGGGCCATGTAGTCGTAATTTTAAATTCTGCAAATAAAAGGGTAAAAGCGTATTTTTCCGGTTTAATCATTTAAATAAGCTGGCCTATCATAGGGAACCCGAAAGGGGCGTCGTAAAGGAACTAACCCTTCCTTTACACGTAACTAACTCCCTTACCCAACTCTGGTTCTAACGACCAAAGTTGGTTTTTCGAAAACCAACGCCTTTTAACCCCTTTTCTGATGTTTCCGGTAAAAACATCGGTGGCGACTCCAGAGAACCCTTCAAAACTAGCTCTTGGATTAGCCCGGTTATCGGACAATCCAAGAGCGCCCTTTCGAAAACCTTGCCCCTAGGTTCAGCCCGGTTATCGGACAACCTAAAGGCGTTGTAACCACACTAATAAAAACGCGAAAATTGGAAAGTCGAAACCATCGCGTCGCTCCGACCGCCCTCGTTTTGACGGCGGCGACAACCACCAATCTAGCACAATATCTTTCTACTTAATCATTGTCATCTCTCTTAATCTTATAGACCCATTTGCAACAAATGGCTTTTTTACCTTTCGGAAGTTCCACAAGATTCCATGTCTTATTTTTATGAAGAGTCTCAATTTCTTCCTACATTGTAGTCATCCACAGAGAAGCATCTGAACAACTCATAGCCTCTTGAAAAGTTGAAGGTTATCCTTCTTTATTTAGAAGACAATATGCATCATGACTTTCAATCACATATTGTGAATGTCAAGATGGTCTGACTTTTTCTCATATTGATCGTTAGGGTTCTCCATTACCAAACTCATTTGACTCTTGATCTTCGTGTTCCTCTTCTGACTCAGACAAGTCATCCGAAGACTTATTATTCTTCTTCTTCTCTACTTGTACGATAATGTTGTCATTTATCAAGCTATCATTTATCTGTTCACTTTGCAATTCATTTTCTGCAAAAACTACATCTCTGCAAACAAGAACCTTGTGGGAAGTGGGGTCCCACAAGTGATACCCATTCACATTGTCAGCATAACCCAAGAAGATACATTTCCTAGATTTTGGATCCAATTTTGTTCTTTCTTAAGAGTTGTACATCATGTACATAGGACAACCAAAAACACGTAAGGATGAATAATCAGCTGGTTTACCTTTCCATATCTCCATTGGTGTGCTCAAACCAATGACGGTTGATGGTGATCGATTTATAACATAACACATAGTTTTAACTGCTTCTTCCTAAAAAGACTTGGCTACTCCAACTGTTTGCAACATAACTCTAGTTCTTTCCAGGAGAGTTCTATTCGTCCACTTTGCTATACCATTCTACTGAGGCGTATGTGAGACAAAAAATTGTATGGTGATACCCTCTTGCTTGCAAAATGCTAAAAATTCTCCATCTACATATTCTTCTCCATTATTTGTCCTCAAGCACTTAATTCTTTTCCCAGTTTCAAGTTCTACTTGTGTTTTGAATTCTTTGAACTGTGAAAACACATTTGACTTCTTCTTGATAGGGTACACCCACAATCTCTTGGAGTAATCATCGATAAACGATATAAAATGTTTTCCTCCTTCGAGGGATAGTACCAATGATTCCCACACATCAGAATGAATCAAGTTCAATATGTGCTTACTTTTAGCAGTTACTCTAGCAAACCTCAATCTATGGTGCTTGCTTATCATACAATGCTTGCAGAAGGGTAAACTAACTTCTTTAAGCCCGGGTAAGAGATTATGTTTTGCAAGGATTTTCAAACCACTTTATAACATATGACCAAGTCTATCACTTTCTTACATATGACCAAGTCTATGATGCCACATGATCAGAATTTTTTTCTACAGTAGCACGTATTCGTTTTTTAATTACTCAAATAACATACTGTAGGTTTTATTTACCTAGATAACACAATTTTTTGTTAAGTTGAGAATTCGATTTTCCAGAATACGAAACCTAAACGTAATTGTATTTTATAATTTTTTCAAACAATTTAGAATTCGATTTTCCGACAACCGAATTCTGAATAGTTTTCTTTTTATTTTGTTAAGAAAAAAAACTAACTAATATATATATATATATATATATATATATATATATATAATATGTTATAATATTTTATTTAACATTTATAGTTTTAAATTAGGTATTTAAAAAGATTTGTATATTTCTAAAATTAATAATATATTTAGATTTATTGTTGAAAGTAGTAAAATAATATTTTTAAAATATATTATTAAATATTATATTTAAATTTATTTGTATGATTAAACTTTTTTTAATTTTTTTATTTATTTGATATTATAATTTTTTTAGAAATTAATAATAAATTAGGAGGATAATAAAAATCTTAAAAATTATATGTATATAAGAAGAAATAATATTTTGATGTAAAATTATATATATATATATATATATATATATATATATATATATTCTAAAATATAATTTATATTAATTACTATAATATAAAATATATATTCTAAAATATAACTTATTTTTATTTATATATATATATATATATATATTATAGAAATTAAAATAAATTATATTTTAGAATATATATATATATATATATATTAAATATAAATTATTTTCAAGTTGATAATTATTATTCTAATTTATGCAAAATATATATATATATATATATATATATATATAATTAATTTAAAGTTTTTAATTTAAGTAATATATCTATATATAATTATAATTTATATAATATATATAATTTATTTAATATTAATTTTATAGTTATAATTTTTTTTAAGTTATAATTATAAATATGATTTTTTAATTATATAATTATAATTTTTATAATATATAATTGATAAATAATTTTTTTTTAATTTTAATTTAATATATTTTTTTATTTATAAATTTTTAATATATATTTGAGAAATTAATCAATTATAATGTATATTTAATGTATATTTGAAAAACTAATCGATTATTTAAAAAACTAATCGATTTGTTTTTCAATTACTCAATTACAATCATTTCTTACCTATTATTTTTTAAAATAATCGATTATAATCAATTAACTTTACAAATAATTGATTATAATTGATTTGTTTTTCAAATATCCATTAAATAATTACAAATAAAATATATATCAAATTAAAATTAAAAAAATAATTATTTATAAATTATATATATTATATATATTTTATAAATTTTAATTATAAATTTTTAAAAATTATATTTAAAATTATAACCTTAAAAAAATTAGAATTATAAAATTAATAAAAATATATATATTTTTAATGGTAAATCAATTATATATTATATAAATTATATATATATATATATATATATTATAGATAAATTATATATATATATATATATATATATATATATATATATTTCAAAATATAACTTATTTTTATTCATAATATATATATATATATATATATATATATATATATATATATATATATCTTTGATCTTGTGTGAAGGAAGAGATCAAGTATAATAAAATATGTGGTGACCCAAGTTGCGTTATGTGGCTAACTGCATTGGACGTTTAGCCACATAATGCAACTTGAGTCACCACATATTTCAATCACTTCTCGCTCAAGCGAAAGTACCCATCGCTTGAGCAAGAATTAACGCGAGATTTTAGATAGCGGTTTTAGAACTAACCACTATTAAAAATATATTTTAGATAGGGGTTAACGTGGAACCGCTATTATATGTTCACTTTAAGAACGGTTAAAATGTTAACCACTCTTAAAAGTGACACATATATGATAGCGGTTCCACTTTAACCGCTCTTAAAAGTGAACATATAATAGTGATTTCATGTTAATCGCTATCTAAAATATATTTTTAATAGCGGTTAGTTCTAGAACCGCTATCTAAAATCTCGATTATTTGAAAAAGTAATTGATTATAACCAATTATTTGAAAATATAATCGATTATTTGAAAATTTAATCGATCATAACGGAGTAATTAAAAAAGTAATTGATTTAGAATTCGATTTATTCGTAATCGAATCTTGAATAGATTTTTTTATTTTGATAAGAAAAAAAACTAGTATATATAAATATATATATATATATATATATATATATATATATAATATTATAATATTTTATTTAACATTTAAAATTTTAAAAATATTTATATATTTTAAAAATTAATAATATATTTAGATTTATGGTTGAACGTAGTAAAATAATATTTTTAAAATATATTATTAAATATTATATTTATATTATTTGTATGGTTAATTTTTTAAAATTTATTTATTTATTTGATATTGTAATATATTTTTAAGAAATTAATAATAAATTAGGAGGATAATAAAAATTTTAAAAATTATATGTATATAAGATGAAATAATATTTTGATGTAAAATTATATTTTTGAAATGTATTTTTTTTTATGATTTTGTAATATTTTGAATGATATATATATATATATATATATATATATATATATTAAATATAATTTATTTTTAAGTTGATAATTATTATTTTAATGTATACAATAAATAAATAAATATATATATATATAATAATTAATTTGAAATTAATATATGTAATTTTAATTTATGTTATATATATAATTTATTTAACATAAAAAATAGTTATTTTTCTTATTAATTTTATAATTATAATTTTTTTAAAAGTTATAATTCTGAATATAATTTTTTTAACTCTATAATTATAATTTATATAATATATATAATTTATAAAAAAAATTTAAAATTTTAACTAGATATATATTTTTATTTGTAATTATTTAATGTATATTTTAAAAATTAATAGATTATAGTCGATTATTTGAAAAACTAATAGATTATACTCAATTTTTTGAAAAAAGTAATCGATTATTTGAAAAATTAATCGATCAAAATTGAATAATTATAAATTAATTAATTAATTGTTTAAATAATTTTTCAAATTTATATTAAGTAATATATATATATATATATATATATAATTTTATAATGTTTTATATAAAATTTATAGTTTTAAATATAGTTTTAAAAAGAATTATGTATTTATTAGATTAATAATATATTTAGAATTATGGTTGAAAGTAGTAAAATGTAATTTTTATTTCTATGATTAAATTCTTTTAATTTTTTAATTTATTTGATATTGTAATATTTTTTTAGAAATTAATAATAAATTATGAGGAAAATACATATAAAAAGAAATAATATTTTTATGTAAAATTAAAATAAATTATATTTTAGAATATATATATATATATATATATATATATATATATATTATTTAGTTTTTCTTTCTTACCAAAATAAAAAAATCTATTCAGAATTTGATTGGGAACAAATCGAATTCTAAATTGATTAATTTTTTAATTATTTCATTATGATCAATTAAATTTTCAAATAATCGATTATATTTTCAAATAATTGATTATAATCGATTATTTTTAAATAATCGATTATATTTGATAATTTTTTCAAATAATTAATTATAATCGATTAGTTTTTTAAATAATTGATTAGAATTGATTAGTTTTTCAAATAATAGATTATAATTGATTAATTTCTCAAATATATATTAAAAAATTATAAATAAAAATATATATTAAATTAAAATTAAAAAAAATTATTTATCAATTATATATTATAAAAATTATAATTATATAATTAAAAAAATCATATTTATAATTATAACTTTAAAAAAAATTATAACTATAAAATTAATGTTAAATAAATTATATATATTATATAAATTATAATTATGTATAGATATATTACTTAAATTAAAAACTTTAAATTAATTATATATATATATATATATATATATATATATATGCATAAATTAGAATAATAATTATCAACTTGAAAATAATTTATATTTTATATATATATATATATATATATATATTCTAAAATATAATTTATTTTAATTTCTATAATATATATATATATATATATATATATATATATATATATATATAAATGAAAGTAAGTTATATTTTGGAATATATATTTTATATTATAGCAATTAATATAAATTATATTTTAGAATATATATATATATATATATATATATATATATATATAATTTTACATCAAAATATTATTTCTTCTTATATACATATAATTTTTAAGATTTTTATTATCCTCCTAATTTATTATTAATTTCTAAAAAAATATAATATCAAATAAATCAAAATATTAAAAAAAATTAATCATACAAATAAATTTAAATATAATATTTAATAATATATTTTAAAAATATTATTTTACTACTTTCAACAATAAATCTAAATATATTATTAATTTTAGAAATATACAAATCTTTTTAAATACCTAATTTAAAACTATAAATGTTAAATAAAATATTATAACATATTATATATATATATATATATATATATATATATATATATATATATATATATATATTAGTTAGTTTTTTCTTAACAAAATAAAAAGAAAACTATTCAGAATTCGGTTGTCAGAAAATCGAATTCTAAATTGTTTTAAAAAAATTATAAAATACAATTACGTTTAGGTTTCGTATTCCGAAAAATCGAATTCTCAACTTAACAAAAAACTGTGCTATCTAGGTAAATAAAACTTACAGTATGCTATTTGAGTAATTAAAAAACGAATACGTGCTACTGTAGAAAAAATTTCACATGATCACTGCATTTTCCTGACTTGTTACCGCAACTGATGCATTCGCTTCTTGCAACAAACAACACATACAAAATTGTCATGATCTTCTTTGCCTTCATGACCACCAAACTCCCCTTCACCACCTTCAAGATTCCCCCTTCAACATGGATCTTACACCCGAGTACGTCTAATTGTCCAATGGATAATAAATTCTTCTTCAAGTCCTTCACATGTTGTATCCCTTGAATTATATGAACAGTACCATCATACATTTTAATTTTGACGGTACCAGCAATAATCTCCAAGGCATGGTTGTTTCCCATGAAGATGGATCCACCTTAGACAAGTTCATAACTGTGAAACCAATCTCGGTGCGGAGTCATGTACCATGTTGCACTTGAATCCACTATCCACCTATTATGAAACTCCTTTTCACCATTAGAGCTAATTACTGTTTCGCTCACCAGAATATCTTCAACTTCTGAGGTACTTACAACACAATCTTGTGGGGTTGATGTTTCATAATTGTTTCCTCCATTCTTCCTTTTCTAACACTCTTTTTTCGTATGCCCTTTCTTACCACAAAAGTAGCATTTGATTTTATAGCTTTTCTTACTTCGAGACCTCGATCTATCATTATTTTGATTCTTACTCGAGCCACGTTTCGTTGATCTTCCTCTCATTATCGTCAAAACCTTTGCTTATTTGGAACTTTCGCCCTTACTCATCCGCCTGGATTCTTCTTCAAGAATAGCTCCAGCGACATCTTCAAAGTGCATATCCCCATCAATATTATTATTTGTAATATTGATGAGGAGTTGATCATACGAATCAGGTAAACTTTGAAGTAGAAGATCTGCACATTCATTTTCAACTATGTCAAAATCTGCCGCTGATAGTTAGGCAAATAAGGTATTCAAATGGTTGATATGGTCCATCACTAATGTGGACTCACTCATCCGAAGAGTATAGAGTTTTCTCTTCAAGAATATTCTTGTGTGAAGTGACTTCACCTCTTATAGTTTAATGAGAGTATCCCAAAACTCCTTCGTAGTAGTCTTCTCCACAACACTGGATAAAACCAAATCTATCATTGATAAGTACAAATTCGCAATAGCATTGTCATTCATTTCTTTCCATTATCGTTCATTGATATGTTCCACAGTTCTTTTCATAATTGCATCAATATAATTGTCCTTCTTCAAGATTGCCTTTATCTTCAATTTTCACAATGAGAAATTACTCTCATTTTTATCTCATATTTTATTGTCATGGTTCCAAACCAACTTATGCAATTCTCACTATGAATAGTACTTCATACTTGAACAACAACGATAGACCATGAACCAGTACACCAAGTAAGCTCATAGGAAAGAGAGGTGGGTCACTAATAAATACAATTAAATAACAAGTCTTTCATTACCAGAACTTTTCCTAGACATGCACTGTCACAGTATCACACGTTATATCTAGTAACTAGAATAACTCTTTTATGATATGAAAGATAAGATTAACCGCAACCACAGAGCATACTAATAATTTTTTCCAACACTATTCTAATAATGACTATGCAGCAAAAGATCAATATCACAACCTAGTGACTCTAATACCACTATTAGGTATTTTCGAGGGGGTTAACAACATGGAGATTCTCACAAATGAGACCCGAGTAAACCATATAAGAAAATATGACACCACCTTCAACCTAAAACTTTAAGGCATTCAGTTATTGGTCTTTCTCACTTATAAGTTACTTAACATTCTCATTTCTACCCATTGTGGGACTTTAAACTCACACTTGAATTCTCAACATCTCTCCCTCAAATGTGATTTCCTTTTACATTAGTATACCTCCCCCTCGAGCGGAAGCATTTCTTAGCCGTGAGTACCTAGTAGCGACCTTACTTGTACCGTCATTCAACTCAATGAGACTCGCTTGCTTGAAACCCATGTTAGGAAAACTTTTGACACAAGGACCGATAATCATACTCAACTGAGTCGGTCACCAGATAAACCATCGGCTCTAATACCACTGTTAGGTATCAGACCAAAGCATAAACACACACAACTAAACTAAAATAAAAAGATGAGAAAAACATCGACAATAGACAAAAGGGTAATTCCACTAATGAAAGAAATTACAACCCTTCTCTTTCTACCTCCAAGGAGGGAACAATAATACCCTCCCTTGAAAATAAAAGAAAAATAACTCTAAGAGAATCTAAAAGGAGAAACTATTTTTCTCTCTTACTTTATCTCTCAAGCACTGAAGTAGTACGAAAAAGAAAAGGAAGTGATTTTGTTGTGTTTTACAAGGTAAACATTATGTTATTTTTATAGTAAGAAAAATAAGCACTAAAGTAAGATTTGTCTGATGTGAGACTTCTCTTCTCACCGTTGCTATGAACAAAAAAGTGCACAAACTTAAGCAAAACTAGTAGAAGCAAGAGAATTATTATCTTAAACGAAATTGTTCGTTTATTCCTCCAAGCTTGAGACTTGTATGAGCGAACAATTTTTCATAAGTAATCATTTAAGTTTGTTGTTTCCCTCCAAGTTTAAAATTATGTTTAACCACATCATTTTAACTAATTAAAAACAAAAGATAGGTACGAAGAAATTAACTCGATAAATAACATTTACTTAAAATGTTTAAAAGCAAAAATAAACATCTCAAAAACTGACCAAGCAAAAACCACAATATAATAGTAGAGGAAAAAGTAAAAGTAAAGAGTAATTGCTAGAGAGTTTGAAGTTATTGAGTAATATCAAGCCACTTAAACGGCATATTTTCCGCACTTAAGCAAGATTATTCAGAATTGAGTAATGTAGACCTCAAATCTTGTCTAGCCTCTCAATAAAGATCAGAAGACTTCTGCTTTGAAGATGGGTAAAGCTTTGGTGGGCATCTAATAGCATAAACCGGCTTCCGTATGAAGAAAGGAGAGCTTTTCTGAAGCAATAAAACGCAAAATTTGAAGAAAACACTCGAGACAACCGTCCCAAAGTCGAGACAGCCATCCCAAGTAGCTGAGACATGCGTCCCAAGGGCCAGACGTGCATCCTAGCTGATTTTCTCACCTGAGATGGTCGTCCCAAGGGCCAGACGGCCGTCCCAAGCACCTGAGACGACCGTCCAGGAGTCCTGGCAGCAGAAAACTATAAATAGGGGGCCCATTTGCAGTTTTTTCACACAATTTCACCTCTCTCTACTCTCTCATATACTTCTAGTTCTCGAATGATCTTTCTGATTGTCTATAAGGTAACAATCGATTAAGGAAATCTCTTTTGAGATATCCGGCATTCGATAGTCTAAAATTCTTTTCTTGTATTCGGGGGAGGTGAGTCCATGTAGTGCGGGAGGATAGCCAAAAAGCATCCTCAAAGTTGAAGATTTGCAATAAAAGCTTGCTTCGAAGGTTCTTTTCATTACTCTTCTCTTTATTGCTTTATTTATTGCTTTCCTATGTGCAGTAGAAAATAGGATCATGTAGATAGTCATTTTCAATATTGTGTAATAAAAATAGGGTAATAGCGTAATTTCTCTTAATCTTTATTTTATGAATTAATCTGTCATAGGGAACCCGAAAGGGGCACTGCGGGGTGCTAATACTTTCCTCACACGTAACTAACTCCCTTACCTAACTCTGGTTATAATGGTCAAGTTTGGTTTTTCTTAAAATCAATGCCTTCTTTTTATCCTTTTCCAATGTTTATGGTAAAAACATTGGTGGCGACTCCATAGAACCCTTTTTACGAAAACCTTACTTTTATTAGAGGTTAGTTCAGTTGTTGAGTACCTTGGAAGCAATGATCATATTTTTACAAAAAAACTGAGTCTAATCCATCATATCACAACCGCTCGTATAAACGTTCGAGATACCCTGAGGCGTCGGAACGGACGACGACGACAAATGGCAACTCTACTGGGGAAGCTAGAGAGTTGATCCCATTTAGTGATGGATAAGTTCAAAAAAAGTAAAGATTTGAAATTACGCCTTTACCCTTCCTTGTATTTATAACATGTTTTATTGTATGGCTTTGATAACTGTTGTATGATTACTTTATGCAATTATTTGAAATACAAACTGTACACAAAAAACCTTGCACACAACAGTCCCTCTATACCCAGGGGCAAGAGTGATTACCCATAGAGAGTGGGTGGTAGATACGATCGGTTTGTTGGCACACGGGGCTACATCCATTGTCAGAAAACCACCAACTTAAGGTGATAACTTTCTTCTTTTGGTCCAAGGATGTTGACACAGAGTTCCGTGCATGATCCGAAGACTGAGAGATTGAGAGGTCCCTATAATGGGGGCACCTTGGGGACCTTTGACCTTGGTGAGAACAGTTTAGAACCACCTTAACCATGTACTTTTCTACAGGAAAACCCTACCTCGTGATTAAACATCGTAGCTCTGCTCGTGGATGAGTGAATTGTGTGTGTATTTGTTTATTGCATTGTTTGATGCATTTGAATAAGATAATCATACAACAGTTAAAACAAAAAAAATAAAAATTCTTAAAAATCATAAAAATAAATAAGAATAAACCAACTTTATCTCGAATAGTCTTCATTTAAGCTAGCCTGGTTTCAGGTTCTTTGTAAGCTAAGTAGCCACGTTGACCAACAGAAGAGATAAAAGGTTATAAAAAATATAAAAACAATTTAAAGCAATAAAAATACCTCTTACAATAAAAAGATTCTTGGCAAAGTCGTATCATTCATACCACATCATCCAATAAGTGGTAAAACCATGAGAGAAAATAAATGCATTAAGAAAAGTATGCATAAGCATCATTATAATCAAATCTCTCATACATAAACACATTCATTCTAGGATGCACTACATATCCTTTAGACAAAAGCAAAAGAGAACCAAGTGCGTTTATAACCTTCCTAGAAGGGATAAGTGCGCTAAGGTATGATGGTAACCTTTGAAAGAAGAGAACCATCACACCAAGGTGGGTATGGTATTCCTTAAGCATAAGCTTTTAAGAAGATACCAAAACTATTGTCTAATATATATATATATATATATATATATATATATATCACACTAATCATTCACAATAAAAAGCTATAATAAAAATATTTAAATCATTTAGAAAGTGGTTGGTCTTCTACCCATCCTCACCCACGCGCAAAAGGCCAAGAAGATGGAACAACTTAAGGAGAAAAATCGCAAACTCACCACTGAGCTTAACTCACTAAAAGAGCAAATGGCTCAAATGATGGAGATGATGCGTCAACAAAGTCTCCACAAAGAGGGTCCTCAAAGTGAACATGCCTCCCACCATGAGAAAGAAGAGGAATCCATTTTTGAACATGAATAAGGAGCTCATGTCCAGTCTGACAGGAGGGCAGTACATATTAGTACTCTTGAGGTTTCCAAACAACAGATTACTGCCCTTGAAGAGAGGTTAAGGGCCATGGAGGGGCATAATTTTGATATCAAAGAAGCGGCTGACATGTGCCCCGTTAAAAATATTCAATTCCCCCATAAATTCAAGACTACAGATTTCCCAAAGTACATGGGAATGACTTGTCCTAAAAGTCATCTTACAATGTACTGCCGTAAGATGACTGCATATGCTGATAATGAAAAGCTCCTGATCCATTGCTTTCAGGAGAGCCTGACTGATTCAGCTCTAAACTGGTATATGCAATTGGAAGGAGGACAAGTCCAGACTTGGAGACAACTGGTTGATGCTTTCCTCCGTCGTTATAAATATAATATTGACCTGACCCTAGATAGGTCAGATTTACAATTGCTGAGTAAGAAAAACGACGAGTCCTTTAAGGCATATGCCCAGCGGTGGAGGGAATTGACAGCCCAAGTAGAGCCCCCTCTGTCAGACAAGGAAACCACATCCATGTTTATCAATTCCTTGACTGATCCCTATTACGACAAAATGATAGGGAACACGTCGACACTCTTTGCAGATGTGGTAACTATAGGAGAAAGAGTGGAGCAAGGACTAAAGAGTGGAAGGATTGCACAACCTTCTTCTTCCACTGCAACATTTAAAAGTCCTTCAGCAAGAAGAAGGAGGGAGTCGTAAACGCTATCAATGTTTCCACTCCTTCTTCTTCTTTGTACCAAACCAAATCACGCAGACAAGAGAGGAAATTCACTCCAATCCCAACCTCTTATGGAAGTCTGTTATTAAAATTGCTAGACACCAAGCTCCTAGCACGCGTCCCTCCAAAAAAGATGGATCCACCATATTCGGAATGGTACAAGCCTAATGAGAAGTTTGATTATCATTCGGATGCTCTGGGATATTCCACAAATAATTGCTTGGCCTTAAAACATAAGGTCCAAGATTTAGTGGATGCAGGATGGATCACCTTTGACGCCTCTACTCCAAAGGTGGATGACAAGCCTCTATCGAAACCAGAGTAAAGGGCGAGGATAGGAAAGGCTAGCTAACTAGGGCTCCTCATTTTGTACATCTTTTGGTTAATAATAATAATAATAATAATAATAATAATAATAATAAATAATAATAAAAACTTCCAATGTATCTCTCGTGGTCTTTGCTCATGATCACAAGGATTTTTTATTAAAATGGGCTTTGTAAATACTTTTCCTTTCATCAATACAATGAGACATTTGTCATAATATTCATATTCTTTCCCATTCTTTTCTCTCTCATATTTTCTCATATTTAATAAAAAAATCTAAACCAAAGCATAATTTTACAGTCATGTCTGTAATTGAAAACTCTCTATGGGATCCGAAAGCCGAAGGCGAATGGATTGAGTCAGACAGTAAGGAGGGGACCATTTCCCCAGACATGCAAAGACTCTTAGAAAAAGAAGCTCAATTGATACAGCCCCATCAGGAAAAAACTGAGGTCATCAATTTGGGACAAAAAGATAATAAGAAAGAAGTAAATATCGGTACCCAAATTGATAATAACATTAGAGAAGGGTTGATACAATTATTAAGACAATATGTGGATGTGTTCGCATGGTCTTATCATGACATGCCTGAAATTGATGAAAGTATAGTGGAACATAGATTACCGTTGAAAGAAGGATTTCGGCCAGTTAAGCAGAAGCTCAGAAGAGTAAAGCCCGAATGGTCCTTGAAAATTAAGGAGGAAGTGGAAAAACAGTTGGATGCCAATTTTCTAATCGTGTCCAAATACCTTGAATGGCTAGCAAACGTTGTGCCAGTCATAAAGAAAAACGGAAAAATTAGAGTATGTGTAGATTATATGGATCTGAATCATGCAAGTTCAAAAGACGATTTTCCCTTACCACATATTGATATGTTGGTAGATCATACCACTACGAACACTCTCTATTCTTTCATGGATGGATACGCGGGGTACAACCAAATTAAGTTGGCTGTCGAAGATAGAGAAAAAACCTCCTTCATTACATCGTGGGGTACATTTTGCTATAGAGTAATGCCTTTTGGACTCAAGAACGCAGGAGCCACCTATTAAAGGGCTATGGTAACATTATTTCACGACATGATCCACAAAGATATTGAAGTTTATGTGGATGATATGATTTCCAAGTCCAAGAATGAGATGGACCACCTCCAATATTTGAGGAAGTTGTTTAACCGACTTCGAAAATACTAGATTAAGCTAAATTCTGCTAAATGTACTTTCGGATTACGATCGGGTAAACTCCTTGGGTTCATCATCAGTAAAAAGGGAATTGAGGTAGACCCTGATAAAACAAAGGCGATTTTGGAAATTCCCCCACCAAGAATAGAAAAAGAAGTCAGAGGGTTTTTCGGCTGGATAAATTACATTGCACGGTTCATTGCACAATTAACCGATAAGTGTACACCCATTTTCAAGATGTTACGTAAAAATCAACCGACAGTTTGGAACGATGAGTGTCAGTAAGCTTTTGAAAAGATTAAGATGTGTTTGACCAATCCCCCAGTGTTGGTACCACCCATTGATGGAAAACCTCTGATCCTTTATTTTTTAGTACTCGACGAATCTATGGGATGTGTGCTCAGTCAACAAGATGATATGGGAAAGAAAGAACAAGCCATATATTACCTCACTAAGAAATTCCTAGACTATTGGACCCGTTATACACCACTCGAAAAAACATGTTGTGCATTGGTATGGGCAACTCAACGTCTTTGATATTATATGACCTGGTTGATTTCCAAAATGGATCAAATCAAATATCTGTTTAAAAAACCCATTTTGACCGGAAGGATAGCCAGGTGGCAAGTACTCCTCTCAGAATTCGACATCGTTCATGTCACTCAAAAAGCTATCAAAGGTAGTCCTTTAGCAGATTACCTGGCACATGGACCAACTGACGAATATTAATCCCTCCAAGACGACTTTCCAGATGAGCATATAATGCATATCCAACATGAAGAACCCAAAAATAATGTGTGGATTATGTTCTTCGACGGAGCCTTGAATCTGCTTGGACACGGGATTGGAGCTGTTTTAATATCTCCTGAAAATAAATATATCCCAGTAACAACCAGGTTGAACTTTGATTGCACAAACAATATGGCCGAATATGAAGCCTGTGCTTTGGGTATTCAAGCAACTCTAGATCATGGGGTAACTAAGCTCAAAATATTTGGTGACTCATCCCTTGTCATTTACCAACTCAACGGTGAATGGGAAACCAGAAACTCTAAATTAATCCCGTATCTAGAGCACATTATGATTTTGAGGATGGAAAGCGTCAGTTTTAAGTACATCCCTCGGGAAGATAACCAGATTGCAGATGCACTCGCTACATTGTCATCCATATTTGCATTGGAACAAGAACAACAGATGCCTGTCATCCAAGTTAGAAGGCATGATAGACAAGCCTTTTGTATGACAGTACATAGCAGAAAAAATAAATCCCCTTGGTATCATGACATAAAGCGATACCTGACCAAGGGCGAATACCCTGAGGGAATTAGTGATAATGACAAAAGGACCATTTGAAAAAGGGCTATAGGGTTTACATTAATTGGAGAAACCCTTTATAAAAAGAACTTTGATTCCACCTTGTTAAGATGTATAAATCATGAAGAAGCCCCGATTCTGATTAAAGAAATTCATGAGGGAATCTTCAGAACTCATGCGCCATCACGACTAGGAAAATTCTTAGAGCAGGATATTTTTGGTCCACAATGGAAGGAGACTGTCATCAGTATGCCAGAAAATGTCACAAGTGTCAAGTTTATGCGGACAATGTTCATGTCCCACCAGTACCTCTCAATGTTATGGCTATACCTTGGCCATTCGCTATGTGGGGTATGAACGTTATTGGACCCATTGAACCCAGAGCGTCCAATGGTCATCATTTCATTTTAGTGGCCATTAATTATTTTACTAAATGGGTAGAGGCCGTGTCTTACTCACATGTGACCAAAAAGGTGGTGACTACTTTCGTCAAGAGGAATATTATATGTCGTTATGGCATCCCGCATCATCTCATTACTAATAATGGAACCAACTTGAATAATAAGATGATGGAGGAACTATGCCAGGACTTCAAAATTCAACATCATAATTCCTCTCATTATTGACCAAAGATGAACGATGCAGTAGAAGCAACCAATAAGAACATCAAAAAGATCATCCAATAGATGGTCAAGACCTACAAGGATTGGCATGAAATATTTCCTTTTGCCCTTCACGGTTATCAAACGTCTGTACGGACTTCCACAAGAGCTACTCCGTTCTCCCTTATATATGGTATGGAGGTTGTACTTCCAATAGAGGTCGAAATACCTTCCCTACGAATTATAATGGAAGCAAAACTAACAGAAGCTGAATGGGTTCAAAGCCGATATGACCAGCTAAATCTTATTGAAGAAAAATGATTGAATGCTATATGTCAGGGACAAGCCTATCGAAAGAAGATCAAAAGGGCTTATGACAAAAAGGTTCACCCTCATACTTACCAAGAAGGAGATCTAGTGATAAAGAAATTGCTTATAGCCAGAAGGACAAAATTGGAAAATGGGCAGCGAACTACGAAGGACCCTTTATGGTCAAACGAGCCTTCTCGGGAGGGGCACTTATCCTCACCAACATGGATGGAGAGGAACTTCGAACTCTGAACTCGAGCATCTCAACTGAAGCAATTAGGAGAACAAAAGGGGCAGATATCATGTGAAAGTGATGAAGATCTTATTGAATCATTTGATAAAATTAAGATCTTGTTGATTTGATGAAGTCAAATGAAGTCAAAGGCTATTCTGTTGAAGTCAAAGGTTACTTGGTTAAAAGGGTAGAATGATTAGTGAGCATGCATCTATACATAAGTATAATCATTCATATCTCTCTGCTGCATAAGGTTTCATCATTTAAAAGATTTTGAAAATGCCTCTAAACATGTTTAATATGTTAAAAACCAAAGTAATCAGTTAAATGGTTTTTAAGAAATTGATATAACTGATATTATATGAGCTTTATCAGTTAAAATGTTCTTAACACTTACATAACAGGTTTTTAATTGATAGGTTTTCAAAATAATCGATTAAAACCTTTTAAAACATTCACTGGAACTATTTTAATCGATATACCTTCAAATTAATCGATTGTTTTCATTAAAGGAGCTTTTGAAAACCTTCTATCAGTGTTTTAACTGATATAGTTTCGAAATAATTGATTAAAATCACTTAAAATGTTCTTGAAAGTATTCTAGCAGTATTTTAATCAATATAACTTCGAAATAATCGATTAAAACCACTTGAAGTATTTTTTTAATCAATGTAACCCAACATATGATCGATCAGAATGAGTTTTTGATCGATCCAAATTGTTTTAATCGATTAAAATGCGATTTAATCGATCAAAACAACTTAGTTACCTATTTTAATCGATGTATTATCAGTTAAAATCACTTAGAAAGTTTTATGAAAATATTTGGAAGGATTTTAATCGATTAAAATGTGAATTAATCGATTAAAACAACTAAGAGATTTTTTACAAAGTGTTTTAATCGATTAAAACATACTATTATCAGTTAAAATCACTTAGAAAGTTTTATGAAAACATTTGGCAGTATTTTAATCGATTAAAAGGTGAATTAATCGATTAAAACAACTTAAGGGAATTTTTACAAAGTGTTTTAATCGATTGAAACGATGTCGCATCGGTTAAAACAAATTTGGAAAATGATCAAGAACATTTTAACAGATTAAAAGAAGTTTTAACAGATTAATTCAAGACTTTTAACAGATTAAAAGATTGTTTTAACAAATTAATTAAACCAGTAGTTAGAACAATTCTTTATATAAACAAGATTACTTGAGTCTTTTAAAATATACCTTTGAGCAATCAATCAAGCAATCATAAGAACTACTTTCAAGAAAGAATCACACAAGTTTTGTGAAGTTTTTCAAAGTTCTTTCTTGAGGCAATTTCTGTATTTCTTTTGTGAAGAAACTCATTCTGTAGAGCTACATAATCCGGGTTTGAGTGTTCTAGTTTCTTCTCTTTATTTCTTTACATTTCATTACTGCATTGTGAGTGTTTGGAAGTGTGGGCACTGGTTTCTGTGGCTAGAATTTGGCTGCAGGGTGGTTCAAGAACTGGAAGTTGGTTCTTGGTAAAGGTTTAGGTGCAAGGACTGGAATTTTGGTTCTTGTGCTAGATTGGGTGTGTGATTGGAATCTATAATCTCTAAAACATTCAATCTAGTGGAACTCAGCTAGAATTTGGCTAAGAACTGGACGTAGCCCTGGGATTTGGTGAACCAGTATAAATCTTGGTTGTATTTCTCTAAACCTTACTCTCTTTAATTTTGCTGTTGCCTTTATTTTGATTGTTTGTTTTGCTTGATTCAAGAATTGGTCAGAACTCTTAATTATTGAAATAGATAATCTGTAAATTGCAAAAATATTTCAAAGATAAATTCACCCCCCTCTTGATCTCAGCCTCCTTTTCTAACAT
Organism: Sphenostylis stenocarpa; assembly: GCA_963425845.1. NCBI lineage: Eukaryota > Viridiplantae > Streptophyta > Magnoliopsida > Fabales > Fabaceae > Sphenostylis > Sphenostylis stenocarpa. The sequence continues at coordinate 47,679,298 of OY731406.1, forward strand.
CATGGGCATGACTGTTTAATCTTATACAGTACAGCCAACCCTAACCATCCATTCTTCTAAATACCTTTGTAATCCTTCTGTAAAAGAAATAAACTTTTGCTCATTTATTAATGAAGATCCCTCTTATTTCCTTTCTCTTGACCAAATATTATGGAAATGCCTCTTTATTGATAAATTATAAATATGCGCAAAGACTTTTAATCAAAGATCAAACATGCATCTAAAAATAGGAAGCATAAAAAAATATAAGAAAAGAATAAATGCCTGCTAGGATATTTTTAGGTAAAATCAGGGTAGTCTGCTAGATCGAAAACCCCAAGAGAACGATCTAGGCAAAAGATAAGGCAAAAATCCCCTTAAGATATTTTAGGCAAAATTTAAGGTAGCCCGCTAGATCGAAAACCCATAAAGGGCGGTCTAGGCAAAATATAGGGCTAAAATCAAAAGATGATTAAAAGAGGAGTCCATTAGCATATGTATGAAGGTCCAATAGGAGAAAACCGATCACTTTTCTAAATGAATCAAATAAACAAATAGATTACATTTAGAACATCCACAAAAAAAATAGTTGCACAAAACGACTTTGTCAAAATCAATAAAAATAAGTTTCTTTAAATAAGAACAATAATCATGCATATACAGAGGCTAGGCTCTATCTTTGTGATTGAAAACGGGAGATGCCTAAACCAAATCTCCAAACAAAGGTCCCCTCAAGAAGAAAAAGGCGAAATCAAACAATTCAATAAAAGAGCTTCAGGAAATCCAAATCTCCAATCATTCCTCCTTCCATTCAAGAAAAGGAAGAACAACAAAGAAAAGCCAAAGGAAAGGCTCGATCATCCCCAAAAGGATCCTTGCATACTCCGAAGGCAACAAAAAGATTACCTCATGACTCGGCATCGCCCCCACATGAGTCATTAAGCATATTCATCCAAATTCTCTGTCATACTTCCCAAAGGAGAATAAGGACTTCAAAAATTCCATAAGCAAAAAGTCCAAAGCCTCCTTTTCTAACAGTTGGTATTGTTAGAATCGCGCAGCGAAATGTTTGCGAGAACGAACAAATACCAAGAGGGGGGTGAATTGGTTTCTTAACAAAAATTAGGTTTTAAAAAATTTCCCCAAATTTTACCGATTAAAATGTTGTGTAAACGTAAATAGGATAAGGATAGAGTCTTACACAGAAGATTTATACTGGTTCGGATCAAAAAACCCTATGTCTAGTTGCTAATCACTCAAACAGAGGATTAACGCTGTCACTATAATCAAAGTTATACAAGCAGATTACAAATGAAAAGATAGGGTAACGAAAACACCTCTCTTGAGTCACACAAGAGATGAAGAACAGTTTTCCCTAGAGACGGCACAACACACAATCCACCAAGAACTCCACTTAGTGATTCTTATCGCTTCTAGCCCACACTAGGTTCCAAAAGCCCCTTTTTCCTCCAACAAACAGTTCTCTGGAAATCACAACTCTCAACTTTTGTTTAAAAAAGGTTGTTTAATTTGCAGAGAGCCTTAGAGAACCATAAGTAGATGAATTAGGGTTTGGGAATTGGGTATTTTCGAAACTTGGTGTATTGGGACTAGGGTTTTCGAAACTTAGTTCAATTTGAAGTTCAAAATGCATATCTGACTGAAATAATCAATTATCTCAAGTGTTAATCGATTATTACAGAGCCAAAATCAACAGGAACCCATACCGCACTGTTTTAATCGATTATTTGGGCTGTTAATCGATTAACAGCCCTGTTAATCGATTATTTCAGCTATTAATCGATTATTCTAGAGAGCTAATACAGAAAATGGTTTTTCTCTCTGTAATAATCGATTATTTAGCCTGTTAATCGATTAAATTAGTGTGTTTTTTATAAAAATGAGTTTTTGAAGCTTCTAAAGAGTAGACTATGTGCTGGCTATCTTAGACTCTAATATTACAGACTCAAAATCATCAAAACAGAGTTATTACACAAGAATACAAGTCTTCAACTCTCTAAGTCCATTGTTCTTGAATCATCATCAAAATCAACAAGCTTCATGTCCATGTAAGTTCAACATTCATGTCCTTGTATGTTTCAACAATCTCCCCCTTTTTGATGATGATCAAAATTTTCTTTTAAAGCCTTGTAATAACCTGTTTATCAGTCACACTAACAAAAACATTAAACATACCAGATAATATTTAAATTCAATCATAAAAGGCTTTAAATATTTCTCCCCCTATTTTGATTATGATAAAAAAAATTAAGAGTTCCCCCTCAAAATATGCATAATTTGGAAATAACTCCCCCTCAAACAAAGCAAAAATACAAATTTTATTTCATAAAGAAACGTCATTACAAACAAAGATAACATTACAATCATGCAAAAACTGTTTAATTAAGCAGAGTTTAGGCTATTTCTAATATTCCTAAGTCTCTTCTAAGATCATAGAATCTATCCTTGGGAAGAGGCTTAGTAAAAATATCCGCTAATTGATGCTTTGTATCAACATACTCAATTTTACAGTTTGCTTTACTTATATGATCTCTCAAGAAATGATGTCTAATTTCTATATGTTTAGTCCTAGAGTGCATTACTGGATTCTTAGTAAGATTGATTGCACTTGTATTATCACACATCAAAGGAATATCATTTAGAAATATACTATAATCTTCTAGTTGTTGTTTCATCCACAAAATTTGAGCACAGCAATTACCAGCTGCAATATATTCAGCTTCAGTGGTGGATAAAGCAACACATGCATGTTTCTTAGAATGCCAAGATACTAATGATGATCCTAATAAATGACAAGTTCCACTAGTACTCTTTCTATCCATTTTGCATCCACCATAATTAACATCAGAATAACCTATTAAGCTAGTAGAAGCTTCAGATGGATACCATAAACCAAAACCAATAGTTCCTTTTAAATATTTTAAAATATGTTTAACTGCAGTTAGGTGAGATTCTTTTGGGCATGCTTGAAATCTAGCACACGCATAAACATAATGCATAATATCAGGTCTACTTGCAGTTAAGTATAACAGTGAACCTATCATACCTCTATACATGGATTGATTAATTTCCAAACCTGATTCATCCTTATCTAAATAGCATGAAGTTCCCATGGGTGTGTTAGATTCCTTTGAAGTGTCCATTCCAAACTTCTTGAGAATCTCTTTACAGTATTTGGTTTGAGAGACAAAAATGTCATCTTTAAGTTGCTTGATTTGAAGTCCAAGGAAGAACGTTAATTCTTCCATCATAGACATTTCAAATTATCCCTGCATTATCTTAGCAAATTCTACACACAAAGAATTATTAGTTGATCCAAACATGATATCATCAACATATACTTGAACCAATAAGATATGTTCTTTTACTTTCTTTATAAACAAACTAAAATCAATTTTTCCTCTAGAAAAATCATTTGAAGTTAGAAAACTACTTAACCTTTCATACCAAGACCTAAGAGCTTGTTTCAAACCATATAATGCTTTCTTCATTTTAAAAATATGATTAGGATAAATAAAATCTTCAAATCCAGGAGGTTGCTCCACATGTACTTCTTCTTTAATAAACCCATTCAAAAATGCACTATTAACATCCATTTGATATAATTTAAATTTCATCAATGATGCATAAGCAAGAAGTAGGCGTATAGCCTGTAACCTGGCAATAGGAGTGTCGCCGCCGTCAAAACGAGGCGGTCGGAGCGACGCGATGGTTTCGACCCTCTTGATTTTCGTGTTTTGGTGGTTACAACGCCTTTGGGTTGTCCGATAACCAGGCTGAACCTAGGGGCGAGGTTTTCAAAAAGGCGCTATTGGATTGTCCGATAACCGGGCTAATCCAATAGCTAGTTTTGAAGGGTTTTGTGGAGTCGCCACCGATGTTTTTACCGGAAACATCGGAAAAGGAGTTAAAAGGCGTTGGTTTTCGAAAAACCAACTTTGGTCGTTAGAACCAGAGTTGGGTAAGGGAGTTAGTTACGTGTAAAGGAAGTGTTAGTTCCTTTACGACGCCCCTTTCGGGTTCCCTATGACAGGCCAGCTATTTAAAAATATTTAAACCGATGAAAATTACGCTTTTACCCTTTTATTCTGCGGAATTTAAAATTACGACTACATGGCCCTAGTATCTATTGCATAATTTAAAATTAAAGCGATAAAAGTAGAGAGGGAGAATATAAACCTCTGAAGCACGCTTTTATATTAATTCTTTAAAACTTAGGGTGCTTTGCGGCAACCCTTCACTCTACAGCGTCGGAAAGCCTCTCGGAACGCTCGAAAACACTCTAAAGACACTCAGAAGCTCCGGAAATGCGTCAGAGGGATTCTAGAGAGAGAAACTTAGGTGATTTCTATAGAGAAGGAGGAGAAACTGTGTGGAAATGAGGGAATGACGTCCCCTATTTATAGTTTTTCGTGCCTGACAGGTCGAGACCGCCGTCTCGTCTGACAGGGTCGAGACTGCCGTCTCGACAATCGGGACCGCCGTCTCATCTTGCCAAGGTGGCGAGACTGCCGTCTCGCCAAACGAGACCGCCGTCTTGCCCTTCGCAGGTGGCGAGACCGCCGTCCGAGAAAATGAGACCGCCGTCTCGCCATTCGCAGGTGGCGAGACCATCGTCTCGCCACACGAGACGGCGGTCTCGCCACTTGCATGAGGCGAGACGGCGGTCTCGTCCCCAGAAAGGCGAGAAACCTTTTTTTCGTGCCGAAAATCCCTCCTATCCTAGTATGGGGCCTAATAGTCTCTCCTAGTGGCTTGTTAGGCTTCATCCATCTTCGAATAGGAGGTCTTCTACTCTTTATTTGGAGGCCGGGCAAGATTTGGGGTCTACAAGGAGCATAAGTTTCATCATAATCAATACCTTCCTCCTGACAGTAACCTTTGGCAACAAGTCTAGCTTTATTCTTTGTTATATTTCCATATTCATCAAGTTTGTTTCTAAATACCCATTTAGTTCCAATTACTTGATGTGATTCTTCTCTTGGGATTAATTCCCAGACTTGATTCCTTTCAAATTGATTAAGTTCTTCTTGCATTGCTATGCACCATTGGTCATCTTTAAGCGCTTCCTCAACATTTTTGGGTTCTATCTGTGACACAAAAGCTACAGACATGCAGAAATTAGTCATATTTCTAGTTCTTACCCCTTTTGAGATATCATCAATAACATTGTCCATTGAAAGTCCTCTTGGTGATTGCCATTCTTTTGCTATTTCAGGTGTTTGAGAAGGCTCATTTTCTTCCAAATACAATTCATCAAGAGCCTCTCTTATGTACTCATCATCACCTGCAAGTTCTTTATTTGACTCAAGAGGATTTCCCCTAAGGTCTACAATTTCATCAAAAGTAACATGTATAGATTCTTCAACATTTAAGTTTCTTCTATTAAACACTTTATAAGCTTTGCTAGTTAATGAATAACCTAAGAAAATGCCCTCATCGGCTTTTGAGTCAAATTTTCCTAAGTTGTCCTTTCCATTATTTAACACAAAACATTTACATCCAAATATTTTTAAATGAGCAACATTAGGCTTTCTACCATTTAACAATTCATAGGGAGTTGATTTTATAATTGGCCTAATGAGCATTCTATTCAATACATAACATGAAGTACTCACAGCATCAACCCAAAAATATTTAGGAACATTTGATTCATTTAGCATTGTTCTAGCAACAACTAAGTCTTTTGATATCAATTTGTTTAAATGATGCATATTTATATGAGCCACTCTCTTATGCCATAACCAAGGGTTCTCTTCCTTAGCAACTAAGCATGTTATACTAGAATCATGTATACAATCCAAATCAATCAAATATATATTATTATGCCTAATACCTTTCAATGATACTTTTTCGGAATCTATCAAATGTATGGTACAAAACTTACTTTCAAAGATTACCTTAAATCTCTTCCTTAACGTTGTTGGTACTTTTGTGGGTCACTCTCAACATTTTCCACATCTCTTGAGCACTTTTACAAACAGAGATCCTGTAAAACTCATCAAGGGTTAACGCGGATGAAATAATATTTCTAGCCCTAACGTCAAATTGAGCTTTTCTATTTTCCTCCGCCGTCCATCTAGAAAATGGTTTAGGAACATCTACTCCGTTTTTAGAAACTTTAGGAATATAGGGACCGTTTAAAATAGCGTCCCAAACACCTCTATCAACAGACTCTAAAAAGATTTGCATTCTAACTTTCCAGAAAGGATAATTTTGACCCGCAAAAAGTGGGAGTCTGTTGATAGAAGCACCCTCGGCAAATGTTTGATTTTGTCCGGCCATTTTTGAAAAATTTGAATGACTATCAAAGCAAGCTCTGATACCACTTGTTAGAATCGCGTAGCGGAATGTTTGCGAGAACGGACAAAAACCAAGAGGGGGGGGTGAATTGGTTTCTTAACAAAAATTAGGTTTTAAAAATTTTCCCCAAATTTTACCGATTAAAATGTTGTGTAAACGTAAATTGGATAAGGATAGAGTCTTACACAGAAGATTTATATTGGTTCTGATCAAAAGACCCTACGTCCAGTTGCTAATCACTCAAACAGAGGATTAACATTGTCACTATAATCAAAGTTATACAAACAGATTACAAATGAAAAGATAGGGTAACGAAAACACCTCTCTTGAGTCACACAAGAGATGAAGAACAACTTTCCCTAGAGACGGCACAACACACAATCCACCAAGAACTCCACTTAGTGATTCTTATCGCTTCCAGCCCACACTAGGTTCCAAATGCCCCTTTTTCCTCCAACAAACAGTTCTCTAGCAATCACAACTCTCAACTTTTGTTTGAAAAGGTTGTTTAATTTGCAGAGAGCCTTAGAGAACCTTAAGTAGATGAATTAGGGTTTGGGAATTGGGGATTTTTGAAACTTGCTATATTGGGACTAGGGTTTTCGAAACTTGGTTCAATTTGAAGTTCAAAATGCATATCTAACTGAAATAATCGATTATCTCAAGTGTTAATCGATTATTACAGAGCCAAAATCAACAAAAACCCATACCGCACTGTTTTAATCGATTATTTGGGTTGTTAATCGATTAACAGCCCTGTTAATCGATTATTTCAGTTGTTAATCGATTATTCCAGAGAGCTAATACAGAAAATGGTTTTTCTCTCTGTAATAATTGATTATTTAGCCTATTAATCGATTAAACCAGTGTGTTTTTTATAAAAATGAGTTTTTGAAGCTTCTAAAGAGTAGACTATGTGTTGGCTATCTTAGACTCTAATATTACAGACTCAAAATCATCAAAACAGAGTTATTACACAAGAATACAAGTCTTCAACTCTCTAAGTCCATTGTTCTTGAATCATCATCAAAATCAACAAGCTTCATGTCCATGTAAGTTCAACATTCATGTCCTTGTATGTTTCAATAGGTATCAAGAGCAAGGGTCTTGAAAAATACTCAAGACTTTCGGTCCAAATCTTTCATGGCTGAAAACAAATTGCCTTTTTCTAAGGGAACTTCTATTAATAGACCCCCACTGTTTTATGGTACAGATTATCCATTTTGGAAGATTAGGATGAAGATCTTTATTGAATCCATTGATAGGAATGTTTGGGATGTAATTGTTAATGGTCCATTAATTATAGAAAAAGAATGGTCTAGTTTAAATGATGAAGAGAAAAGAAAAGTTCAAAGTGATTGTACTGCTAAAAACATAATTACTTCTGCACTAAACATGGATGAGTTTTTCAGGGTTTCTCAATGCATATCTGCCAAAGAAATGTGGGAAGCTCTCGAGGTCACTCATGAGGGAACGACTGATGTAAAGAGAGCTAGAAAGCATACTCTCATAAGAGAATATGAGTTGTTTAAAATGCAAACTGGAGAAAGTATTGCAGATGTGCAGAAGCATTTCACTCATATCATCAATCATCTAATGGGCTTAGGTAAAACTTTTGATAAAGAGGAATTAAATATAAAAGTTTTGAAATGTCTTGACAGGTCATGACAGCCTAAGGTCACAACAATTTCAGAGTCAAAAGACTTATCCATCATGACAACAACTTCCTTATTTGGTAAACTCAGAGAACATGAGATGGAAATTAATAGATTCAATGAACAAGAAATATCTGAAAAGAAAGGTAGAAGCATAGCACTCAAAGTTGAAGAAAAAGATCAAGAATCAGAGGAAGAAAGTGAAAATCTTGGACTACTAGTCAAAAAGTTTAACAAGTTTCTCAAGAGAAAGATTCAAGATAAAGAAAAACACAAAAGATATGAAAAGAAATCTGATTCTTTTAACTATAAATGTTATGGTTGTGATAAGCAGGGTCATGTAAGAATGGAGTGTCCAGAAAAGAATAAATACAATGATAAGAAAGAAGACAAGATTAAAAGAAGAACATATATAGCATGGGATGACAATGATACCTCATCAATAGAAAATTTTGATGATGAAGAAGCTAACTTGTGTCTAATGGCTAACCAGAATTATCAAATCAGCAGTGTAAGTTCTAACTATTCTTCTAATTTTGTGAATTATAATTCATTACAAGAAGCATTTAATGAAATGCATGAAGAAACCAAGAAACTTCAAAAAGAAAATGATAGGCTAAAAGGCATGAACAATTGGCTAGAAAATAGAGTTGATTTTCTTGAAAAGAAAATTCTTGAAGATGAAACTGATCTTGATTTCTTAAAATTAATCCATGATAATTCTGATTGTTTATGTAACAAACCATGTAATAATTGTTCAGATTTACAAAAGAAGATTGGTTTTTTGTCACAAACTGTTTCTAAATTTACACAAGGACAAGTTAATCTTGATGTTCTTCTTGGGTCACAAAAACTTATTTTTGACAAATCTGGAATTGGATTTACATCTAGCAAGAAAATCATACTCATCATCTATTATTAAATGCTTTTACTATATGAAAAGAGGTCATTCTGTTAAATTTTGTAGAATCAAGAAGTATGTTATACCAAGAGGTAGAATGAAGTGGATTCCCAAGAATTCATCTCAAATAACTTGATTGGATCCAATGATTATAAAAAGGGTACCAGATATATTTTAAATCTATTTTGCAGGAACAAAATTTGGAAGTTCTTTGGTACCTAATCAGCAAATATTGATTCTGGATTCATGGACTGAGTATTTTAATTGATATAAACTGTTTTAATCGATTAATTTCACTTACAGAGAATACCAGAAAAGTTGTTTGTACAATTTTAATCGATTAAAATACGAATTAACCGATTAAAATGTACTCAGAAATTTAATATAGTTTTATTCTCTCTGTTTTAATCGATTAAAAATGATTTAGATCAGTTAAAACCATTAAAAGGTCAAATTTAATCGATTCTTCTTCATTTTAATCGATTAAAATTCTGCTGACATTTTATTAAATTTTTCAGTACAAAAATAATCGGTTCTTCTATTTTTTTTTTAATCGATTATTTCACTGTTGCTTTTTCAAACCTAATATTCAAGATAAAATTAATTGGTTAATTTGTTGATTAATCGATTAATTCGTTCTTAGAAATAATTTTAATTACAGTCAATTGAAAAATTCTCAGTTAATCAAGGACAAATTTCCAAGATTTATTGCTTATCAAATTCTGCAAGTGCATTTACTGTATAATTTTGACCAAGTCAATACTTATCCAAGAACACTTTAGCTGATGTACCCACTGCCCAAAGCATGTGATTCTGCACTCAGTCAAGGGGACACGACCAATTAAGACTGAAATATTGCAGATTCTGCATTTTCAGGTTCTCCTCTTCTTTTCTTCTCTCTTCTCTCGCACTCACATACTGTACCTATCAAATTTCTTCTCAAATATGTGCTACAAGATGCTTAATAGATCAAAATCAAGAAAGAAACATTAGGGGGAATCTTCCTCTGCAGCTGGTCAAGCTGGAGGACATGTTGAAGCATGATTCAATGGAGACATTGACAAAATGAACAACTTCATTTCCAACTTCAGCCAAAAGCAATTGGTGATTCCTAAATATATTAAGTTTGCTTGGTTGGATGAAGAAGGCTTTACCTCATTGAGAAGAAAATTGAAAAGACAAAAGTTAAAGACTTTTCTAGAGCACACTGGCAACATTCAATCTGATCTTGTAAGGGTATTCTATGCTAACCTTATAGTCAGCGGCTCCACTCTAAGGTCTCAAGTCAAATTTATAAATTTGGTGATCACTCCTGAAGTGTGGGAAGAAGTGGCTGGTCTTCATGATGTTAGTGTAAAGGTATCCAGAGGTAACATTGCAGAGTTACCTGATTTTAACAAAATTCAATTTTTCTGCAGCTGTCTCAAAAGTCAAAATGATTTTGTAAGAACTCTTAACGCTAGAAAAATGGAGCTTGAACCAAGAATTCTTGCCTTCATCATTGCATGGATGCTTACTCCAAGAGGGAGTAATCATGCTTTACTTAATGAGGGTGATTTAGCTCTTATGTACTGCATTGAAAATAATATCCGTGTAAATTGGATTTTTGTTATCAAGGATCACATGATAAAAGCAAAAAGATTGGCATATTATAAACTGTCATATGCTATGCTGATTAATCAATTTTTTAGATACTTTGAAGTAGATCTTGCAGGAGAATATGTGGAAACTCCAAAGGGTTCCAATAATATTGATGATTCCACTTTGCGGAAGATGGGATTTATCAAAATTGATGGAGAGTGGATCTCTAAGATTGATGCTGAGATGTCTGAAGATGAGGAAGAAGATGAAGAAGAAGATGATCAAGGTCAAATTCCTTCTTCTCCGGCTGCTGCTGAGGTTCCTGAATCCACTGGTGGTCAAACTTCCTATGAGAACATGGAGATCATACCATACATGGAGCAACTTGACCGTGGAATTCCTTTCTCCCAGTTTGAAAGATCCATGCTCTCTCAAATGGCCTCACTGCAAGAAAATCAAAAGAAACACATGCAAATGACCTACCAGCACTTCCAACAGACCAACACTCAATTCTCCAACCTGGGAAATCAAATTGCTGACATTTATACCAAATTGGAGGATATGCAGCTAAACTAGGGAAATTGGGATGATTGAGTATCATCAAGGAGGGTTCTTTCTATCTTTTTATTTTTTTGTTACATGCTTTCCTTATTTTCCGTCACTTTTATTCTCTATTATGGTTTGTAATATTGATTGATCTTCGAACAACTATCTTTTATATGTTATCAGCTGTTTAGTTTTAAATTAGAGACACTAGATTGAAATCAATAACATAAATCTAATAGTTTTAACTGATACAAAATCGATTTAATCGATTAAATTCATTTACAGAAACATTTACATAGAAAATTTGTACTGTTTTAATCGATTAGTTCACGAATTAACCAATTAAAAATCATAAATCACGAATCTGTATCAACTAAAACTGATTTACATCAATTAAATTCACTTGCTAAGATGCTTTATTCTGATTTTATTCTATCTTTTGGTGAAAACTCAATCAAATTAGTTGACTCTGTCACTAAACATCTTGTAATAACCATTTTTTTTTTAAATTCAAAATAAATTAGGAATCCTAGAAGCATTAAGACTCACTTGTAATAACTATTTTAATCGATTAAATGTCGATTTAATCGATTAAATGAACTCAAGTTTTTAAACTTCATCTTTCTTTACTGTGTTTAATCGATTAAAACATTATTTGTATCAATTAAAATCAGTAACAAGAATAATTTAATCGATTATGTCATGTTTTTAATCGATTATTATTCTGGAAAGTAAATTAAAGGCTTTAGTTAATGGTTATTCTTGTAACATGCTACTAAAGCATGGTTCCCTTATCTTTACACGTGTCTATTATATTCATTACAAACGTGTTAATAAAGATAAGTTTGAATAAAATTTAATTGGTCTTTAAAAGAGTAATACATCTCGGTGGTATCATGATTTTTTTTATAATACTGTTTTCAAAATAAATTTTGTTACATGCCATGCATATTGTTTGTTTTACTCCTCTCTTCCCTATTTTTGATGAAGTCAAAGGGGGAGAAATGATTGATTTTGATATACTCACTATTTTAGGGGGAGAAATCTACATTTTGATATACTCACTAATATATATATTCAAGTGACTTCTTCTGCAGAATCGTTCAAAGAGGTGTTTGTCTTCATCAAATAGGGGGAGACTGAAAGTGATAAAGATCTTATTGAATCATTTGATAAAACGAAGATCTTATTGATTTGATGAAGTCAAATGAAGTCAAAGGCTATTTTGTTGAAGTCAAAGGTTACTTGGTTAAAAGGGTAGAATGATTAGTGAGTCTGCATCTATACATAGGTATAATCATTCATATCTCTCTACTGCATGAGGTTTTATCATTTAAAAGATTTTGAAAATGCCTCTAAACATGTTTAATCTGTTAAAAACCAAAGTAATCGGTTAAATGGTTTTTAAGAAATTGATATAACTGATATTATATGAGTTTTATCAGTTAAAATGTTCTTAACACTTACATAACAGGTTTTTAACTAATAGGTTTTCGAAATAATTGATTAAAACCTTTTAAAACATTCACTGGAACTGTTTTAATCGATATACCTTCGAATTAATCAATTGTTTTCATTAAAGGAGCTTTTGAAAACCTTCTATCAGTGTTTTAACTGATATAGTTTCGAAATAATCGATTAAAATCACTTAAAATGTTCTAGAAAGTGTTATGGCAGTATTTTAATCGATATAACTTCAAAATAATCGATTAAAACCACTTGAAGTATTTTTTTAATCAATGTAATCCAGCATATGATCGATCAGAATTGTTTTAATCGATTAAAATGTGATTTAATCGATTAAAACAACTTAGTTACCTATTTTAATCGATGTGTTATCAGTTAAAATCACTTAGAAAGTTTTATGAAAATATTTGGCAGGATTTTAATCGATTAAAATGAGAATTAATCGATTAAAACAACTAAGAGATTTTTTACAAAGTGTTTTAATCGATTAAAATAGACTGTTATCAGTTAAAATCACTTAGAAAGTTTTATAAAAACATTTGACAGTATTTTAATCGATTAAAAGGCGAATTAATCGATTAAAACAACTTAAGGAAATTTTTACAAAGTGTTTTAATCGATTGAAACGATGTCGCATCGGTTAAAACAAATCTGGAAAATGATCAAGAACATTTTAACAGATTAAAAGAAGTTTTAACAGATTAATTCAAGACTTTTAACAGATTAAAAAATTGTTTTAACAGATTAATTAAACCAGCAGTTAGAACAATTCTCTATATAAATAGGATTGTTTGAGTATTTTAAAATATACGTTTGAGCAATCAATCAAGCAATCATAAGAACTACTTTCAAGAAAGAATCACACAGGTTTTGTGAAGTTTTTCAAAGTTCTTTCTTAAGGCAATTTCTGCATTTCTTTTGTGAAGAAACTCATTCTGCAGAGCTGCATAATCCGGGTTTGAGTGTTCTAATTTCTTCTCTTTATTACTTTACATTTCATTATTTCATTATGAGTGTCTAGAAGTGTGGGCACTAGTTTTTGTGGCTGGAATTTGGCTGTAGGGTGGTTTAAGAACTGGAAGTTGGTTCTTGGTAAAGGTTTAGGTGCAAGGACTAGAATTTTGGTTCTTGTGGTAGATTGGGTGTGTGATTGGAATCTGTAATTTGTAAAACATTTAATCTAGTGGAACTCAGCTGGAATTTGGCTGAGAACTGGACATAGCCCTGGGATTGGGTGAACCAATATAAATCTTGGTTGTATTTCTCTAAACCTTACTTTCTTTAATTCTGCTGCTGCCTTTATTTTGATTGTTTGTTTTGCTTGATTCAAGAATTGGTCAGAACTCTTAATCTTTGAAATAGATAATCTGTAACTTGCGAAAATCTTTCAAAGATCAATTCACCCCCCCCCTCTTGATCTCAGTCTCCTTTTCTAACATTATGGGCATGACTGTTTAAACTTATACAATACAGCCAACCCTAACCATCCATTCTTCTAAATACCTTTGTAATCCTTCTGTAAAAGAAATAAACTTTTGCTCATTTATTAATAAAATTTCCTCTTATTTCCTTTCTCTTGACCAAATATTATGGAAATGCCTCTTTATTGATAAATTATAAATATGCGCAAAGACCTTTAATCAAAGATCAAACATGCATCTAAAAAGAGGAAGCATAAAAAATATAAGAAAAGAATAAATGCCTGTTAGGATATTTTTAGGTAAAATCACGGTATCCTGCTAGATCAAAAACCCCAAGAGAACGATCTAGGTAAAAGATAAGGCAAAAGCCCCCTAAGATATTTTAAGCAAAAATTAAGGCAGCTCGCTAGATCGAAAACCTGTAAAGGGCAGTCTAGGTAAAAGATAGGGCTAAAATCAAAAGATGAATAAAAGAAGAGCCCATTAGCATATGTATGAAGGTCCAATAGGAGAAAACCGATCACTTTTCTATGAATTAAATAAACAAATAGATTGCATTTAGAACATCCATAAAAAAAATAGTTGCACAAAACGACTTTGTCAAAATCAATAAAAATAAGTTTATTTAAATAAGAACAATAATCATGCATATACAGAGGCTAAACTCTATCTCTGTGATTGAAAATGGAAGATGCCTAAACCAAATCTCCAAAAAAGGGTCCCCTCAAGAAGAAAAAGGTGAAATCAAACAATTCAATAAAAGAGCTTAAGGAAATCCAAAGCTCCAATCATTCTTCCTTCCATTCAAGAAAAGGAAGAACAACAAAGAAAAGTCAAAGGAAAGGCTCGATCATCCCCAAAAGGATCCTTGCATACTTCGAAGGCAACAAAAAGATTACCTCATGACTCAGCATCGCCACCACATGAGTCATTAAGCATATTCATCCAAAGTCTCTGTCATACTTCCCAAAGGAGAATAAGGACTTCAAAAAGTCCATAAGCAATTAAGGAGTCAAAATTCTTGTCTCCCCAAGTGGTTCAATAAAAAAGAGAAAATCTTTCATTCCCCCAGGGGGAAAATAAAGAAAGATTATCCCAAGTTAGCCTACAGTAAAGGCAAAATTACAAATTTATATCCTCAAGGAGTTATTTGTCTATCCAACATGAATATTCCCCAATGAAATACATAGGCAAGATCTGGCAAGCAAAAGAGCCAATATTCCCAAAAAGGGAAATCAGCCTAGTCAGAGACATTACAAAACTACACATAAAGTCTTCATCACTATTGAAGCATTCGCCTACTCAAGAGGCATTAATATCATAAATAAAAAAATCCTCAGTGGATTCTTGCCTAAATCAAGAGGCAATAATCAATAATCCCTGACAAACAACAAGTCGGATGGCTAACAGAAAAAAACCAAAAACAAAGAATCCCCGACAAGCCGGATGACCACCCAGAAAAGTCAAAAACAAAATTCTCAAATGACTACTTCCCATGGAGTTGGTGCATGACTAGAAACAGTAAGCCGCCAGCACATTTTCAGTCCAGAACAAAGGACTCAGAACCAGATGAGGGTTCGTACTCATCAGCCACAGGATCGACTACCAAAAGGAGCATCCTGTGGTTTCAAGGTCATCAACCGATAGAACCTTACAGAAGGGGATTCGCACCTGATAAGCCTTACAGAAGGGGGCTTATCATCCATGAGGGTCTTACAGAAGGGGATTCCTCAAACCGGCAGAGTCTTACAGAAGGGGTTTGTCGGCTTTCAACCTGGTGGGGGGTTTGTACTCATAAGAGTCTTACAGAAAGGGACTCAGACCTGGTGGGGGTTTGTACTCACAAGAACCTTACAGAAGGGGGTTCGGACCTGGTGGGGGTTGGTACTCACAAGAGTCTTACAGAAGGGGACTCGGACCTGGTGGGGGTTGGTACTCACAAGAGTATTACAGAAGGGGACTTGGACCTGGTGAGGGTTTGTACTCACAAGAGTCTTACAAAATGTTAGAATCGCGCAGCGGAATGTTCGCGTGGTCGGACAAAAACCAAGAGGGGGGGTGAATTGGTTTCTTAATAAAAATTAGGTTTTCAAAATTTTCCCCAAATTTTACCGATTAAAAACTGCGTAAATGTAAATAGAGAAGAGTAGAGAAGATTACACAGTAGGTTTATACTGGTTCGGATCAAAAGACCCTACGTCCAGTTGCTAATCACTCAAAAGAGGATTAACGCTGTCACTAAGAACAAATTGTTACAAACAGATTACAAATGAAAAGATAAAGATACGAAAACACCTCTCTTGAAATCCACAAGAGATGAAGAACAACTTTCCCTAGAGACGGCACAGCACACAATCCACTAAGAACTCCACTTAGTGATTCTTATCGCTTCTAGCCTCACACCAGGTTCCAAAAGCCCCCTTTCCTTGCAACAAACAGTTCTCTGGCACTCACAGCACTTAACTTTTGTATGGAAAGAGTTGTTCTTATTTTTCTGAGTGCCAAAGCAGAGTTTAAGTAGGGAAATTAGGGTTTAGGAATTGGGGATTTCGAAACTAGGGTTCTTGGTAATTGGGTTTTCAAAAATAGGGTTAATTTGAAATTTAAATTGAAAAAGCAGATCGAAATAATCGATTATTTGGACTGATAATCGATTAAAACAGAGCCAAATACGTCGGAACCCAAACCTCTCGGAATAATCGATTATTTGGTGAAATAATCGATTATCTGACGTAACGAGTACAAAACAATCGATTATTTTGCTGTTTTAATCGATTAAAACAGTGAGTTTGTATAGAAAGTGTTTTCTCACTGTTTTAATCGATTATTTGCCTATATAATCGATTAAAGCCGAGCCTGAATGATAATTTTGAGCTTTTTGAAGCTTCTAAGTTACAGACTATGTACCGGCTATCTTAGACTCTAAAAATACGAGACTCAATCTTAAATAAAACAGAGTTATTACAATACAATTATCACCAATCTTCAATCTTCAATATTCTAAGTCTTTAGTTCTTGGATCATCATCAAAATCCATTCTTCATATTCATCAAGTGCAACATCAAGTCCTTGAATTGTCAACAATCTCCCCTTTTTGATGATGATCAAAATTTTCTTTTAAAGCCCTTTGTAATAACCTTGTTTTATCCGTCATACTAACAAACACATTAAACATACCGGATAAAATTTAAAATTGAATCATAGGCTTTAAATTTTTCTCCCCTATTTTGATTATAATAAAAAAGAACTCTGCAACATCAATCATAAGAGCTCCCCCTCAATCATAGCATGAAAGAAACATCAAATTTTATTTCATAATCATTCATCTATTACAACATCAAGACAATAAAAGAAAATACTTCAATTATCTCTATATCAGACAACTTTAATCGATTATTTCCAACAATTAATCGATTATCAGAGGAATTTAATCGATTATTTCACGAAATAATCGATTATTCCAGAGGAGAATACCCTGTTTTGGACGTTTTGATGAAAAATAATCGATTATCACATCCAGTAATCGATTATTCCAGAGGCTATATCAAGTTTTTAAGGTTTTTACACATTATAACCTATGAATATCCTACACCACGAATTTTAACATAACAATCATCCAAAAACAGTCAAATTAAGCAGAATTTAAGCTATTTCTAATATCCCTAAGTCTCTTCTAAGATCATAGAATCTATCCTTTGGTAGAGGCTTAGTAAATATATCTCGCTAATTGACGTTTAGTGTCTACATACTCTATCTTACGAGTTTCCTTTCTCGATATGATCTCTTAAAAAGTGATGTCTAATCTCAATATGTTTAGTCCTAGAGTGCATTACTGGATTCTTAGTTAGATTAATTGCACTCGTATTATCACACATTAAGGGTATGTCATTTAAATATATGCTATAATCCTCTAATTGTTGTTTCATCCACAGAATTTGAGCACAACAACTATACAACAACTACCAGCTGCAATATATTCAGCTTCAGTGGTAGATAAAGCTACACATGCTTGTTTCTTAGAATGCCATGATATTAAGGATGAACCTAACAAATGACATGTCCCACTAGTGCTTTTCCTATCAATTTTACATCCACCATAATCAGCATCAGAATATCCTAATAAACTAATACAAGCATCAGACGGATACCACAAGCCAAATCCAGTAGTTCCTTTTAAGTATTTTAAAATATGTTTTACTACAATTAGATGAGATTCTTTAGGACAAGCCTGAAATCTAGCACACACACAGACAGAATGCATAATATCAGGTCTACTAGCAGTTAAGTATAATAGTGATCCTATCATACCTCTATACATAGTTTGATTAACTTCCAAACCTGATTCATCCTTGTCTAGATAGCATGAAGTTCCCATGGGTGTGTTGGCTTCCTTTGAGGTGTCCATTCCAAACTTTTTGAGAATCTCTTTGCAGTATTTAGTTTGAGAGATGAAAGTGCCATCTTTAAGTTGCTTGATTTGAAGTCCAAGGAAGAATGTTAATTCTCCCATCATCGACATTTCAAACTCTCCCTGCATAATCTTAGCAAATTCTACACACAAAGAATTATCAGTTGATCCAAAAATAATATCATCAACATATACCTGGACCAATAAGATATGTTCTTTAACTTTCTTAATAAATAGTGTAGAATCAATTTTTCCTCTTGAAAAACCATTTGCAGTTAGGAAACTACTTAATCTTTCATACCAAGATCTAGGAGCTTGTTTTAATCCATATAATGCTTTCTTCAATTTGAAAATATGATTAGGATTATTAAAATCTTCAAATCCAGGGGGTTGCTCTACATACACTTCTTCTTTGATAAAACCATTTAAAAATGCACTCTTAACATCCATTTGATATAATTTAAATTTCATCATAGATGCATAGGCAAGAAGTAGGCGTATAGCCTCTAACCTGGCAACAGGAGCATAAGTTTCATCATAATCTATACCTTCCTCCCGACAATAGCCTTTTGCAACAAGTCCGGCTTTATTCTTTGTTATATTACCATCTTCATCAAGCTTATTTCTGAACACCTATTTAGTTCCAATAACTTGATGTGACTCTTCTCTTGGGATTAGTTCCCAGACTTGATTCCTTTCAAATTGGTTAAGTTCTTCTTGCATGGCTATGCACCATTGATCATCTTTAAGTGCTTCCTCAATGTTTTTAGGTTCAATCTGTGACACAAAAGCAACAGACATACGTAAATTATTCATATTTCTAGTTCTTACCCCTTTTGAGATATCACCTATGATATTGTCCATTGAGAGTCCTCTAGGTGATTGCCATTCTTTTGCTAATTGAGGAGTTTGAAAAGGCACATTATCTTCCAAGTATAATTCATCAAGGGCCTCTCTTATATAATCATCATCACCTGCAAGTCTTTTATTTGACTCAAGAGGATTTCCCCCAAGGTCTACAATCTCATCAAAGGTAACATGTATAGATTCTTCTATATTCAAAGTTCTCCTATTAAATACTCTATACGCCTTGCTAGTTGAAGAATAACCTAGAAAAATGCCCTCATCGGCTTTTGAATCAAATTTTCCTAGATTGTCCTTTCCATTATTTAGTACAAAACATTTACAACCAAAAATTTTCAAATGTGCAACATTAGGTTTTCTACCATTAAACAATTCATATGGAGTAGATTTTATAATTGACCTAATGAGCATTCTATTTAAAACATAACATGCAGTGCTAACCGCATCAGCCCAAAAATATTTAGGAACATTAGATTCATTTAACATAGTTCTTGCAAGTTCCTCTAATGACCTATTTTTCCTCTCAACTACACCATTTTGTTGGGGAGTCCTAGGAGCAGAAAAATTATGTAATATACCATTTTCCTCACAATAATTCTCAAACTTTTCATTTTGAAATTCACCACCATGGTCACTTCTTAAAACTTTAATTCTTAGGTCTTTCTCATTTTGTATTTGTTTAGCAAACTTTCTAAAGACCTTAAAAGCTTCACTTTTCATAGTTAGGAAAAATGTCCAAGTGCACCTAGAGTAATCATCAACAATTACAAGTCCATAATAATTTCCACCAAAGCTTTTTATTCTAGAAGGTCCAAATAAATCTAAATGTAATAATTCTAGGGGTTTTGAAGTGGAAATCACATTCTTTGATTTAAATGATGATTTAACTTGTTTACCTTTTTGGCATGCATCACACAATCTATCTTTTTCGAATTTCAATTTAGGCAATCCAATAACTAAGTCTTTTGATATCAATTTATTCAAATGATGCATGTTTATATGAGCTGCTCTTTTATGCCATAACCAAGGGTTTTCTTCCTTAGCAACTAAACATGTTATACTAGACTCATGTAAACAATCCAAATCAATCAAATATATATTATTATGCCTAATGCCTTTTAATTCTACTTTTTCTAATCTATTAAATATATGGTGCAAAATTTGCTTTCAAAAGTTACCTTGAATCCTTTGTCACACAATTGGCTTATGCTAAGAAGGTTATGCTTTAGTCCATCAACAAGAAGCACATCCTTAATTTCCAATGTGTTTGCACCACCTATGTTTCCAATTCCGAGAATCTTTCCTTTGTTGTTATCCCCATAAGTCACATATCCTTGTTCTTTGGCTTTGAAACTTACAAATTTCGTTTTATCTCCAGTCATATGTTTTGAGCATCCACTATCAAGATACCACATAGACTTCTTTGATTTGGAAGTTTCCTACAAAACAAGAACATAGTAAACTTAGGTCCCCACAACTTTTGGGTCCTTGAGGTTAGAGACATAACAATCTATTTAAAATACTGCAAAACAATTTATTCTTTGTGTGTTTAAAAAGTTTAAGCAAAACTATTTTTATAGAGGATTTTCAAAACTGCTGGTTTAATTAATCTGTTAAAAGATCCTTTTAATCTGTTAAAAGTGCAGTTTTAATCTGTTAAAACGTCTTTTAATCGATTAAAATGCAGTGTAGAAAAATTTTTTAAGTTGTTTTAATCGATTGAAACGAGTTTTTAATCGATTAAAAGAGTTCTGATCGGTCATAACAAAATTCTGATCGATCATAACTGATTCTGACCGGTCATATTAAAAATCTGATCGATCATCCTGACCCTTTAAGTGATTTTAATCGATTGAAACGTGTTTTAATCGATTGAAAAGAATTCTGATCGCTTATAATTAAAATCTGATCGATCACATTTGATTCTGATCGGTCATAGTTGGATTCTGATCGATCATCCTGATCCTTTAAGTAATTTTAATCGATTGAAACGTGTTTTTAATCGATTTAAAGGATTCTGATCAGCTCATAATAAAAATCTGATCGATCATAATGAGTTCTAAATGGTTTTAATCGATTAAAAACATGTTGTATCGATTAAAATGCTGTAAAAACACTTCTTTGACCATTCTAATTGATTTTATTTGGTTCTTTCAAAATCGCATCGATTAAAAACATGTTTTAAGAAGGCTTTTGTAAAAATACTTTGTTTTAGGTTGTTTAAAACAATTTTAGAGGCTTTTCGCAAAAAATCTTTAAGTGAAGAACCTTCATACAATAGAAAAGATAAAATGTTTTTACCTAAGCATTCCATTTAAAACATACTAAATGATCCATTTTCTTTGAATAAATACAATATACAAATAGTTCATTTAACTATAGGAACCCAAACATATTTTCCTTTAGGAACACCAAAATGTTTGATTTTACACTTATTTGAAGTGTGACCTTGTTTCATGCAATAAAAACATGCTTTTGATGTAGCTATGGAATAAGATGCATTATTTACATGACATGCTCTAGTTCCTTTTTCTACCCATACTCTTTTCTTTTTAGATTTACTCTTTTTCAAAGGAACTCTTTGATTTACATTATTTTGAGCAATTACCATTTCATGCTTCTTAAGATCATCAATTTCTTTTTCGGCTTTGTCAAGCAAATGGTTAAGAATATCTATGTCATATTCATGCTCTTTACAATTTGCACAAGCTAAGTCCTTATTCTCATCTAAGCATACAATTTTCGTATTAGCTACCTCCTTTTCTTCTAAACATGCAATTTTCAATTTTAAGGACTCATTTTCCTTTTCGGATCTTCTTAGATTTTTCTTTACAACTTTATATTCTTTTTTCATATCCATAAATGCAGTAAATAACTCATTATAAGCATTTTGCAATTCATCATGGTCATTTTCTTCACTAGAGGATGAATCGGAATCACTAACCTCAAAATCCGAAGAAATGTTGTTATTTGCCATCAAGCAAATGTTTGCTTCAATTTCTGAGTCGCTTGATTCAGAATTTGAATCACTGTCATCCCAAACAATATATGCTTTCTTCTTGAATTGCTTTTTGCCCTTGTGTTCATCATTTTTCTTGTTTGGGCATTCGATCTTCATATGTCCTGCTTCACCACAACCAAAGCATTTTATATTAACGGAAGAATTTTCTTTTACCTTTCCTTTACCTTTGAAAGGATGTCTTCCTTTTGCTTTCATCATCTTGGTGAACTTCTTTATAAAAAGACTCATCTCTTCTTCATCAATTTCGGAGTCTTCTTCTTCTTCTTTCTTATTTTTGCTTTTTGAAATCTCGGTCTTGAAAGCTAGGTTCTTCTTTTGATATTGACCCTCTTCCTCATTTAGTCTTCCAAGGTCAAGTTCATGCTCCCTAAGCTTTCCAAATAACGCCGCCATGGACATAGTGGCAAGATTTTGTGACTCCGAGATGGCCGTCACCTTTGGTTGCCATTTCCTATCCGGAGATTTCAAAATTTTAACATTTAATTCATCAACGTCAAAAATTTTACCTAGTCCGGTGAGATGGTTCACGATATGAGTGAAACGTTTCGTACGTCAAATATCGTTTCGCTCGGTTGCATCCGAACATTTCGTACTCTTGAATTAGAGAATTTTTACGCGCTCTTTTGACGTCGTCGGTTCCTTCGTGGGTCACCCTTAGCATTTCACACATTTCCTGTGCACTTTTACAAACCGAAATTCTATAAAATTCATCAAGGGTTAGAAGCAGATGAAATAATGTTTCTAGCCCTAACATCAAATTGTGCTTTTCGACTTTCGTCTGCAGTCCATCTAGAAAAGGTTTAAGAACGTTAACACCGTTCTCGGTAGTTTTAGGAACAAATGGACCGTTTAAAATAGCGTCCCAAACGCCTCTATCAACGAGACTCTAAAAATATTTGCATACGTACTTTCCAAAAAGGATAATTTTGACCCGCAAAAAGTGGGGGTCTCGTTGATAGACGCACCTTCGGCAAAAGTTTGATTTTGTCCGGCCATTTTCGAAAAGTTTGAATGACTATCAAAGCAAGCTCGATACCACTTGTTAGAATCGCGCAGATGAATGTTCGCGTGGTCGGACAAAAACCAAGAGGGGGGTGAATTGGTTTCTTAATAAAAATTAGGTTTTCAAAATTTTCCCCAAATTTTACCGATTAAAAACTGCGTAAATGTAAATAGAGAAGAGTAGAGAAGATTACACGAGAGGTTTATACTCGGTTCGGATCAAAAGACCCTACGTCCAGTTGCTAATCACTCAAAAGAGGATTAACGCCGTCACTAAGAACAAATTGTTACAAATAGATTACAAATGAAAAGATAAAGATACGAAAACACCTCTCTTGAAATCCACAAGAGATGAAGAACAGACTTTCCCTAGAGACGAGCACAACACACAATCCACTAAGAACTCCACTTAGTGATTCTTATCGCTTCTAGCCTCACACCAGGTTCCAAAAGCCCCCTTTCCTTGCAACAAACAGTTCTCCGGCACTCACAAAGCACTTAACTTTTGTATGGAAAGAGTTGTTCTTCTTTTCCGAGTGCCAAAGCAGAGTTTAAGTAGGGAAATTAGGGTTAGGAATTGGGGATTTCGAAACTAGGGTTCTTGGTAATTGGGTTTTCGAAAATAGGGTTAATTTGAAATTTAAATTGAAAAACAGATCGAAATAATCGATTATTTGGAGTGATAATCGATTAAAACAGAGCCAAATACGTCGAACCCAAACCTCTTCGGAATAATCGATTATTTGGTGAAATAATCGATTATCCGTACTGAACAAGTACAAAACAATCGATTATTTTGTCTGTTTTAATCAATTAAAACAGTTGAGTTTGTATAGAAAGTGTTTTCTCACTGTTTTAATCGATTATTTGCCTATATAATCGATTAAAGCCGAGCCTGAATGATAATTTTGAGCTTTTTGAAGCTTCTAAGTTACAGACTATGTACCGGCTATCTTAGACTCTAAAAATACAGACTCAATCTTAAATAAAACAGAGTTATTACAATACAATTATCACCAATCTTCAATCTTCAATATTCTAAGTCTTTAGTTCTTGGATCATCATCAAAATCCATTCTTCATATTCATCAAGTGCAACATCAAGTCCTTGAATTGTCAACACAAAAGGGGACTTGGACCTGGTGGAGGTTGGTACTCACAAGAGCCTTACAAAAGGGGATTCAGACCAGATGAGGGTTCATTCTCATCAAACCAGATAGGGGTTTGTACCTATCAAACCATTCATCATCTAGAGGATCAGCAACTTCAGTAAAGGAGCATCCAAAGGATGACCGGGGCAAGAGGGTTAACTCCTTCACCTGTCAATTGATCTCGTAGGCACATTAAGCCAAACAGACAGTTAGGTAGGTGAAGGGGGGCAACTGTAGACCCCAAATCTTGTCCGGCCTCTCAATAAAGATTAGAAGACTTCCGCTGTGAAGATAGGTAAAGCTTCGGTGGGCATCTAACAGCATCAACCGGCTTCCGTCTGAAAAAAGGAGAGCTTTTCTGAAGCAATAAAATGCAAAATTTGAAGAAAACACTCGAGACAGTCGTCCCAAAGTCGAGACAGCCATCCCAAGTGGCTGAGATGCGCGTCCCAAGGGCCAGACGCGCGTCCCAACTGATTTTCTCACCTGAGACGGTCGTCCCAAGGGCCAGACGGTCGTCCCAAGCAGCTGAGATGGTCGTCCCACCTTTCTAAGGTTGAGACAGCCGTCCCGGAGTCGTGGCAACGGAAAACTATAAATAGGGGACCCATTTGCAGCTTTTTCACACAATTTCACCTCTCTCTACTCTCTCATATACTTCTAGTTCTCGAATGATCTTTCTGATTGCCTATAAGGTAACAATCGGTTAAGGAAATCTCTTTTGAGATATCCAACATTCGATAGTCTAAAATTCTTTTCTTGTATTCGGGGGAGGAGAGTCCTTGTAGTGCGTGAGGATAGCCGAAAAACATCCTTAGAATTGAAGATTTGCACTAAAAGCTTGCTTCAGAGGTTCTTTTCATTACTCTTCTCTTTATTGCTTTCCTATGTGCAGTAGAAAATAGGATCATGTAGATAACCATTTTTAATATTGTGTAATAAAATAGAGTAATAGCGTAATTTCTCTTAATCTTTATTTTATGAATTAATCCGTCATAGGGAACCCGAAAGAGGCGTTGGGGGGGGGGCTAATACCTTCCCCACACGTAACTAACTCACTTACCTAACTCTGGTTATAATGATCAAGTTTGATTTTTCTTAAAATCAATGCCTTCTTTTTATCTTTTTTCAATGTTTATGGTAAAAACATTGGTGGCGACTCCATAAAACCATTTTTACGAAAATCTTGCTTTTATTAGAGGTTAGTTCATTTGTTGAGCACCTTGGAAGTAATTATCATATTTTTACAAAAAAGTGAGTCTAATTCATTATATCGTAACTGTTCGCATAAACGTTCGAGATATCCCGAGGCGTCGGAACGGACGGTGGCGACAAGTAAGTTTTTAGTAGAGTAGTTGCTCTAACAATCAAATTGAGATCACTTAAATGAGTAGATAATTGTGCTTAAGGGAGAGTAAGTGACCATTAGAGATTTTGAAGATAGTAAATGATCCAATGGTCCAATTTGACCGCATAAGCAAAAGTTATCACTGCTTAAGCGGGAATGACAACGTCCTATTACAAAAACAAGTGTGAAAAAAGTTGTTTGGACGTGAGTAACAACAACTCACTCAAGCGATTGTACAATCTGTTTGTTGGTTCATTTTTTTTTTATTTTTTTTTTTCGTTTGCTTGAGCGTGAGTTTTTTTCGTAGCTTAAGCGATCTTACAACTTATGTGCTATTGTGTTCAGTTTACTTGTTTAAGCTTGAGTTCACTTAAGTTGCCGTGCAATCCACTTCTCAATCACTTACGGTAAGTAAATCATTAATTTAAGCTAAGCAAATCGTTCACTTAAGTGATTGTACAATTCGTTTGTCATTTTCCTAAGTAGTAGAGATGTTTCAGTTCATCCTTATTAAGTCTCCAAATTGTAAACAGAGAGATTTAAGTTAGGATACTGCAAACAAGGGCTCCAATTGATATTCACGTATAGTTTTTTTTTTACTCTTACGAGATTAAACAATGTTACATAATATATTATATATCCTATTTTGATAAATTTTATTTTGCTGTAGTTTGCTGGGGTCTAAGGTGTGGAACTCTACAAAGAAAGATCAATTACATTAGAAATGAAACAATAAAAATTTGGTAGGATAGAGAAAAACTAATGCTTAAAATAGGAATGATTCTAATGATTCATTGGATACAAGTGGATCAACACCTCTATCTCAGCATTTTAAATTATTGGTATGTATGTAATTTTAATTGTTTCCATATATATATTTTAACTACATTATAAGTAAATTGTTTTTATTATTATTGGCTACATTCAAATTTGTGTTATATCTTCAAAAATAAGGACAACAGTAGATATAACTCCAACTTGTTGCACCGGTGTCTTTTAAGGAAAAAAATTACAATAAATCTTAAATATTTCTTGTTATTTATTTATTATTTCATATTTATTAAATATAATATTTTTTTCTAAAATGAATATGAAAAATGTCTTCATTAAAAGAATCATATGATGTTATATCTAGGATGATATATTTTATGGTGAATAAAGTAGGACGAAGGCAAACATTAAACTTCTTATTTTTTATCATAAAATCAAATGACATGACCTACTTATGATAAGATGAAACGGTTAATTACCAACTATATGAAATTTTTTTTTTTAAAGAAAAATAATAATTTCTCAACAAGAATCACGTTTATTTTGATAATAAAATTAGTCAATTTGTCATAATTTCAACCACAAATTTTCAAACTAGTATAATTCATCTCACCAGTGGAAGCTCCACAAATCGAACTTCCAATACAAGTTCAAGAAAAGATGAAGAAGAATCAAATGTAGTAATAATTGATTCATTCTTATTTGTGTATCCTTCAAACTGTTCTATTATTTAATTTTGATATTTTTGAGTAATTAAATTTTTGAACAAAATATTATATAATATTATTATTTCATATTGATTATATTATTTCAACATTTTATTTTATCTGCAATTGTAAATAAAAAAATTTGTTTAAAGTTTAAATGTGAAAATACTAACTTCAAGTTGGCATCACGGAAACGAATGCAATTTTGCTTAAGCACTCTTCTTCATTTGAGCGATGCACACTTAAACATAAAAATATTGGCTACAAGAGTGGATAGATAAAAATTCACATAAACAGAATTCACTTAAGTCTCTCCTTCTTTGCTAGAACGACATTCTTTTAAGTGGAGTGTGTTTAAGCGAGATGTGCTTAAACAAGAATATAACCACTTAAGTAGACGTGGTTTAAACAACTTGAAAGACGCTTCAACAGTAAAAATGAACCTACATATGACTTGCTTGAATGCAAGCTTATGGTACATTCAACACTTAAGCCAAAGTTGCTTTTCACTTTCTAACTTAAGTGAGAGTCGAATTGTATGTGGGAATCATATTTAAAAGAGTTTGTGACAATATATATATTCAATCATAATCTGTGATGGTAGTGAAAATGCCATTACAAATTTTTTGTGATGATTTGCCTCTTTGTAAGATTTATTCACAAACGTATTTTGTCACGAGTTTCGTCGGTCACAAAAAAAAATTTTTTTTTTTAGTCCACCATTACTTTTGATGATTGAATGTAATGATTAAAAAAGAAAAAAACCGTAAGGAGTCCCGATTATCATCTATGCAATGGGTATGTCCATTTCTTTAATAAATGCTAGTTTCCGTAATGAAGATTTTCTTGATTTTTGTTTATTTTTTAAATCATGGTGATGGACCAATAACCATATAAAACTTAACATTAGGGTAACGATGATTGCAGCATACGAAAATTCATAAGAGTGGTCATTCCTAAAATAATAATTAATTCTCACCACATAGATTGCCCTAGAAGGAAAAGAAAGAATTGATGAGGTTGACTGAGGTGTACACAACGAAAAAAGACAAGAAAAATATGCTTAAAAAAAGGTGTATATCGTCTTTCAACTTTCATTGTTATGTGATAGATGTGAAATACAAAGTTCGGAAACCAAATAGCATAAATGATTTATTACTGTATTGTAGACTGACGTACTAACATAAATGACCATCTAACGTACAACAGCTTCACATTGAGGCAAATGCATTAATGAAAAGAAAGAACCCTAAATTCCAAAACACTTTTATTGCGTTGAGAAGAGACTCATGGAGTGATTATTATACTGATACATTAACTATTAATTTGGACCTTAATTTTATTACTTTTGCTTATTTTCTCTTTGGAATTTTGTTCGGTTAAGTATCACACATTGCTAGGGGAACCCATAATGTTTTTGTGGTTTCCATGTCCTGCTTCTTTTCCATGTGGATTCTCAATAGTTATCTCAGTCACAGCACCACTCGTTACAAGATTCGGGTCAGAGGTGCTCTTCTTCCCAACATTATTAATCTCATCATCGTTCAGTTCCTGCAATTCCATTGGCTCATCTGGCTTGGCGTTTCTATAAATCAAATACATCACCATCTGAATTATGCCGAATAGAAAACCTAGCGTATTTGGGAGCTGCATCATCCAAAATACAAACATTAAATCATGTTTTTAAGAATTGAATTAGAAGTTTTTGGTCGGTTATATCCAATGGAAAGGTATCAAATTAAAATGCTCAGCATATAAGCATATGATATGATTTTTCTAAATAATAATAATAATAATAATAGAATAGGGGACCCTTGTTTTCATTTGAATTGTTTTTGCATATGGGACTCAATAATAATAGAGTAAGAAAGGTAATAAATTGTTATGATTAAATTGACTTTATCACTTACTAAAGCGTAAGGAAAAGTTATGGGATCTGTAAATAGTGTTCGAATGGTCAATAGAATGAACTTACAGCGATGTAGTAGTCGTTGAGGAGAAGGCCATAGAAGAACCACATGACAGCATTTACGGTCAAAAAAAAGGACAAACTTAAAGGCATGAATTCCACACTTTTCGTCTTTATCACACGTCTCTGCATGCATCAATCATAAGAATTGGTTTACGTTTGAGGGCATAAGGAAAAAATACATGCATAAGCTTTTAGTCCATCATGTTGAAAAACACTGAAAATTCTTACGATAATGCAGAGAGGAGCAGCGAATATGCTTATGTTGAAAACGAGAGAAATCCATCCAATCACATTAAGACGTTTGGACCCTTTTGTAAGGAAGAGGGTCGAAAGAAGCATCGCTCCGAACCCCAACACATTCAACAACAGAAGAAGCATGATGGTCGAAAGCTGTGACATTTGAGAAAAGGGAAACTTATTAGTTTTCTTAAACTTGAAATTAAAATGGAAATAAAAATAAAAATTGCAGGGATTAATATATAGGAGTTATAAGAAGGTAAACCCTGGTTTTATTTGGGGCGTAAAATAAGAAGATGGCAAGGTAAATTGTCTCTATCACACATCCAAAGGAGTTAATAGTAATCAGAAGGAGGGTTGAATCCTTTTTGACGAGTGCGTAATAAATCCAGAGCATTGAACTGAACAGTGCAACAACATAAGGTAGTGATTGAAACCCTTCCGCAGATTTCCTCTTGTAGATTTGGTAAAAAGTTGGTCTGCATTCATCAGATATAACTTAGTTAGAAAAAGTGTTTCAGAGGATAATTACAATGAGTATGGTGTTGTAGAAAATCACTTACACTGGAGCAAGGAACACCATAAAGGAGATGATATTGCCTAATAACACAAAAAAAAAAAAAAAAATAAGAAGAAACATTCATCAGTACTCATGTACAAATTGTGATTACTATTATTATAATTAATACTATTACTACACCAAGAACCACTTATTATTATTTGTACCAAGGTGCTCCCATGCAATAGTGCTGTTTTCAAGTATTATAAATTATCATTCTTCGAAACTAGAAAAAAGCCATGCAATGGTAGTAATGTCTATATATATATATATATATATATATATATATATAGACATCATGTACAAATAGTGTATTTATGCTTCTCCTATAGGGTATTAAGAAAAGTAACACACTTCTGAATAGAATACCTAGAAGGCCGAAAATAAAAGCCAAAGTTTGGTGGTGAATGACCATCTCTGTTGAGTGTAATTGGAGTGTCTCTTAAAATCTGTTTACTAAGTCACAGTGGTCACTAAAAGGTGCAGAAAAGATTCTCTCAAAGTGAAAACCCTCCCTCACTTAAGCTTGTCTCTTCTCACTTTCAATTGCACGACTTGTTATGGTAAGAGTGGAAGCCTATTTATAGTTTGTAGAAAGAGAAGACATGCATGTCATGTTCATAAGACAAGTCAAATATACGAACACTTAATCATTTTAAACATTTTATTAATCTTGTGGTATTTTTTTTTTAAATTCATTTTAGTTTTCAAAAACAAGATTGATCTGAAGGACGGTATAAAATATTTCAAATTTTACAGTATTTTTAATTTACAGTATTTTAAACTTAAGTTTATATTATCAATAAGTCATTCACTCATGTCTTCAATCTTCAAATGGTTAGGAACAACATTTCCTTATTTTTAGGGTTCTATTTCGTCTTCAGTCTCATGACCAATGTCTTCCTTCAATGGTACATTGTTTCACCAAGTTAGGGTTTGATAATTAGAGAAAATCATTCTCATCGTATGTTTTGCCTTCTAATTTTAATTTTATAGTTTCCAAGTCATTAAGTCAACTTTAATTATAAAGACATCATTTCTGAAATTAAAATTAAATGAAATTATAAATAATTAAAAATTAAGGGACTCAATTTGCGAAAGTTATATAAACTATAAATTGTTTAAAATATAAAGACCGAAATTGCAATCAAGCCAAAAATGAAAATAAAAAGTGATATAATAATAATAATAAAAAAAAGTAAATAGAGATATTAGAGAGAAAGGGTGGACTATAGTAACAAAAATTATTATGCAACACTTAAATACGATTTGACATTTAGTGAATGAAAACTAAAAAAGAGAAAATAAAAGTATGTAAGAAGAGGAAGATAAAAAAAATGAATAGTCTTTTACACGTTAAAAAAATTATTAAAACGTTTAAATGCCTCTAGTAATTAGTTGTGGCCAAAGTGTTGTAAATAAGATAGTTTTAAAATTCTTTGCAAGTTGTCCCCAAAAACACCTATTTCCCCTATTGATGGATCAAGAATACTTAATAAGAGAAAGAACAAAAAGAATATTAGATTTTTTTTTTGGTATGGATATATCACCAAAAGAAAGTAATTAACACCATCAAGAACTTAAACACGTGTACACTTTTTTTTTTCCAACATGACAAAGTATAAATTATACTTAATAAGAAAAAACATGAGTATATATAATAGATGAGAAATATAATGTGATAAAAAGTAGAAAAATTATAAAGATCAAACTTGAGTAATATTTTTCCTCTGATTATCTCAACTGCATGATTTTGATTCGTCAAATTTCAATCGAGTGAATTATATAATACAATTACATGATTTTGGCCTTTTCTGTATTCCTTTGTTAAAATTTAATAGATTTTTGGTGACATGACGTCATATCATTGACGTGTTCATGAAACATGTTGATGACGATTTTTCTTTGTTAAATATGAAAACAAACTAAATTGATGAATTTCCTTATCACACAAATGAAAATAATAAAATCCAAAATTATACATATATTTATACATTGTTAAATAAAAAATTATACATATATTTACACACAAATGGTAACTAGTTTTTAATATAAATAAAAATGTGCTTTCAACTTAAGAAAAGTTAAATTTAAATAAGTTGTGATATGGAGAGACATTTCTCAAGAACCAATAATATGTATAAATATAAATTTTAAGAAATGAAACAAGCAAATTAGCATATCAATGTACCTTCATATGATATATTCATATTCTTATGTAATAAATTAGTTGTCACCAATCTTAATTACTATGTATTATTGGCCGGCCTATTGTCTTCTCCATCTAAAATTTAATAGGGAAGTTCTCCCAAGACGTAGCTTGGGTCAGCTTGAACCTTCAGCTTGCACAAAATTGCTGGTCCACTCAGAACCTTTATTACGACTTGTCACGATGTGGGGTGAATTTGCCATTTGAACATAAACTTCTTAACTTTTTTAATAACCTCTCTCTTGCTCTTAAGGACTGATTATGGCTCCTCTACCTCACTAATTGAACACCTCCTTCACCATAAAATGTCACGCCTTTCACACGTATCATCCCATCTATGGAGATATTTAAATTCTTTAGACAATAATTCAATGTCACTTTAAACTCTTGCTGCTTGGTCCCTTTTCATCATTCTGTTTTCTATAGAAGACAAATTACATTGCATCTGTATCTATGATGTGTGCAATTCATTCGTCACACAAAATTATTAGAATTTTTTAAATGAATACCTTTAAAGATAATTTATTATTCATTATCAATAATAATGAGAATATTAAACTCCATTGCTTTGTAAAGTTTATAATACAAAGAATATCACACTATACTTATTACTTATAAATAATTCTTTAGAATAACCTAAAATAATCTTATTAATAATTCTTTAGAACAACCTACACTGCTACAGATATGCATTTCAACGTCGGTTAAATAAGGCTTTCAACATCGGTTATACAACCGACGTTGTATGAGGCGACGTTGAAAGTATAAACTTTCAACGTCGGTTATTTATACCCGACGTTGATAGTTTAGGCTTTCAACGTCGGTTATTCATAAGTGAGTGGAACACTCGTCGCTCAAGCGAGTACAGTCGTCGCTCAAGCGAAATAGAACCGAGAGTCCCCTTGTTTGAAGCACTCGTCGCTCAAGCGAGTACACTCGTCGCTCAAGCGAAATAGAACCGAGGATACCCTTTGTTTGAAGCTTTCGTCGCTTAAGCGAGTACAGTCGTCGCTCAAGCGATATGGAACCCGAGAGTCCCCTTTTTTTTAATCTTTCGTCGCTTAAGCGAGTACACTCGTCGCTCAAGCGAGATGGAACCCGAGAGTCCCCCTTGTTTGAAGCTTTCGTCGCTAAGCGAGTACACTCTTCGCTCAAGCGAGTTGGAACCCGAGAGTCCCCTTTGTTTGAAGCTTTCGTCGCTCAAGCGAGAACACTCGTCGCTCAAGCGAGTATGGGTTTACTACGTCGGTTATGGTATGAACCGACGTAGAAAGTCTATTTTTTTTTTAAAATGGACGATTTGTTTATACTAGGGTACCCAATGTTTGTATATATACATACCTGCAAATTTTTTATACAACCCAGGCGAGACAATGTACAAGATATAAACAATTGAATGTGCATCCAAAAATAAAATTGTATCCAAAATTATTGTGTATCCAACTACTTATCTACCAAATACACTAACTACTAATCTAACTAATGAACTATCTAGTAAACTAACTAGTAAAGTAACTAAACTAACTACTAAACTAACTACTAAACTAACTACTAAACTAAGTACTAAATTAATAACTAAACTTGCCTACTTCTAACTTTAACAAACTTATCGGCCCATGTGTTTCTAATATCGTCAATTGTCTCTATGGGCAATGCTTCCCTGTCTGAAAATACCTGTTACAAGAAAAAGATAATTTAACAGAGTATCCAATGACACAATACTTGGGTCTTTTATTGAATACTAAATTTAAGCAAACCCGATTCCATGTATCCTCAATCTTGCTAACAACAATCAGCCACATCCGAGTGCATAACATAATATCCGCACTCATAAGATCCTGGTTGCCTATTACACTACAAAAAATAATATATTAATTTGACATATAAAATGAATGATATAATACATAAATATAAAATGACTTACATTAACAAAAATCCAATCTGAGTCGTGCTTTTGCTTGTGTGTACTCCATCAATTGTATTGCAAACCTTAAATGCACTCGTGCAATACAAGATATAATGAAACAATTAAGTAACAAAACAATTAATAATTGTTTAAATTATTATAAGAATGTGTACCTGTTTACAATGTTTTTAAGATCTGCATCAGGTTTCTTGCCTAGTGAGCGAGAACCAAGCCACAACATTCTCGCTTTGGGCAAACAACCAACAAGCGCCAATGATTTACGCTTACATTACAAAAAGTTAGGATAATACAATACACTATAAAATTTAATGCGAATAATTTCATACGCTTAAATACTTACCGATGGTGGTAAGCACCCAAGTAAACTTTCTTCCTTGACTTCATCATCCAATTTTGGATGTATATTTGAACTTCTTCTCTCTTGTTTCCGATTTTTGTATGGATTGGGGC
Source organism: Sphenostylis stenocarpa (assembly GCA_963425845.1). Classification (NCBI taxonomy): domain Eukaryota; kingdom Viridiplantae; phylum Streptophyta; class Magnoliopsida; order Fabales; family Fabaceae; genus Sphenostylis; species Sphenostylis stenocarpa. Next base: position 47,713,798 of record OY731406.1, read on the forward strand.
TCAAAAAATCCATACACATCTTGGGTGCGTTGTTCCTCCGACAATTCATTCATCATCCTAAAGTAGCCAGTTCAATGTACATTAAATATGACGATAACTTCAAATAACATAATTAGTAAATAAAAATAAATACTTACATTGTCCAAAATTGTAACACTGCTATGTTTAGACACCGATTGCCAAGCTGCTATCTCCACAGAGCATCGGTGTGGTCAATGTAAAGGGGAAAGTTCTTATTGTCTACCCCTAACTTATCAACATCCCACTTCACTTGAAAAGATTCAATATACAAGCTGTGGGACAACGAGATAGTAGTTGAAAAATTGGATTTTCTAGGACATCTACTTCCTTACCTTTACTAGTATGGGAAGTAGGAACCGGTTTAGGCAACCGGGGTGGCTTCCGAACATCCTACATAAAATAACATTGACTTGAGAAATAATAAAAAATAGTACCGAGACTACATATGATAATTAATAGAAAGTATATGCAAACCTTTTTCAAAATAGGCCTGATTAGATGTCTAGGCCATGCAATGAAGGTCCGGAGGGCCTGTCCCACTGTCATCACCTCGTACGTAGGCACAGGTACAAGAGCATAAGCATCTCGAACCTCTTCAATGACCACTTTGGCCATGTTAGGTGCTAAAGGCACACTATGAATTGTAGAGGCCCCCTCTTCAATTGAACCAACCGCCACCAATCGTGGTTCAGATCCATCCTCATCAACATAAAATTCACACTCGACTCGATTACACAAAAATAAGACATTAATTATTTAATATGCACATGACTTTTTGTCATTAAGATATCATCCACACATACCTGAGTGGTCAGTGTCTGCAACAACAACAACAACCTCCTGATTAGTAGCAGGAAGGTCTTGATCAGCAGTATTTGGCTCAGCACAACTACCCTTAGTGCTAACTCGTGCGGCAGATGGAGGAGGAACATCCATAGGTGGGTGGGTAGGCTGTGTGACACCTATGGATGCTAGACTTGAACCAAATACACGCATCATCTCCTCCTGAACTCGTGTTCAATAGTGTGCCAATGAGACTATCAAATACGTTCTTCTCCACGTGCATAAAATCAATGCAATGTCTCCAATATGGAAGGTTAAAGAAAATTGATCTCTTTTTCCACAAGCTTTTATCAGACGACTGTTTTTTAGTCTTTCCAAAGACAACATTAATGTTTCTAACCCGTTCATAAACTTGTTCACCAGTTAAAGGTTGTTTGGCAATTTTATCTTCCTGCTGACCATTAAAAGCTTTCTTCAATCTTCGATATGGGTGGTTATGTGGAAGAAATTTTCTGTGCCTATTATACACAGTCTTTTTTCCATGCTTCAATTGTAGAAAACTTGTATCTTCCTCACAAATAGGACAAGCATGATGACCCTTGACACTATACCCACTCAAGTTTCCATATGCTGGGAAGTCATTGATAGTACAAAATAACATTGCATGTAACTTGAAGCTCTGCTGTTGATATGCATCAAACACATCCACTCCTTCCTCCCACAATAGCCTTAAGTCATCTATTAACGGACTTAGATAAACATTTATGTCATTACCCGATTGTCTTGGACCTGCAATCATGATGGATAACATCACGTACTTGCGCTTGAAAATCAACCATTGTGGAAGGTTGTAAATCACTAAAAGAAGCTGGCCATGAGCTGTGATTACTGGTTAAGTTACCAAAAGGATTCATGTCGTCTGTGGCTAGTCCAAGTCTAACATTTCTTGCATCACTGCCAAAACTTGGAAAAAGGCGAGTCAATTTTCTTCCACTGTGGAGAATCGGCCGGATGACGAAGCAATCCATCACGTTTTTCTGCGGTTGAATGCCATATCATATTCTTGGCATCTTCTCCATTGGCAAACAATCGCTTCAATCTTGGAATAATTGGAAGATACCATATAACTTTTGCAGGAGGTCTCTTTCTATCAATATATTCGCTATTATCATCCTTGTCTTTCAATTTGTAACGCGATACACCACATCTTGGACACTCATGTAGGCTTTCAAACTCTTTTACTGTATAATACACAATCATTAGGGCAAACATGTATCTTTTTATACTCTAAACCCATTGGACAAAGTATTTTTTTGGCTTCATACATACCATCGGGCAAGGTGTTATCGCTTGGGAGCATATCTTTCAAAACTTCTAGTAACTCGAGTGAAACTTTTGTCACTCCAACCAAATTTGGCCTTCAAATTGACCAATCTCAATACAGTGACAATCGCGTGAATGTTGTACATCCGAGCATACAAAGGTATCTCTAAATCTATCTTCAATTTATCATAGACAGCGACATGTGCTTGCGAGAAAATTCTCTTGACCTACATCACGAATCATGTCTTCTATTCGATCTTCCATTGTCATGTCCTCCTCTTCCTCAACTTGTGTTACTATTGGTGTATCAATCACTTCACCATGCCATGTCCATACCATATAATTCTTCATTATCCCATCACATAAAAGATGTTCCCGTATTGTCTCTAGTGTGTGTACTCTCCCATTAACGCGGTTAACGCATGGACAATACAATTTTCCATTAACCTTGGTGCCATTGTGTTCGGCAAATCGCAAAAATTCTTCAACTCCATTCTCATACTCTTGTGAAATACGACTTGCATTTACCCAACTTCGATCCATTTTGGAATTGGATTCTACAAATGAGAAACCAATAAAACTACATTGTTACTACGTACCATCACTTATATAACTACATTGTTATATGTAGTTTCCATGTTATACGTAGTTTCCATAATTCACACTTCATGCTTAATTTCTAACCAAAATCCGACGAGTTTCCTTTATTTTTTGGCAACAATTTTAAATGACACAGTGAACTGCCAATAAAAAGCCCCTTGGGCATATTCAAGCAGATCCAAGTATAATTGTACACATCATCAATACATTGAAAAAAACTATATTCATCTTAATTTTAAAAGCTGTATCATTATTTGTCTTCACTTGACTTGGAATGAGCTGAAACTTACAGACTAATCACTATTTTATGGGGACAAAACGTATAAACAATTAAAGCAACAGTTAACGGCCAACAATAACATGACTAAGAATCTCTACCTATGAATTGTAGTAAGTAAAATTTTATTACTTAAACTTTTTGCCCAACAAATATAAGTGCAAGAACATCGTACCTGTGGGTTAAGGCAGCAATGAAAGTGCGAACCACGGAGAAAGAGAGCGAGTGTTAGGGTCGACGCTGCGGTGGGGTGGAGGTGGAGGATGCGGTGTGCCGTTAGGGTCGATGTCGTGGTGGGCTAGAGGTGGACAATGCAGTACGGGCGGAGGCTGCGGTGGGGGTGGAGGTTGGGCGACTAGCGTCGCGGTGGGCGACTAGCATCGCGGTGGGCTGGAGGGTGCGATGGGGTGGAGGTGGAGGCTACGGTAGGGTGTAGGTCGAGGCTGCAGTGCGGCTGGCGTCCAAATGAGGGTGCTAGGTGGTGGTCGCGATGCTCGAGAGTAAGGGGAGATACAAAAATGTTAGAGATGCAGGGGAGATACAAAAATGTGCTAGGTGGTGGCCGCGATGCTCGAGAGTAAGGGGAGATACAAAAATGTTGGAGATGCAGGGGAGATACAAAAATGTTAGAGATGCATGCATGTATATGGGTTTTCCACGTCGTTTATAATTACACCCGACGTTGAAAGACCTTTAGATAGCGGTTCTACATTAAACCGCTATTATATTCTCACTTTGAAGAGCGGTTTAGGAGGAACCGCTATCATATTAATCATTATGATCGATTAAATTGCCCAAATAATCGATTATTTTTGACTTTACATAGCGGTTCCACAGTTAACCGCTATTATATGCTAACTTTGAAGAGCGGTTGAGGAGGAACCGCTATCATATCTCCGTTATGATCGATTAAATTTTCCAATAATCGATTATATTTTCAAATAATTGATTTTAGATAGCGGTTCCACAATAAACCGCTATTATATTCACACTTTGAAGAGCAGGGAGGGCAGGGAACGGTCTATTCGCTTTTGTCTTCTCCGGAAGATCTATGATTTGGTAGCGAGAAGGGTGTAGCTTGGAGCCCGCCATGTCATCAATAAAACCTCCCTGGAGCTTGGTCATTCCAGATGAGCTGAGCTACGAAGTTTGGCATTCGTGAGGACGCAGCCGTGTCAGAAAGGGCATTATCGCTTATCTGTATATGAGAATTGGGTCACCGCGGCAGAGCTTCAATCGAAATATAGTGATTCTTTTGGCCATATTTGCTTATCCAACCCTCGAGTTTAAGGGTCCCGAAGAGACCAGACCTTGCCTTGGGAAGGCATCACTTATGCTAGTAATCATATCTGCACTTTTAATCGTTATGATCGATTAAAATTCCCAATGATCAATTATATTTTGAAATAATTGACTTTAGATAGCGGGTTCCACAGTAAACCGCTATTATATTCACACTTTGAATAGCGATTTAGAAGGAACCGCTATCACATCTGCACTTCGATTATGATCGGTCATATATGTATTCTGATCGGTCATAATGAGTTCGAAGGGTTTTCAACGTCGGGTGAGGGCATAACCGAGCGTTGAAAGCCTACTTTCCACGTAATTCGACCCTTTAAGACATTTTAATCGATTGAAACGTGTTTTTAATCGATTGAAAAACTTCGATCGATCATAAATAAAATCTGATCGATCACATTTGATTCTGATCGGTCATATTTGTATTCTGATCGGTCATAATGAGTTCGAAGGGTTTTCAACGTCGGGTGAGGGCATAACCGACGTTGAAAGCCTACTTTCCACGTAATTCTGACCCTTTAAGACATTTTAATCGATTGAAACGTGTTTTTAATCGATTGAAAAACTTCTGATCGATCATAAATAAAATCTGATCGATCACATTTGATTCTGATCGGTCATATTTGTATTCTGATCGGTCATAATGAGTTCAGCATGGTTTTCAACATCGGGTAAGGGCTTAACCGACGTTGAAAGCCCAATTTTCCACGTCGTTCATGCTAAAACGACGTAGAATGTGTCAAAATTCGACTTTCGACGTCGGTTTTTGACCAACCGACGTTGAAATCATGTTCAACGTCGGCTAAGATGTAACCGACGTTAAACAGCGACGTTGAAAGTATATTTTCTAGTAGTGCTAAAATAATCTCTAATATATTGTTATAGCTAAGAGGACACCATTTTATATATATATATATATATATATATATATATATATATATATATTTTTTTTTTTTTTTTGATGATAACATTTTGGTCGTACAAAATACTTGATAAATAATAATAAATAAGTTACTAAACTAATATAGTATAGTTAACATGTGTTGAATATCATAAGGATATAATTATAGGAACATACCTATTATTATACATCATTTTCTCTAAAAATAGTAAATAATAGTAAATATGAGGTTGATGAAAGAGTACAAATAAATAAATTGATGCAGAACAATTAAAATTAAATTGAAGCATAATTTAAATAACTGAAATTTATAAAATTAAAATAATGTGCTTTTAATTAAAAGTGTAAAATAAAATTTTCTTTAAAATAAAATAATGCAATAATTAAATTTAAATTTGTTGGAAGTTATAACTCTAAAACTAAATTGAGAATTGAAATTAGAAGAGAGATGAATTAAAAATGAAAATTAATCAATACTATAATAAAATAAAAATTATAAATAATTAAAATTAAATAGCAGAAATAAAAATTGAGAAATTAACTCTAAAATTAATTACAATAAAATAAACCAAATTAAAAATTATAAAACTAGATTGTAGTGACGAGAAATTTATGAGACTGATTTAGATGAAAAAATATGTTTGTTTTTGCGTGATTCAACACTGATTTGCATTTAATTCTTGATTCTCATTAACCTTTAATTCAACTAAATTGGATTTTTATAGCAATTAATTTGGTTGATTCAAAATGTTTATTTATAATATTTCATAAATGGGTTGCAGAAACAAATTTGGATTTCCAAGCACTCACTTGAAGGCTCCTAGAACAAAAATAGAATATTTGGTGTCCACGTTAAAATCTAATAAAACTTTCGTAGGCCATATTTTATGGTCTAAACCCGTAACCAAGCTAATTTGTCAACCACTAAAATTAGGGATTAAGGCAGGAATTTTAAAAGAGGGAGATCAATATATTAAAATTATTTATCATATAAATATAAATATAGAATACTCAATAACGTGTTAAGATTATTCGTTGAATTTAAATTTTGGAAACTAAATTTTATTTTTATCATTTATCATCTATTTTTTCTTGAAAAATAAATTTATATTTTTCTTTTTAAACATTTTTAAAACTCAACCTGATTTTTTTTTCACACTTTAACATTATCATGCAACATTAAAACAACCAACTGATTATAGAAAATAAAAAAGTTCATATCAATATTTCATATTTTTATACTATACTACAAGTGCTAATTTATTATAATAAAGAACAAAAACACTAAAAAAAATTGCTTATTTTTCTTTACTCCAAGAAAATTATTACAGGGTACCTCTCATTTTTTTTAACCATTTGCATTTGTCCAATGTAAAAATGCCACCAACGTGAATAGAAAATAAAAGACTAAAAGAACAAAAAATTATAATTTTTACGCTATAAAGGTGAAAGTGTAAAAAAAGAAAAATTTGAAAACTAAATAAATAAAAAAACTTTAAAAAGGTGAAAGAGAAAGTAAACGAGTGATATAGGAAAAGATAGAAATGTGACGGGATGATGTATATAAAAAGTTAGAAATGGAAAAGTGAAAATGTGAGAGGAAAAGATAAAAGGAGGAAGAGAAAAAAAGGTGTAAATGAAAAATTGTGTGATGGAGTAAAAATGATATTTATTATAAGTGAAAAGATAAAAAATTTAAATTTTATCTATGTTTAAAAATATTTTTTATTTAATTTTTAAAAATTAATTAATATATATAACAAAAAAATTAAATTTTGGTGGGAGGGAGGAGGCGTAAATCGGCCTTTCACTAAAATAGATGCAAATACCATCATCAACTACTTAAAAACTCACGTGAAAGCTTATTAAAAAGTGACCTCTAGACGAGCTCAAGTCCCTTATGAAAGAATTAAAGATTCTTGTTAGGTTGTCATCTTCGAGACAAACTTCAATACAGCATGGTGAGGAATCTCACACCATTCCATTCCAAGCCACTAATCTATCCACAAATCAACATATGCATGTAGGTTGTCATGAGGAGACCCGTATCAATGTGATCACAAACATGAAGGCTTTGCAACAACATAACACTTAGAACCATGCATGTAAAAGGTAGGACAACCCTTTTGTGTAAAATTTTGAGAATTTAAGTATGTTTGATGTCTCACATTAGATAAAAATGAAAAAATTAAGTAATTTATAAGTAAGAAATACTTATAATCTAATGTCTTCAGATTTTTGTTTGAAGATGGTGTCATATTTTTTTATATGGTTGACTTATATCTTATTTGTGAGAATCCTTCTATTGTTAGTCTTCCTTGAAAGACCCAACAGTGGTATTAGAGCTGATGATTCGTGTGGTGACCGGCCATAAGGTTTTGCTTTAAAGTTTTGGGTTGAACGTGATATCATATTCTCTTACATAATTGATTTGTATCTCATTTGTGAGAATCTCATTATTGTTAACCTTTTTAGAAATACCCAACATCCTACATTGTGGAGGAGTAATTTCCTCAAACATTGGAAGATTCCAACCATAGAATAATATACTAGAAGAATAAACCTCGACGAACATGGCCAAATATACCTGACATAGGTCGGTGTCTTCAAAGACAACAACACTTTCTTTTTTAGTAATTCCTTCGATATTTCGGCCCAAACAATTAAGGCTCATTTTGCCACAACTTAGTCATACAAATCCACTTAGTGGTCCTTAAAAGTCTAAGGTAGTAGAAAAATGAATCCCTAAAAAGAAATTTATGGAATTGTTTGTCGAGATAGGTCTTAAGAGTTCAAGACCTTACACTTGATGTAGCAATACACATTATGTTTATAAGATTTGAGAACAAATCCCTTACTAGACCGTCTCTACATAGATCACCCTCAAGACATTGTTGATCTTCACATTCAGGTATAAAATAATATTGAACTGTGAAAAAGAAGGAAAAAATACACTCCCTTTAAGATGGTAATATGATGCTCAAAGAGGCCTGCAACATGGAGATGGTAAATCTCTTAGAACTAGCTCTCGCCCCAAACAATGCCGATAGAAATATATATTATACATGACACCAGAATTATGATCATACTAATCAAAGAGTGTATAAAATTATAAGAAGTCATAGACGAGTTGATCTAAATTGGATTAGATTTCATGAATTATACTAATGAAGAAAAGGGCGAGGTCACAAAAATCCCTAACCGAACAATTATTTAGCAACCCATGGAATGTGATAAATGTATAAGGTGTCATAAGCAGTATTATTTGTGGTTTTATTGGTAGAGAAAATTTGAATTTGAATACGAAACAACACCTCAAGTCAGTCCACGTCGTGAACCTAGCACAATCCTTCACTTTAAGGAAACTTCCTCATATTACCCTTATTAATATGGATTTTAATACAAGACGATTCAATTGCTACACTACTATAATAATGACCATTGACGATGGTTAAATTTGACCTATCACACCAATTTAGAATCTTTCGTTGATGGAGTCGTCATTGTATGTAAGAGATACAATAACGGATTTTTACCCATCGTTGCATATGACATAGAATAACGGTTATTTACAAAGATTCATCGTTGTATCTCTTACATACAACGATAGGTGTGATCATACTCGTCGTTAAAGTCTTGCATATAGTATGTATATGACGACGATTATGATATTAACCTCGTTGTATCTTTTTTTTTTAAGAACAATTTGTTTTAGGCTCTTTCCCATTTTCTCGTATATTCAAATACACAATACCAATTTCATATTTACAGTATATACAAAATCATAAATATATACAATACTTACTATCTAATATTAATTTTACTAAAATCCCACTAGTTTGACTAATAACTATCCTAAATGCACAAGAATAATTAGTTAATTATCCTAAGGTTCAACCATAAAGTCATGATCATATACATAGTGTTGTTTTAACAAAACCTAAGCTATTCTAATATAGTAATCGTGTTGATGAAGTACGTTTCCCATGTGCGTCTAACATAATCTATGACATTTGTATCCATAGGAAATGTGTCCATAAAAAGATTGCAATATGATAAATAAATTTTCATAAGTATCATTATGATACCTAATCATATTTAAATAAATATTAATTGTCTTACCTTGGATAATAGTTGTCATCCATTGCATTACATAATAACCACACTTATATTCTTTATATTATCTGTTGCATTGTTTTTTATATGATGAAAGTTATTAATAATAACAATCATCATATAAGACATACAACGATGGTTAAAATATACCCATCATCGAAGAGTTGGTGATGCCATATTTGACAACAGTTATTAAATAACGGTCATTGTGTATCTTTTACGATGATGATTATTAAATAATCGTCATTGTATGCTCTATATACGACAATAATTATTAAATAATTGTGGTCATATAATTGTTCTTATTTTTAAAAATGGCACCATGACACCTTCTACAACGACTCCAAAATCACCGTCATCAAAAGGCATCGTTGTTTTTAATATTTACATTAATGCCAACATAATTTATATAACTAACTAGTGAGTATAAAAAATATTAATAGATCAAAGTTGGACTGACGTTCTTATAATGATAAATTTTCCTAAGTTGGATTTGTCCTATGATCTTATCTAGTCGTACCTAAATTCGTTGTAGGGTTTTTCAGGGGAACAAGTACACACTAGTGGCTAGAAGAAGTAATATAAGAAAGGTTGACAATTATTTTGAGAGTCAACTTCAACCAAGAGATAACCACGTGACTCTTTTACATATTGGTCAAAAATAAAATGACAAATGGAGTATGTGCACAAAATATAACGATCCAAAGAAAGTCTACCAAGAGAACTCATACCCTTTATCCATTATAGATTAAGTTTCCATGAAACATACTTGGGTTACAATTAGATCAAGATGTACTTTCCAAATTAGGAGAAAAAAAATCGTCAAAGGAGAAAATTTCTATTACAAAGTGTCTTTCAGTATAGAAAACATTGAAGTCACGTACCAATATCTAACGGAAAAGGATTTTAGAGGACTTATAGAGATATTATGAAGCTCTATAGATGACATGATTGTTAAGTCAATCAAAATGCTAAGTCATCTCAAGCACTTGGAGCGGGTTTTTGTCTAGGTGCACAAACATAATATAAGGTTAAACCTTGAGAAATGTTTGTTTGGGGTTGGAGGAGGAAAGTTACTCTATTTTATGTAAGTGACCTAACGAGGGCTTGAGGTCAACCCTAACAAGTGTGAGATGATCCTCTACATGCAAAACCCGAGGAATGTGAAGGAAGTACAATAATTAAATAATAATTAGCATGATTGTGACAATTTCTGCTAAAACTCATTGTGAAGGCTAAACCATTCTTTAAGCTTATGAAAGTTGTGGAACAATTAAGACACAATTTATACCCGACTTCTTCGTCGAAACATCCCCTCGTGGAAGATGAGGTCACAAAAATCTCAAACCGAACAATCAATTGACATTTTGCAAAACGAGATAGACTATAATGTATCATAAACACTACTGTGAGTTATTTTATAGATGGAGGAAGTTTGAGTTTGAATAGGAAATAATACCTCAAGGAAATCCACATCATGAACCTAGTCCAATCCTTTACTTACTTCCTCATATTATCTTTACTTATGTCAATTTTACACAAATGACCCTGACACAATTGTCATTATCATATATATAACTAAGGAGTAAAGAAAATATTGATATACCAAAAAAAATTGGATTGACATCTTATAGGGGTAAACTTTCTTAAGTTGGATTTGTCCATGATCTTATTCGGCCATACCTAGGTTTGATGTTGGATTTTGTAAGGGAACAAGTACACACTCATGGTTAGAAGAAGTCCTAACCAGAAATGTCAATCTCTTTGCATGGAGTATGAGTAACATGTTAGATATTGGAAGGACGGGTTCCTGCTTTAAAAAGTCATGGGCAGGGGCGGGGATAGGTAACACAATTTTCACCTCGTCCCCACCCCGCCCTCGCCTCGCCGCCCGACTTTATATTTAAATTTAAATTTTAAAATATTAATATTTTAAAAGTATTTCCTTTTCTTTTTCTATTACATATAAAGTTATTTTTTATATTTCATCATTTTTACTTTTCTTCTACCCACTTTTTAATTCTTTTATCTTTTTTAATCTTTTATATCAATTAATTTATTACATTATTCTTTTTCTCTTACCTTTCAGCTTTTCACATTTTCTTAATCTATTCAATCAATTTGTTTCCTTTTTCAATCTTTTCAATCAATTTGATGAACACAAAGTTAATTATTTTTTTCTTCTTTATCTTTTTCTAAATATTTTACAAATCTTAGTAGTAACTAATATTATTTTATTTATAATTTATATTTATTAGGTTTTATTATATCATATTTTTTGGATCTAATTATTCTTATTTGTCATATATCAAATTTTATCCTAATAAAATAATTGTATTTTAAAGGATTAAAAAGAATTGATAATTTAAACTTTTATTACTTCGAACTAATTAAATAAGAATTAACTTATTAAATATTTCCTTATAAATTATATATTTCATATTTTTAAATGACAACTTAAAAATTAATTAACTTATATATGTAATCAAATGTTTGAATACAATATTATACTAATAATAATGGTATAAGTATTCAAATGTTTGAATACGATATAATAATAATAATAATAATAATAATAATAATAATAATAATAATAATAATAATAATAATAATAATAATAATGTTATAAATATTCTATATATGCATGAATAAAAAATGGTTAAATATTTCTTTTACATAGATATTTTAATATAAATATAATAAATTAAAATATTTAATTAATAATAATTACAAATTGTAAAATTATAAATATTTATTTATGTATAAAAAATATATAAAAATAGTAAAATGGGGTGGGGAAATTCGAAAAACAGTAGGGATGAGACTTAATTTCTAACCCCGTCGGAAATCGGGGTGGGGCGGGGACGTTAAAAAAGTTGGGGCGGGGATCGGGGTGACAAAACCTACCCTCCTCACCTTGTTGTCATGCCTAGTATAGCTAACCCGTGTCAAATCTCACAAGGACATATTTATAGGAACGTCCTCACTATCACATATCATTCTCTCTAAAAATAGTAAATAAGGGATGGATGAAAGAGTAAACAAAATAAATTGATGGAGAATAATTGTTGGATATCAACACTATCAATTAGAATAATTCAATTATGATAGAATTTAATGATAATATAATTAGTTTTATTTCGTTATTTATGCACAATTATGTACAACATTTATAGGGAGAATATTTTCCTAATTTTCAGGGATAGATTAGTGTATAGGTTTATTATCTTGTATTCTATTTATACCTCCTTTATATCTTTTCCAAAATAAAAAATACACAATGTATTTTCCGCATGGTATTAGAGCTCGATCTAGGCCATCCCTAACCTAGTGCAACCAACCATGGAAGAGAACAAGGCAGGAGGTTCGACCACCAGTTTGGTCGAAGGACCTGCTCTTCCTATCACTGGTCATAAATTGAATGACCAAAATTACCCTCAATGAGTGTGTTCAGTTAAAATCGTCATTCAAGGAAAAAGGAAGGAAGGTTACATCACCGTAGACTCCAACTGTTCAGTAAAGGGTGACCCTAACCTCAACAAATGGCAACTAGAAAACAGTTTAGTCATGTCATGATTAGTCAACACCATGACCAATGAAATTGGGGATTTCATGTACTATGATACTACCAAGAAGATGTGGAATGTAGTGAAGGAAACCTACTCAAATATGGACAATACGTCTGCGTTATTTGAGATCAAGAGCATACTCCATGAATTGCGACAAGGTGATTTCTCAGTCACTGAGTATTTTAATACACTCAGCCGACATTGACAATAACTAGACATATATGAAGACGTTCAATGGAGTTGTGTCGAGGATAAGAAGAAGTATAAAGAATTGGTGGAGAAAGATAGGATTTACAAGTTCCTATTGGGGCTGAACACAAAACTTGATGAAGTCCGAGGGAGATTCCTTGGAACCAAACTTCTTAAAACAATCCGGGAAGTATTTTCGGAAGTGAGAAGGGAAGAAGTAGGAGGAAAGTAATGTTTGGAAAGTCAAGTGCAACCCTACCCATTGAATGTACAACAATGACAGTAAGAGGGAACTAATCTCGTCCATCTAAAAAGAAAAATTGGCCCTGGTGCAATCACTGCAAGAAATTGGAACACACTAAAGACATCTACTGATTATTCATGGCAAGCCTTCAGAGGAAAAACAAACAAAAAACCTAGACAATAAAGGAACACAACAGAGGTAAATTTTAATTCATCTCTATTCAGCAAGGAGCAAATAGAAGCACTACAGAAACTTCTCCAGCAAACAATTGGTACGACTGTACAGTAGCACAAAAAGGTAATTTCTTGCATGCTCTAAATGCTAGCACAGGAAAATCAAAGTCATGGATCATTGGCTCAGGAGCCTCAAATCACATGATTGGAGATTTAATTGTGTTTAAAAGTTATACTCCTTGCCACAATAATTACACAGTTTGGATAGCTGATGAGACTCTTTCTAAAGTTATGGGTAAAGGTTTAGTTATTATCTCACAAAATATTAACTTAAAGTCAGTCCTTTATGTGCCTAAACTTGACTATAATTTACTATCCATTAGTAAACTGAAAAAAGATTTGAAGTGTGTCACTAAATTCTTCCCTAACCTATGTGAATTTCAAATTTTGGAGACGGGGGAGACGATTGGCATTGCTAAAGAATGTGTTGGACTCTATTACCTCCAAACTAAAGCGTTAGAGGCGGAACCCAAGGCCAACTCTGAAAGTAATGAAGATCTTATTTGAATCATTTGATAAAATGCAGATCTTGTTGATTTGATGAAGTCAAAGGCTATTCTGGTGAAGTCAAAGGTTACTTGGTTAAAAGGGTAGAGTGATTAGTGAGTCTGCATCTATACATAGGTACAATCATTCATATCTCTCTACTGCATGATGTTTCATCATTTAAATTTTTTTGAAAATGCCTCTAAAGATGTTTAATCTGTTAAAAACCAAAGTAATCGGTTGAATGGTTTTTAAGAAATTATTTTAACTGATATTATATGAGCTTTATCAGTTAAAATGTTCTTAACACTTACATAACAGGTTTTTAACTGATAGGTTTTCGAAATAATCGATTAAAACCTTTTAAAACATTCATTGGAACTGTTTTAATCGATATACCTTCGAATTAATCGATTGTTTTCATTAAAGGAGTTTTTGAAAACCTTCTGCCAGTATTTTAACTGATATAGATTCGAAATAATCGATTAAAATGACTTAAAATGTTTTGGAAAGTGTTCTGGCAATATTTTAATTGATACAAACTTGAAACAATCGATTAAAATAACTTGAAGTGTTTTGGAAAGTGTTCTATCAGTATTTTAATCGATACAAACTCGAAATTATCGATTAAAACAACTTGAAATATTTTGAAAGGTGTTCTGTCAGAATTTTAATCGATGTAAAAATGAATTAATCGATTAAAACAATTTCTGCTAATTGTTTCAATCGATTAAAACTGGCTATTATCAGTTAAAATCACTTAGAAAGTTTTATGAAAATATTTGGCAGAATTTTAATCGATTAAAATGCGAATTAATCAATTAAAACAACTTAAGGGATTTTTTACAAAGTGTTTTAATCGATATAAACGTTGTTGTATCAGTTAAAACAAATCTGGAAAATGATCAAGAACATTTTAACAGATTAAAAGAAGTTTTAACAGATTAATTCAAGACTTTTAATAGATTAAAAGATTGTTTTAACAGATTAATTAAACCAGCAGTTAGAACAATTCTCTATATAAACAGGATTGCTTGAGTCTTTTAAAATATACTTTTATGCAATCAATCAAGCAATCATAAGAGTTACTTTCAAGAAAGAATCACGCAAGTTTTGTGGAGTTTTTCAAAGTTTTTTCTTGAGGCAATTTTTGCATTTCTTTTGTGAAGAAACTCATTCTGCAGAGCTGCATAATCCGGGTTTGATTGTTCTAGTTTCTTCTCTTTGTTTCTTTACATTTCTTTACTGTATTGTGGGTGTCTAGAACTGTGGGCACTGGTTTTGTAGCTGGAATTTGACTGCAGGTTGATTCAAGAATTGGAACTTGGTTATTGGTGAAGGTTTAGGTGCAAGAACTGGAATTTGGTTCTTGTGGTAAGATTGGGTGTCTGGAATTATTGGGCACTGGTTCTGTAGCTGGAATTTGGCTGCAGGTTTATTCAAGAACTGGATTTTGGTTCTTGACGAAGGTTTAGGTGCAAGATCTCGAATTTGGGTCTTGTGGTAGATTGGGTGTGTGATTGGAATCTATAATCTATAGAAAATTCAATCTAGTGGAACTCAGTTGGAATTTGGCTGAGAACTGGACATAGCCCTAGGATTGGGTGAACCAATATAAATCTTGGTTGTATTTCTCTAAACCTTACTCTCTTTAATTTTGTTATTGTCTTACTTTAAATAGCTTGATTTACTTGGTTCAAGAATTGGTCAAAACTCTTAATCTATGAAATAGATAATCTGTAAAGTGCGAAAATCTTTCAAAGATCAATTCACCCCCCCTCTTGATCTCAGCCTCCTTTTCTAACAAACTCTTGTGTTGTGATACCTAAAAATAAAAATTCTATAATGTTGTGCCACTATCGGCTTGGCCACCCAAATTTTATGTACTTAAGAAGAATGTTTCCCATATTATTCAATAAAAATCAGGAGTTATTTTAATGTGAAATATGTCAATTATCCAAACATACCCACAGCTCATACCCGCCTCAACCGTATAAACCCTCTCAACCTTTCTCCTTATTTCACAATGATATATGGGCACCATCACGGGTAAACAATGTCACGGGATCAAGATAGTTTGTCACCTTCATAGACGATCACACACGGGTCACTTGGGTGTTCCTAATGAAGGAGAAATCAGAAGTTGGCAGAATATTTGAATTTTTTTCATACTATGGTGGAAACCAATTTCAAAGTAGGATTAAGGTACTTAGGAGTGATAATGGTCGAGAGTATTACCACTTTGCACTAAGTTTCTACCTTTAGAGAATGGAATCATACATTAGGATTCATGTGTAGATACCCCTCAACAAAATGGGGTCGCCGAGAGAAAGAATAGACATCTCTTAGAAGTGACCAAATTTCTCATGTTGGCTACAAATGTACCCAACCAATTTTGGGGAGAAGTTTTCCTTTCTGCAACCTACCTCATAAACAGAATGCCTTCCCGAATCCTCAACTTTAACACCTCACTCTACTCTCCAAACTTCATACCCTACTAGTCATATCCTTACATCCATTCCCTTGAAAATATTTAGATGTTTAGCCTTTATCCATAACCTACATCCTCATCGCAACAAACTTGACCCAAAATCCATAAAATGTATTTTCCTCAGGTATTCTCCCCAACAAAAGGGGTATAAATGTTATTCACCTCAAACTAGGAAATTTTACCACACCATGGGTGTCACCTTTTTTTAGAATCAGCCTTATTACCCTAAAGTTGGCATTCAGAGGGAGCAAATTTATCCAATTAAAGTGGCAAAATCCCAACTTTTGGGATTTGAGCTAGCTCACTCTGCCCCAAATGCAGAACCAGACAAGACTGCACCTACAACAGAGGAAACTACAGTAGCAAATGCAGAGCCAGCCGAGACTGCACCTGAAAGAAAGGAAGTACAATCTAGCACAACTCCAAGGCAAACTCATGAATCAAACCAAGCTCCAGAAAATGAGTTTTCCCTAGGTAATATCATTTATAATCTGGAACTTATTGATGACATTGACATTTCTATTGCATTAAGAAAAGGGGTGAGATCTTGCACTCAACATCCCATTGGGAATTATGTGTCCTATGAAAAATGTCACAAGGGTATAGGTCGTTTTTGGCAGCTCTTGATAGCATGCATATCCTAAGAAATGTTCAAGAGGCACTCCAACAACCTAAATGGGTAGCAACTGTAATAGAAGAAGTTCAGGCCTTAGTTGAAAATGGCACATGGGAAATCACCACCCTACCAAAAGGGAAGAAATCGATTGGATGCAAGTGGATATTCTCAATCAAATACAATGCAGATGGTAGTATAAATAGGTACAAAGCCCAATTGGTGGCAAAAGGGTTTACTCAATCATATGGAGTGGACTACGAAGAGACATTTGCACTGGTGGTCAAACTCAATTCAATTCGAGTTATACTCTCTTTAGCTGCAAATTTAGGTTGGTCACTTTATCAACTAGACATCAAGAATGCCTTCCTAAATGGTGAACTAGAAGAAGTCTATATGAAAATTCCTCCAGGACTTGAATCATCAAAAACCTAAAACTTGGCGTGTAGGCTTCAAAAATCTTTATATGGCCTTAAGCAATCTCCAAGAGTATAATTTGATAGATTAACTCAAGTTGTCAAAGAAGATGAATTCAATCAATGTCAATCAGATCACATGATATTTGTCAAACACTCCGCAAAAGGAAAGATAACCATGTTCATTGTTTATGTTGATGATATCGTTATCACAGAAGACGATTATGATCAAACCAAATATTTGAAAGTGATAAAGATCTTTTTAAACCTAATGATAGAATGAAGATCTTATGGATTTGATGAAGTCAAAGGCTACTTGGGTTGAAGGATGGAGTGATTAGTGAGTCATCATCAATATTAATAGGTATTCATTCATATCTCTCTACTGCATGAGGTTTCATCATTTGAAAGAGTTTGAAAATGCCTCTAAAGATGTTTTTAATCTGTTAAAAACCAAAGTAATCGGTTAAATTGTTCTTAAGAAATTGTTTTAACTGATATTATATGAGTTTTATCAATTAAAATGTTCTTAAAACTTACATGACAGATTTTTAATTGATAGGTTTTCGAAATAATCTATTAAAACCATTTAAAACATTCACTCGGAATTTTTTTAATCGATACACTTTTGAAATAATCGATTATTTTCATTAAAGGAGTTTTTGAAAACCTTCTTCCAGTGTTTTAACTGATATAGATTCGAAATAACCGATTAAAATCACTTAAGATGTTTTGAAAAGTGTTCTGGCAGTATTTTAATTGATATAACTTCGAAATAATCGATTAAAAGTACTTGAAATATTTTGAGAATTGTTTTTGTCAGTATTTTAATCGATTAAAACAACTTGAGATGTTTTGAAAGATGTTCTGTCAGAATTTTAATCGATGTAAAATCGAATTAATCGATTAAAACAACTTAAGAAACTTTTTGCTAACTGTTTTAATTGATTAAAACTAGGTGTTATCAGTTAAAATCACTTAGAATGTTTTGTAGAAGTTTTTGGTAGAATTTTAATCGATTAAACTGCGAATTAATCAATTAAAAAAACTTAAGGGACTTTTTGTTAATTGCTTTAATCGATTAAAACGTCATCGCATCAGTTAAAATAAATCTGGAAAATGATCAAGAACATTTTAATAGATTAAAAGATATTTAAACCGATTAATCAAAGACTTTTAACAGATTAAAAGAACGTTTTAACATATTAATTAAACCAACAGTTGAAAAATATCTGTATATAAACATATTTGATTCAACGTTTTAAAATATACTTTTGAGCAATCAATCAAGCAATCATAAGAGCTATTTTCAAGAAAGAATCGCAAAAGTTTTGTGATGTTTTTCAGAGTTCTTTCTTGAGGCAATTTTTGTATTCTTTTGGTGAAGAAACTCATTCTGTAGGAGCTGCATAATCCGAGTTTGATTGTTCTAGTTTCTTTTCTTTGTTTCTTTACATTTCTTTACTGTTTTGGGAGTGTCTAGAATTGTTGGGCATTGGTTCTGTAGCTGGAATTTGGCCGCAAGTTGGTACAATAACTGAAATTTGGTTCTTGGGTGAAGGTTTAGGTGCAAGAGCTAGAATTTGGTTCTTGGGATAGATTGGGTGTGTGATTGGAATCTGTAATCTTTAAAACATTCAATCTAGTGGAACTCAGCTGGAATTTGGCTGAGAACTGGATGTAGCCCTGAGATTGGGTGAACCAGTATAAATCTTAGTTGTATTTCTCTAAACCTTACTCTCTTTAATTCTGTTGTTGTCTTACTTTGAATAGCTTGATTTTCTTGGTTCAAGAATTTGTCAAAACTCTTAATCTTTGAAATAGATAATATGTAAATTGTGAAATTCTTTTAAAGATCAATTCAACCCTCGTCCCGAAAATAAAGTTTCTCGCCCTGAAGGGACGAGACCGCCGTCTAGAAAATCCAGACCGCCGTCTCGACTTTGCAAGAGTCGAGACCGCCGTCTGGAAAATCGAGACGGCGGTCTCGTCCTGGCGTTGAGACGAGACGGCGATCTCGTCCTTCCAGACGGCGGTCTCATCCCTTCAGGGCGAGAAACTTTATTTTCGGGCCAAAAACCTTCCTATCTTGGTACGAGAGCCTAATAGTCTCTCCTAATGACTTGTTAAGCTTCGGCCGTCTTCAAATAGGATGCTTTCTGACTTTATTCTGAGGTCGGGCAAGATTTGGGGTCTACAGCTGCCCCCCCTTTACCCGACTAGTCGACTGCTGGCCTTTTGTGCCGAGGTGATCGACTGGAGGGTAAAGGAGTTGACCCTCTTGCCCGGTTACCCTTCAGATACTCCGTCTTTGCGGCGGATGATCTTCTGGGGAAATGTTGTGTTGTGTGCTTCTGGGATGCTCCTTCGACGCGGTAGCTGACCCCTTCGGCTGATGAGTACGAACCCCCATCTGGTTTGACGAGTACTAACCCCCGCCCGGTAAGCCCCCTTTTGTAAGGCTTGATGAGTTTACACCCCCATCTGGTGTTTGACGAGTACTAACCCCCGTCCGGTAAGCCCCCTTTTGTAAGGCTTGATGAGTTTACACCCCCATCTGGTGTTTGACGAGTACTAACCCCCGCCCGGTAAGCCCCCTTTTGTAACGCTTGATGAGTTTACACACCCATCTGGTGTTTGACCTCCGGATGCTCCATCTTGCGGTAGCTGATCCTTTGGTTGACGAGTACGAACCCTCGTCTGGTTTGGTGCCTCTGGATGCCCCTTCTTGCGGTAGCTGATCCTTTGGCGATGGTGGCGGCTTACTGATTCTGATCATGCGCCGTTGTTGAGATGTGTTCTGTCTTTGTTTTTTGTCTTTTCTGGGAATTGTCGTCCGGTCTGTGCCGGGGATTCTGTTAGTGTTCGTCCAGCTTGTTGATTGCTGGGGATTCTTTGTTTTTTATCTTTTGGTAGTGGTCATCCGACTTTGCTGGTTGTCAGGAATTTTTGATGAGTGCCTCTTAGGTAGGCAGGAATTCTCTGGGGATTTGTTGATCTTGGTGAGGCCTCTTGAGTAGGCAGATACACCATTGAATCTCTGGTAACGCCTCTGAGTAGGAAGATGCTTCATTGGAAGTGAGGACTGGAAGTGAGGACTTTTGGTTTCATTTGTTTTGCCTCTGACTAGGCTGATATTCCCTTATGGGGATGCTGGCTCTTGCTTGGCAGGTCTTGCCTATGCATATGATATTCTGAGAATGAACTTGAAGTTTTGCCTTTGCAATAGGCTCACTGGGGATGATCTTTCTTTTTGATTGATCCACCGGGGAATTGGTTTCCTTCCCGGGGATCTAATTTTGATTTGCCCCCTGAGGGAGAAATGGAGTTTTTGACTCCTTGTTGGATGCTGTTGTTTTGAGCTGGCTTTGCCTATGCTCTTATTCCGCTGGGGATGATCAAGCCTTTCCGTTGGCTTTTTCTGGTGTACCTTCGTTTATTGGTGTAGAAGGTTAGAGCTATTTTCCTTGAAGCTCTTTATTCTGCTGTAATGGTTTTGATTTCGCCTTTTTTTCGCAATTTATCTCTTTTTTATCGCGATTTTGAAATTTGGCTTTTTTATGGGGATAATGCGTAAGCCTTTTTACTTTTTAGTCTCTTTTTATTACGCTGGCTTTTTCCCTTCTTTTTTGGGGGAAGTCCACTAGGGATGACGTTTTGACTTCCTGGGGATCTGATTTTTCTTTTCTAGGAATGGAGTCTTGGCTCCTTGATTGATGTTGATGCGAGCTATACTTGTGAAGCTCTTATTCCACTGGGGGATGGGAATTTCTTGATTCCTTTTTTTTTACTTGAGGATTTTTTATTCGGCCTTCTCTGTTGCGACCCTTTCTTTTGGATATCCGCTGGGGATGCAAGGGTTTTCTTCTTTTTTCCTTTCTTTTTTTATGTTGAGCCCTTTTGACTATTTTGACTATTGATGATGGTGGGCTCTTGAAGCCTTTATTCTCCACTGGGGAGTATGGAGGAGACTTTGGGTGAGTGTGCTCGATGACTCATGTGGTGGTAATGCTGAGCCGTGAGGAGTGTTTTTGTGTTGCCTCTGGAGTAGGCAAGGATCCTCTTGGGGATAATTATGCCTTTCCGTCGGCTTTTCTTTTATGATGTCTGATGGTTGTGCCCTCTTTTATTGGGTGATGATTAGAGCTTTGACTTCTGGAAGCTTCTGATGACGACTCGCTCTTCTTTCTTGAGGGAGAGCACTGTGTGAAGACTTATTACTTTCTTGTGCCTTCTTTTCTGAGTAGAAGGATGGTAGCTAGAGCTCTTGATTTTCAGAAACTCTTGCTGAGTCGCTTGATTGACGACTTGAGGGCATTATTTGGAGACTGTTTTCTTGTTTTGCTCAGTCTCAGTGATCCTGTTTTCAATCACAAACATGGAGCTAGTCTCCTTATATGCATGAATGCTTTTCATTTTTTTGTTATTTATCTGAAGTGATTTTTATTTCTTTCATTTTTGATATTGACAAAGTCGTTTTGTGCGACTACTTGTGTGTGGATGCAATCTATTCTTTTTTGGTTGATGCATCTGGAAAAGTGACTGGCATTCTCCTGCTGGACTTTTTATGATTATGATGAAGGACCCCTCTCTTTTATTCATTTTTTGGTTTAGCCCTATCTTTTGCCTAGACCGCCCTTTTGGGGTTTTCGGTCTAGCGGGCTGCCTTAATTTTTGCCTAGGATATCTTAGCGGGCTTTTTCCTTTTTTATGAACGCCCTAACTTTTGCCTAGACCGCCTTTTGCGGGTTTTCGATCTAGCAGGCTACCCTAACTTTTGCCTAAGAATCTCCATTATTCTTTTTATTCTCATTTTTTCTTTATCTTCTTTTTTTGAGAGATAGGAGCCTATCATATGCATGCAATGTTGGCGATATGCATCCTATAATACTATTTCAATTAATTTTTCAAAAGGATTAACCGATGTGCTTTTACTTCTGATGAGCTTCTGACGTTATGTGCTTCGTCGACAGGGATAGACTGTATCCATTTTGCCGTCTTGATTTTACCGTGTCCGAAGAATGATTGTGTTGATTTTAGAGCGACTTGCCATGTCAGTGCGCCCCTCCCTTTCCTTGGGGATGTCAATCCTCCTATTGACTACTATCTCCACATTTCCCTACTAATTACTAGAATGCTGTAGTAGTAAGGGTCAAGAGAAGAGAAAGAAGAGGATATTTAATTCAAAGGCTTGTGTTTTAGATTTGTTTTATTTTGACAAAAATGGTTTTTGTAAGCATGGCTAGCCAAGGTTGGTTAGAGTGTTTAGGCTAGTTTAGACAAACGTTTTGTTTATGGAGTGGCGTCTTATTCTATGGCACTTGTTATGACTGGTTGACTTCCCTAGTCTGCCCTTTGGGTTTTCAGCTTAGGATGTTGTGTTTTGGCCCTATCTTTTGTCTAGGTTCCTTCTTTTTGTATATTTTCGGGGAATCCTAGCGGACCTTATTTTGTAACCCTAACTTTTGCCTAGGCTACCCTTTATTTTTGTTCGGGTGTCCTACCGGGTTGACCCTATCTTTTGCGTAGCCCCCTTAGTGGGTTTCCTACCAGGTACCTTGCCTTTTTCTTTTGGCCTTTAGCTTTTATGGGCTTCTTTTGATTTTTTGTTTTCTTTTTGTACAACATTGGCGAAACACGACTTTATTTATGACGAGGTAAAACTTTATTTTGTGTTTCTAGTCAATCAGTAGTGATGGATTTGACTTTTATTTTGGTCAATGGCGCATTTTGATTACTTTCACGCACTTTGAAAATGTTTGCTTAAACATGGTTATTAATGAGGTTTAGACATGAATAGCAAGAAGAGAAGCAGATAGTAAGAATGACATTCTTTGTAATTAATAGGGAAATATGTGCCCTACAATGCTCGGGGGTCGGGCTAGCCCCGAGGAGTAATCTCTAATAGTCATTGGATTTACAACCCTAAGAATCAGAAGGAGAACACCTAATGACTAAAGTCGCTTTTGACGCTTGAACCCCTCTATATGGGAAAATCTGATTTGAGGTGCAGGGGGGAGACTTCCCTTTTCTCTATGTAGCTTGATCCTTTGCAGGGTAAAGCTTCGAAGGATTGTCTTTAAAATCTGGTGGCTCCCTTATTCCTTGAGAGTTTCTAATGAGCCCTTGGTTTGGGCGATATCCATATTATGTGGGTCACCTTCATATTGTTGGGGAAGTCTTTTCATATTGGAAAAAGATATTTCAAAGGTCCTTTTCCGTCGCATCCATTCAAGGTAGGGCAAACGACTTTCTGATCCGAATGTCGTCTCTAGCTCAAACTATGACTAGCTTGTCGCCTACCCTGAGTTTGTCTCTTTGGCGGAGCGTCGTGAATTGCCTCAGCGTCGTAAATCCAAAAGTCTCTTCAATTTCCTTTTTGGATTATGTTTTTCTTCGGTCTTTTTATTTTTTCTTTATTCTTGGGAGCATTGCCTTATAGCTCCTGGGGGTGTAGATTGTTTCACTTCTAATTCTGCCCCCGAATGTTGGCTATGCTGGAGATATCTTCATTGATGAACGATGTTTATGTGTATCTCAATGGTACAACTTTATTTTGTTCGAGACATAAATAAATGTAACGGCATCTTTGCCCCTTCTTCCTTATTGACTTGGATATCCAATGGTTGAGGCTTGTTATCCTCCTTGGGCGGATCAACCATTGGAGAGAACTTGATGACGAAAGGCTTACTCTCCATCTTATTCCGATTCATGGGAAGCACATCAATTAGTCTTTTCTTTTTTATTATCTTATTATTATTAAAGTGAGAATGAATGCAATTTATGAATGCAGTAGACGTTTGAAGAGATGATGAAAACAAACAATTTTATTTATTTCATCCAGACAGTGTACATTCCTCAATGCAATGTTTCGAAGTACATTTTTTTTTTGAAAGCGGAGAAGCCTATATGAACCCATAGGCGGGTAAATATTTCTATTTATTTTCTTTTTAACTTCCCGTGCATGGCATGCGAATGCCCTAATCCTCTTCTCATGGTATTGAGGAATATCCACTTCTTCGACTGTCTATTATTAGATGCATGTTATGAGGATGAAGTTTGGTGGATCCATGTATGCAAGTGTTTGTTTTTTCCTAAACATTATCATGTTTTATTTTCTAACATGACGTATGATAGTGTTTGGGATTTTGTGTTTTTTTTTTTTTTTGGTATGCGGATGATGGCATGAAGAATACCAGCCGCTTTCTAGAATGTAAAAAGATTTTTATTGTTTAAAAGGAATGATTTATGAGATGGATATTCCTTAAGACAATGGCTTAGGTATCCTCCTTAAAGCTTATGCTTTGTGGGGTATCCTACCCACCTTGGTGTAATGGTTCCTTTCCCATTACAGACTTGACAAGTATAATGGCAATCACCATCACACCTTAGTACATTTGTCCCTTCCTTGTCGCGAAGGTCGCAAATGTGCTCGGGGCCTCTTTAGCCATTGTCTTAGGGATATCTAGTGCTCCCTAGAATGAATGTTATTATGCATGCACCAGTACAAAAGGGCAATAGATGTTCAAAGTGACATAACTTTTGATTGGGTTGTCCGATTTGGACGCACAGCATGTCAAAACGAAGAGAAAAGGGTGAAGAACCAATTTGTAAATTGCCAAAGGCGATTTGGCCCAGTAATTTTCCCAAAAAACGTCTCTAAGACCCATTTTTTAGGGATTTATTCAAATGATGCGTATGCATACTTTCCTTATGCACTTATTTTCTCTCTTGGTTTTTCCCACTTATGGCATGATGTGATATGAATGATACGACTTTGTCAACATTATTTTTATAAACGTTTTGATTTTGTTATTATTATTTTATTTATTTTGGATTTTTTTTTATAGCCTTTTATCTCTTCCGTCGGATCTGCGTGGCTACTTAGCTTACAAAGAACTCGAAACCAGGCTAGCTAAAAGGCGATCGTCCGAGATAAAATGTGGCTTTATGTGAAAGAATATTTATCGTCCCTTATCTCTTCTGTCGGAACTGCGTGACTACTTAGCTTACAAAGAACCTGAAACCAGGCTAGCTAAAAGGCAGACTGTCCGAGATAAGGGTGTTTATTTGTAAAATATTTTTGGTGATTTTGTTCTGTTGTTTGTTTATGCTATGCAACATACAAATGCAACAATCATATGCACACACAATTCACTCATTCGCGAACAGGCGAGAAGTTGTTTTAATCATGAGGTAGGGTTTTCCTGCAGAAAAGTGCATTGGCAAGGGTTGGTTCTAACTGTTCTCACCAGGCTAAGGCCCCCAAGGTGCCCCCATTATAGGGTCCCCACTCTCCAGCCGTCCAACCATGCTCAGCACTAAGGCCAGAGTCGGTCTTGTTGCCAAAAGAGGAAGGTTATCACCTTGAGTGGTGGTTTCCGATCACACCTGGTGGGCACAAGGCCCTAACTGCGCACGAACCGTACCGCCACCCACTCCCTATGGTTTTCTCACTTGCCCCGGGTATAGAGGGAACTATAGTGTGCAAGGGTTTTGTGTGCAATTTATATTTCAATCAATTGCGTAAGTAGAAACAAGCAACAGTTATTTGAAAGCCAAACAATAAAGCATGTTATAATACAAGGTAGGGTAAAAGCGCTATTTTCTTGGTTTAATTATTTTTAAGCCAGCCCATCACTAAATGGGATCAACTCTCTAGGCTTCCCCAGTGGAGTCGCCATCTGTTGCCGCCTCCCAAAAAGGGGCGGTCGGAGCGACGCGATGGTATTTTCGACCCTCTTTGATTTTTCGCGTTTTTTATTGGTGGTTACAACGCCTTTAGGTTGTCCGATAACCGGGCTAACCTAGGGGCGAGGTTTTCAAAAGTGTCCTTGGGTTGCCCGATAACCGGGCTAACCCAAGGACTTATTTATTTTGGGTTCTATGGAGTCGCCACCGATATTTTTACCATAAACATCGGAAAAGGGGTTTTAAAAAGGCGTTGGTTTTCGAAAACCAACTTGGTCATTAGAACTAGAGTTGGGTAAGGGAATTAGTTACGTGTAAAGGAAGTGTTAGTTCCTTTACGACGCCCCTTTCGGGTTCCCTATGATAGGCCGACTATTTTTGAATAAATAATTAAACTAGAAAATTGCGCTTTTACCCTTTTTATTATGCGGAATTTAAATTTATGACTACATGGCCCTAGCTTCTATTGCGTAATTTAAATGGCAGTAATAAAAATAGAGAGGGTGCGTTTTGGCAACCCTTCACTCTACAACTCTCAGAAACTCCGCAAATGCCTCGGAGGGATTCTAAAGAAGATTTAAAACGCTCAGTTTATGCCTAGAGACACTCAGAAACTCCGGAAATGCCTCAGAGGGATTCTTAGAGAGAGAAAGTCTAGAGAGAAGGGAGAGTTATGTTGATTCTGTGTGGAAATGAGAGGGGGAGACCCCCTATTTATAGTTTTTCGCGCCTGACAGGTCGAGACCGCCGTCTCCTCTAACAAAGTCGAGACCGCCGTCTAGAAAATCCAGACCGCCGTCTCGACCATGCAGGGGGTCGAGACCGCCGTCTGGAAAACCCAGACCGCCGTCTCGACCTTTGCAGGAGTCGAGACCGCCGTCTGGAAAATCCAGACCATCGTCTCGACTTTGCAAGAGTCGAGACTGTCGTCTGGAAAATCGAGACGGCGGTCTCGTCCTGGCGTTGAGACGAGACGGCGGTCTGGTCCTTCCAGACGGCGGTCTCGTCCCTTCAGGGCGAGAAACTTTATTTTCGGGCCAAAAACCTTCCTATCTTGGTACGGGAGCCTAATAGTCTCTCCTAATGACTTGTTAAGCTTCGGCCTTCTTCAAATAGGATGCTTTCTGACTTTATTCTGAGGCTGGACAAGATTTGGGGTCTACAATTCATAACGTGATATTTTCCTCTGTCATAATTAATTATGATGCATCAGAAATTGAAAAATGATTTTCTCTGTCATAATTGATTATATTGGTAACATAATCAATTATGGCAATTCAAATTTGAAAAATATATTTGTTTTGAAGAATAAATATTTCTGAATATATGCTGATTTTTATTCACAAAAATATTAATGTCCAACAACCATTTTCTAATGCTATTTTTCTATTTAATTAAGTTTTGATGAAAAATAAAAAACACACAATTACAGAATTTGAAAATACAATTTACATTCAATCAGTTTTGAGAAAAGAATTTTGAGCAAGGCAACAGAGATATTTTACACCTTTTGCCTTCTCTACTGCCTTCTGTGCTTTCATTGTTAATCACACTTGTTCTTGGAGATTGGCATTCTACATGCTTCTATAATTTGTTGTCTCCATTACCCAGGTGTGTCTGTTCTTATTTTATTACCTTCATCCTTTTTGTATTGGTGAAAAGGAGGTGTTTTTCATCCCTAGTGTGATTCTAGGGAGGTGTTCATCCTTAGTGGGATTCTAAGAAGGTGTTTTCATCCTTTGATTTGTTCAGAGGAGGTGTTCATCCCTAGTGGGATTCTAGGGAGGTGTTCATCCTTAGAGGGTTTCTAAGGAGGTGATTGTCTTTTTAATTAGTTTACTTTTTACTGGTTCTTCTGCTGAGTTGATTGTAATTTGTAAACTGAATTTGAAAGATAGTGAATGGGGAGTCACTCTTGTGTTAAGATTTGACTGGGAACTGGATGTAGGATTGGCTATACCCGAACCAGTATAAATCTTTGTGTGCTCTTCTCTTTCCCTTATATCTTTCTCCTTTCCTGATTATATTATTACTTCCGCTTTATTTGTGTTCAAACAAATTATTGACTCACAAATAAATTTTTAATTTGACATCTATTTTAATTTGTACATCTATTCACCTCCCCCCCTCTAGATGTCATTTGTCTAACAAGTGGTATCAGAGCTTGGTTAGATAAGATATTTCTAAACGATCTGTCAAGATGTCTATGCAGAATCAGGTTTATAGGGAAGGAGCCTCAATAAACAGACCACCATTATTTGAAGGAGAAGACTATCAATTTTGGAAGGCGAGAATGGAAATATTTTTACAAACACTAGATTACGGTGTTTGGGATGATGTACTCAACGGTCCCTACATTTCGATGAGAACAACGGAGTCTGGAGTTGTTCCAAAGACTTTTGACCAATGGACGCCAGATGAAAACAAGCGTGCCTAATATGATGTAAGAGCCCAAAGGTCACTGCTATTACAGAATCAAAGGATCTCACAAAAATGAATATTGATACTCTATTTGGAAAGCTGCGAGAACATGAGATGGACCTACAAAGGTTAAAGAATGGTGAACAGAATCAAGCCAAGACGATAACTCTAAAAGTAGAAAAATCTTCAGAAGACGAAAGCGAAAATGAAGGTAAGTTTTTGGATTCCGATATGTCTCTTTTTGTTAAACAATTTTCTCGCTTTATGAAGAACAGGAAAAAGAGACACCAAAGAAAGGAGAAAACAAATAAATTTCATTGCTATGAATGTGGATAACTTGGTCATATCAAACCAAACTGTCCGGAACTTAAGAAAGAGAAGAAAGATATGAAAGAGAAGAAGAAAGAAAAGAACGATACCTATAAGAGCAAATGCAAAGCTTATATTGCTTGGGAGGATAATGATTCTTCCACAACACAAGAGAGTTCTTCCGAAAGCAGTGATGGAGAAGAAGAAGCAAATTTTTGCTTGATGACAGAAAGTGATGATGAAGCCTCATCACAGGTAAGTAGTACAAATTCCTTAAATGAATATGATGAGTTATTTAAAGAATACCAAGATATGTATGAAGGTTTTACCAAGTTATCTAAGAAATATAATGCAATTAGGCAAAAGTTTAATGCATTAGAAAATACTGTTGGTATTCTTGAAAAAGAAAATGAGTGCTAAAAGAAAGATGTTGAGAAATTTAAAACTTTGTCTAAAAATAAAGAAGTTGCTAAACCTTGTGAAAATTTTAATCTTTTGGAAAATGAGATTTTCAAGTTAGAGAAAATAATAAACAAGTTTTCAAAATCTTCTGAAAATCTTGATTCTATATTAGGTTATCAAAGAGGGAATTTTAGCAAAATTGGACTTGGTTACAAACCCAAAGAAAGTCTAGAAGCTCATAAAACTATTTTTGTGAAAGAGTCAAGAAAAACATATGTGAAACCAGTTTCAAAAACTTTAAGAAACTCATTTAGACCTTTTCAAAGAAAACCAACATGTTTTTATTGCATGAAATTAGGTCATACATCAAATAGATGTTACATAAAACATTTTGGCATATCTAATGGCAAATTTGATTGGGTGCCTAAAGGAACAAAGTATTTATACATGTCTAGATGATAGTTTGAGCATCTAATTGATTATCAGAATCATAAATTTTTTCTTGTTGTCATAATCAATTATGTTGAAAGTTTGAATTTTGAAAGTTTGAATTTATGAAAATTTGAAATTATTAAAGTTTGAAATTTTGCAGTTTGAGATTCTTGAAATTTGAAATTTTGCAAGTAAAATTTTGCAGTTTGAGAATTTTTTTAAAATAATTTGCAGTATAAGATTTTTGAAATTTGAAAATTTTCAATTTCAGATTTTTGAAATTAGAAATTTTGCAGTTTGAGATTTTTTTAAAATTTGCAGTATGAGATTTTTGAAATTTGAAATTTTGCAATTTGAGAATTTTGAAATTTGAAATTTAGTTTGAGATTTTGAAATTTGAAATTTTTGCAGTTTGAGATTTTTGAAATTGAATTTAAATTGGAATTTGAAATTTGGATTTGAAATTTGGGATTAGAAATTTGAATTTGATGGAATTTGAATTTGATGTTGCAATTTGAATTTGAAATTTGAAATCTGGAATATGAGTGCATTTGAATTTGAAAGTTGCCTAAATAAGAAGACTGCAATTGGGGAAACTACTGCATTTCATTCTCGTTAGATATTGTTTAGATATTATTTAATATTGTTAAGATATTGTTAGATATTAACCATAATATCAAACAATATCTTCTATTTATTCTGTTACTTTCAGTTACTCTTTTAGTTGTATCTCTCTACTATAAATAGATTACCCTATGTGTGATTTATACACAAGGGAGATTAATCTCAAACTTTATTTCTTCTATATTCAACATGGTATCTAGAGCTTAAGGTTATTTTGAATTTTTTTTTTCACCTTTAACCACTATTGAAGCCGCCACCACCGCCGCTATCGCTGTCGATTATTTGGTAGTGTGAAAGTGCATGTCTAGGAAAGTTCTGACAAGGAAAGACTTGGTATTTAAGCGTGTCCATTAGTGACCCACCTCTCTTTCCTGGGAACTTACCTGGTGTACTAGTTCACGCCGTTGTCACTATCGCCTCCGCCCTTTATGAGTTTTTCCGCTCCTTTTAGTACTTCTAATTCTGTCAGTACTGCCATCTACACTAACTATGTTAATGTGCACTTATCCATTGACAAGTTAACTGGCCCTAATTATGCCACATGGTCATCAGACGTCAGATTATGGCTTAAGAGTCAGAAGTATCTTGATCATCTTGCCCCGAAAGCACCTACTCTCACTCCCGGTAAGGAAGACCTTTGGGACACCATTGATGCTCAATTATGCGTGGTTCTCAAGGGTACTCTTGATCCTTCGTTAAAACAAATTTTTCGTTCCTACAAAACATGTGCCAAAATCTGGGAACATGCCAAGTTATTATACACCAATGATACTCAACGTCTCTATGATGTTTATTCTAAATTTGTAGATGTTATTGCCTCTAAACATCAAGATTCTATGACTGATTATATGGGCAAAATTCATGCTCTTTTTCATGAGTTTAATGAGTTATTGCCTCCTTCCCCCGACCCTGCCACCGAGATAGGACAACGATCAAAGTTCTTTATGCTAGGGGCATTACACGGACTTGCTGATCAATATTCACATATTCGTGATCAGATTTTGGGTTCTCCGTTGTCCCCACCTTGACATCGACCTACTCCACTCTTTTGCGTATACCAGCAAAACCCAACCCTAACACACCTACTTCTGTTAATTATTCTTCTGCATTGGTATCTCACCGTGATGATCGAACTCGCCCTCGCAAACAGGAAAAAGGGCGTCCAAAGTGTGAACATTGTGGCAAGCTAGGTCACAAGATTGACCAGTGTTATGCATTACATGAGTGTGAACATTGTGGCAAACTAGGTCACAAGATTGACAAGTGTTATGCATTACATGGTCGTCCTACTCGATCTACTGCAGCTGCTCAGACTGGTTTTTCCCCACCTTTATCTGCTAAGGATCCTCCTTCTTCTATTTCATCAGACACACCTGCTATGTTCAACAAATTTCTCAAATGGTATAAGGATCAACAATCTTCTAGTTCCACTGTGTCTGTTGCACACACAGGTACATCTTTTGCTGGTCTGACCCAATCTTCTTCTGGTCCTTGGGTTTTTTATTCAGAAGCCACTGATCATATTACTGGTAACAAATCTTTATTCTCCTCTTTATCCTCTCCCGATCCTTTACCTTTTGTTACACTAGCCGATGGCTCTAGAGTATCATCTCATGGTGTTGGAACTGTTAAACTTTTCCCTTCTTTAACCATTGATAATGTTCTTTATGTCCCTGGGTCTCCTTTTAACTTGTTATCCATCGAGTCGTCTAACTCGTTCTCTTGATTGTGTTGTTTCTTTTACCAACAATTCTGTGTGTTTACGGGACCGGAGTTCGAAACAGGTGATTGGCACAGGATGTGAGTCTCATGGTCTTTATCATCTTCGTCCCTTTACACATGTTGGTGCGGTTATAGAGTCTCCCTCTCTTCTTCATGCTCGGTTAGGTCATCCAAGTCTTGCCAAGTTACGAGCAACTTGTCCCCGCCTTATCTAAATTGTCTAGTTTGACATGTGAGTCGTGTCAATTAGGCAAGCATAGTCGTACTTCCTTTCCTCATAGTGTCACACGTGGTGCTTCGTCCCCTTTTGCCGTGGTTCACTCTGACATTTGGGGACCTAGCCGCGTTAAGTCTACTTTAGGTTTTCAATACTTTGTTACTTTCATTGATGATTATTCCAGATGCACTTGGTTATTTTTGATGAAAAATCGTTCTGAATTATTTCATATCTTTCAAACTTTTTTCAATGAAATTCAAACTCAGTTCGGTGTTTCTATTAGAGTTTTGCGCAGTGATAATGGTCGTGAATATCTTTCTCATTCTTTTAAACAATTCATGGCTTCTCATGGTATTTTGCATCAAACTTCTTGTGCTTATACACCTCAACAAAATGGTGTAGCTGAACGTAAAAATAGACATCTTATTGAAACAACTCGCACTCTTTTAATTCATGGAGAGGTTCCTCAGCATTTTTGGGGTGATGCTCTTCTTACTGCATGTTATCTTGTTAATCACATGCCATCTTCGGTTCTAGATAATAAAATACCTCATTCCATTTTATTCCCTCATGAACCACTTCATCCCTTACCTCTAAAAGTTTTTGGGTCTACATGTTTTGTTCATAATTTTAGTTCTAGTCTTGACAAGCTTTCTCCTAGATCACATAAATGTGTTTTCTTAGGGTTTACAAGATCACAAAAAGGATACAAATGTTTTTCTCCTTCTCTTAATCGTTATTTTGTGTCTGCAGATGTCACCTTTGATGAGTTCTTTTTTTATTTTAAAAGCCAATCTTCACCTCTGTCTCCATCCAATCTTGTTAACACTCCTAGTACATTTAATGTTCCTGTTGTTTGTGACCCTCTAACTGTGTCTTCTTCACCATTAGATTCTACTCCGCAGTCAGCTTCTTCTTCATTGCCTCTTCAGGTTTATAGTTGCCAAAACCAATCACAACCACCACCATGTGACTCTACTCAAGTGCCAACTACTCTGTCTCCTCCGGATGTGACACCTGAGTCTGACCTTCCCATTGCCCTTCGAAAAGGTATCCGTTCTACACGTAATCCCTCTCCTCATTATATTGGTTTGAGTTATCATCGACTGTCATTACCTTTTTATACATGTCTTTCCTCTCTTTCTTCTGTGACCATTCCAAAAACTGTCCGTGAAGCTTTAGCCCATCCTGGTTGGCGTCAGGCCATGTTAGATGAACTAAGTGCTCTTCATAATAGTGGAACTTGGGAATTGGTCTCGTTACCGTCTGGGAAATCTATTGTTGGTTGCAGGTGGGTGTTTGCTATCAAAGTTGGACCTGATGGTACTATTGATCGCCTCAAAGCTCGTCTTGTGGCCAAAGGTTATACTCAAATTTTTGGGTTGGATTATGGAGATACCTTTTCCCCTGTGGCAAAGATGACTTCTGTTCGTTTATTTATCGCCATGGTCGCTCTTCAACAATGGCCTCTTTATCAACTAGATGTTAAAAATGCTTTCCTCAATGGTGATTTGCAAGAAGAAATATATATATGGAGCAACCTCCTGGGTTTGTTGCTCAGGGGGAGTCTTCTGGGATGGTATGTCGTCTTCGCAAATCCATATATGGCCTAAAACAGTCTCCTAGGGCCTGGTTTGGAAAGTTTAGCAAGGTTTTTCAACAATTTGGTATGACTCGGTGTGAAGCGAGATCACTCGTCTTTTATCGACACTCAAGTGTTGGATGTGTTTACTTGATAGTATATGTTGATGACATCGTTCTTATAGGTAGTGACAACCATGGCATCTCTCGGTTGAAACAACATCTCTCGTCACCATTTTCGGACCAAAGATCTTGGCAAACTTAGATATTTCTTGGGTATTGAGGTGGCACGGTCTAATGATGGTATTGTTATATCTCGGAGGAAGTATGCCATGGATATTTTAGAGGAAACTGGGTTGATGAATTCAAAGTCTCGTTGATACGCCCATGGATCCCAATACTAAACTTTTACCAAATCGGGGGAGCTTATACCTGATCCTAAGCAAGTATAGAAGATTGGTTGGAAAATTGAATTATCTTACAGTTACTCGTCCTGACATTTCCTTTGCAGTCAGTGTGGTAAGCCAATTTCTTAATTCCCCATGTGAAGATCATTGGAATGCAATCATTCGTATCTTAAAGTATATTAAAGGATCTCCTGGAAAAGGATTGTTATATGATTCTAATAACCATACAAGAGTTGTTTGCTACGCAGATGCTGATTGGGCAGGATCTCCTTCGGATAGAAGATCTACATCTGGATATTGTGTCTCCATTGGTGGTAACTTGGTCTCATGGAAAAGTAAGAAACAAAGTGTTGTGGCAAGATCTAGTGCAGAAGCAGAATATAGAGCTATGGCCTCAGCTACTTGTGAACTTGTTTGGCTCAAACAATTGCTTAGAGAGTTACAATTTGGAGATGTCACTCAAATGTCACTTGTGTGTGACAATCAGGCTGCTCTTCATATTAGTTCTAATCCTGTCTTTCATGAGAGGACCAAACACATTGAGATTGACTGTCATTTCATTCAAGAAAAGATTATGTCTGGAGACATCAAGACTGAGTTTGTTAACTCAAGTGATCAGTTAGAAGATATTTTTACTAAATCTTTACGGGGTCCTAGAATTGATTATATTTGTAACAAGCTTGGCACATACGATTTGTATGCTCCAGCTTGAGGGGGAGTGTTAGATATTGTTTAGATATTATTTAATATTGTTAAGATATTGTTAGATATTAACCATAATATCAAACAATATCTTCTGTTTATTCTGTTACTTTCAGTTACTCTTTTAGTTGTATCTCTCTACTATAAATAGATTACCCTATGTGTGATTTATACACAAGGGAGATTAATCTCAAACTCTATTTCTTCTATATTCAACACATTCCATTATCTCTATAATCATTTTATTCTCCTATCTTTCTCTCTCTTCATTTGTCTTGGGTATCCTAGATATTTCCTCCTTAATATGATGTTATTTTCTATGACACTTTGTAATGCATTATCTTCTCTACCTTGATTTATGTACTAATATGTGCAAATTTGTTCTCAATTTCTATTGCAATATTTTTCATAATTATCAATGAAACAGGGAGATATTTTGATGACATTAATCTGTGTAAACAGGGGGAGATTTTTTTCTCTTATAATAATTTTCATAATTATCAATGAAACAAGGAGATATTTTTATGATATTAATCTGTGTGAAACAGGGGCAGATTTTTTGATAAATTAAAATCTGTGTGAAATTCTTTCCTATCTCTAAATTAAACAAGGGGAGTTAAGAGAAGTCTTTGCTCATATGAGTTAGGGGGAGTCTTGTTATTAATATATCCAAGAGGAGATTAAGAGACTCTGACACTTGATACAAATTTGTGCTACTCTATGTTAATCTTGAGCTGGCTATATAGAGTCAAACATTATAATTCATTTCAGGTGTTTCCTTGATCATCATCAAAAAGGGGGAGATTAAAAGAAATGTGGGGGAGATTGATGGAAATGTCCCTACATTCCCAAGAGATGATTTTGATGATGATTCAAGTCAACTACATTCAAGTCAACACCATTCAAGATGAATTAAGGACAAGCTAAATTTATGACGTTGGTGAAAATGTGAAGCATTTCCCTACATGCCCAAGATATGTTTTTGATAAAGATGATGATTCAAGCAAGCCCAAGATGATTCCTGAAGACTAGATAGAGTCTTAGAATAATGGATATGAAGGTACAAGTTGATTAAGTAATATTATGCATAAGCCTTCAAAGCACAAGTGTGATAAAATTCATATCGTGATATTTTTCTCTGTCATAATTAATCATGATGCATCAGAAATGGAAAAATGATTTTCTCTGTCATAATTGATTATATTGGTAACATAATCAATCATGGCAATTCAAATTTGAAAAATATATTTGTTTTGAAGAATAAATATTTCTGAATATATCCTGATTTTTATTCACAAAAATATTAATGTCCAACAGCCATTTTCTAATGCTATTTTTCTATTTAATTAAGTTTTGATGAAAAATAAAAAACACACAATTACAGAATTCGAAAATACAATTTACATTCAATCAGTTTTGAGAAAAGAATTCTGAGAAAGGCAACAGAGATATTTTACACCTTTTGAGAAAACCCTCTTCTATACTACCTTCTGTGCTTTCATTGTTAATCACACTTGTTCTTGGAGATTGACATTCTACAGGCTTCTACAATTTGTTGTCTCCATTACCCAGGTGTGTCTGTTCTTATTTGTATTACCTTCATCCATTTTGTATTGGTGAAAAGGAGGTGTTTTTCATCCCTAGTGTGATTCTAGGGAGGTGTTCATCCTTAGTGGGATTCTAAGGAGGTGTTTTCATCCTTTGATTTGTTCAGAGGAGGTGTTCATCCCTAGTGGGATTCTAGGGAGGTGTTCATCGTTAGTGGGTTTCTAAGGAGGTGATTGTCTTTTTAATTAGTTTACTTTTTACTGGTTCTTCTGCTGAGTTGATTGTAATTTGTAAACTGAATTTGAAAGATAGTGAATGAGGAGTCACTCTTGTGTTAAGAGTTGACTAGGAACTGGATATAGGGTTGACTATACCTGAACCAGTATAAATCTCTATGTGCTCTTCTCTTTCCCTTATCTCTTTCTTCTTTCCTGATTATATTATTGCTTCCGCTTTATCTGTGTTCAAACAAATTATTGACTCACAAATAAATTTTTAATTTGACATCTATTTTAATTTGTGCATCTATTCACCCCCCCCCCCTCTAGATGCCATTTGTCTAACAGTTTCATAGTTTAAAACTAAAGAATGGTGGGACGTTCATCTACGGGGATAACAACAAAGGAAGAATTCTTGGAGTAGGTGACATCAAATATACAGAATCAGGTATTATTAACAATGTACTGTATGTTGAAGGTTTAAAACATAAATTGATCATCATTAGCCAGCTATGTGATAAAGGCCACAAAGTCATCTTTGAACCAGATCAATGTCAAATTCTTAGAACTGGTTCTAACCAGGTATTGATCACTGGTAAGAGAATCAACAACATTTACATGTTAAATACTAATTCTATCAAGGATTGTGTTTAATTGCTAAAGAAAATTATTCCTGGTTATGGCATAGGAGACTAGCTCATATTTATATGCATCATCTCAACAAATTGATTTCCAAAGATCTTGTAATTGGTTTACCTAAACTGAAGTCTGTGAAAGACAAAATATGTTATGCATGTCAAAAGGGAAAACAAGTAAAGAATTCTTTTTTCACAGAAAAATATTGTTTCAACTTCAAGACCGCTTGAACTTTTGCACATAGATTTATTTGGTCCTTCAAGAACTATAAGTTTAGGTGGGAATCTATATGCATTGGTTATAGTAGATGATTACTCAAGCTTTACTTGGAGAATGTTTCTGAAATTGAAATCTGATACTTTCCATGCTTTTAAGAAGTTTGCAAAACAGATTCAAAATGAAAAAGACTATTTCATTTCAAATATTCAAAGTGATCATGGGGGATGTCGCCGCCGTCCGTTCCGACGTCCGGGGACATCTCGAACGTTTATGCGAGCGGTCACGAAAAGATGGTTAAGACTCGCGTTTTATGTTAAAATTATGTTCATTGCTTACGAGGTGCTCAACAACTGAACTATCCTCTAATAAAAGCAAGGTTTTCGAAAAAGGGTTCTTATGGAGTTGCCACCAATGTTTTGACCGTAAACATTGGAAAAGGATAAAAAGGCGTCGATTTTAATAAAAACCAAACTTGGCCAATATAACCAGAGTTAGGTAAGGGAGTTAGTTACGTAGGGGGAAGGTGTTAGCACCCCACAACGCCCCTTTCGAGTTCCCTTTGACCGATTAATTCATTTAAGTGAAGATTACGAGAAATTACGCGATTACCCTATTTTATTGCATAATATTAAAAATGGCTATCTACATGACTTTATTTCATATTGCATACATAAAGCAATAAATAAAGCAGTAAAAGAGAAGAGAAGTGAAAAGAACCTCCGTAGCAAGCTTTGTATTGCAAATCTTTGATCGTAAGGATGCGTTTTGGCAATCCCTCACTCTACAAAGACTCTCCTCTCCGAATACAAGATCGACTTGACTAAATTTTTACAGAAGAATCGAATGCTGGAATACAATTCCTTAACTGATTGTTACCTTATTGTAGACCCCTAATTTTGTCCGGCTTCTCAATAAAAGCTAGGGAAACTTCACACGAAGATAAAGATCGCCCAGCTAATCAATAAACACTAAGAAAACCTCCCACAACCACACGGAGTTCATCCAATTTCTCGATAAAGGCCAAAGAGACCTCCTATAACAAAGATAAAAGTTCGTCCGGCATCTCAATAAAGGTCGAGAAGACTTCCTATAAGAAGATCAAGCTTCAATGGACACCTATCGGCATCAACCAACGTCCAAAAAAAGCAAGGAAAGCTTCCCGGGGTCCCAGAACGAAAAAACTGGACAAAACAGGTCGAGACCACCGTCCCAAAGTTGAGACGGTCGTCCCAACTATCCTGGGACAAGTGAGACGCGCGTCCCAAATGTGGGACGGTCGTCCCACTTCCCAGGGGGGCTGGCTCTGTGTTAAAAATTCAAGTGGGACGGCCGTCCCAACCCAGACGGTCGTCCCGGCCCAGACGGTCGTCCCAAATGTGCCAGGCAGCGAAAACTATAAACAGGAGGCTCATTTTCCACACCTCAGACACCCCAGACAACTCCAAGACTTGTCTTCTTCTCTCCCTCCTTCGAATGATCTCTCTGATTGCCTTTAATAGGTAACAATCAGTTAAGGAATTTGTATTCTGGCATTCGATTCTTCTAGAAAATTTTAGTCGAGTCGAGTTTATTCGATAGGAGAGTCATTATAGAGTGAAGGATTTCCGCAAAGCGTCCTCTGTGTAAAAGACTTATAATATAAAGCTTGCTTCGGAGGTTCTTCTCAATTCTCTTCCCTTTTACTGCTTTATTTACTGCTTTCTGTATGCAATGTAGATAAACCATGTAAATAACCATATTTAAATACTGCACGAATAAAATAGGGTAATAGCGTAATTTCTTATAATCTTTACTTAAATGAATTAATCCGTCATAGGGAACCCGAAAGGGGCGTTGTGGGGTGCTAATACCTTCCCCACACGTAACTAACTCCCTTACCCAACTCTGGTTATAATGGCCAAGTTTGGTTTTTATTAAAATCAATGCCTTTTTCTCCTTTTCCAATGTTTATGGTTAAAACATTGGTGGCGACTCCAAAAGAACCCTTTTCGAAAACCTTGCTTCTATTAGAGGATAGTTCAGTGTTGAACGCCTTGGAAGCAATGAACATATTTTTAACAAAAAACGCGAGTCTCAACCATCTTTTCGCGACCGCTCGCATTAACGTTCGAGATGTCCCTGGACCTCGGAATGGACGGCGGCGACAGATGGCGACTCCACTAGGGAAGCTAGAGAGTTGATCCCATTTAGTGACGGATAAAACTCAAACTAAGTAAAGATTTGAAATTACGCCTTTACCCTCTTTCGTATGTTTTATTGTATGGCTTTAATAATTGTTGTATGATTATTTTCTGCAAATTGTATGAAATATAAATTGCACACAAAAACCCTTGCACACAACAGTCCCTCTATACCCGGGGGCAAGAGTGAATACCTATAGGGAGTGGGTGGCAGATATGACTGGCTTGTTGGCACACGGGGCTACAACCGTTGTCGGAAACCACCAACTCAAGGTGATAACTCTCTTCTTTTGGTCTAAGGATGTCGCCACGGAGTTCCGTGCATGACCCGAGGACTGAGAGATTGAGAGGTCCCTATAATGGGGGCACCTTGGGGACCTTTGGCCTTGGTGAGAACAGTTTAGAACCACCTAAACCAAGCACGTTTCTGCAGGAAAACCCCACCTCATGATTAAATAAGCGTGGCTCTGCTCATGGATGTATGAATTGTGTGTGCATTCGTTTGCTGCATTTGTATTGATGCATTAGCATAGGGTAATCATATAACAAACAAAAAATGAAAAACCCTAAAAATAAAAAAAGTGATAAGATAACCACCTTTATCTCGGACAGTCTTCAGTTAAGCTAGCCTGGTTTCAGGTTCTTTGTAAGCTAAGTAGCCACATTGACCGACAGAAGAGATAAAGGGTCATAAAAAATATAAAAACAAATTAAAGCAATAAAAATGCCTTTTTACTTTAAAAAGATTCTTGGCAAAGTCGTATCATTCATACCATATCATCCAATAAGTGGTAAAACTAAGAAAATAATTGCAGCATGCACATCATTTTAATAAACCTTCAAAAAATAGGTCTTAGGAGCGTTTTTTGGGAAAATTACTGGGTCAAATCCCCTTTGGGTATTTGTAACCTTGTTCTTCACCCTTTTCTCTTCGTTTTGACATGTTGTGCGTCCAAATCGGACAACCCAGTCAAAAGTTATTCCACTTTCAATATCAGCTATCATAAAAAAATATTTTTGTAGTGCATGCATAAACACATTCATTATAGGATATATTAGATATCCTTAGACAATAGCGAAAGAGACCCGAGTGTGTTTATAATCTTCCTAGAAGAGATAAGTGCGCTAAGGTATGTTGGCAACCTTTTAAAAAAAAAAGGGAAGTTAACACACTAAGGTGGGTATGGTACCCTTAAAACATAGGCTTTTGAGAAGATACCAAAGCTATTGTCTAAGACATATCTATCTCACACTAATCATTTAAAATAAAAAGACAATAATAAAAATCTCTAAATCATTTAGAAAGTGGCTGGTCTTCTGCCCGTCCTCACTCGTGCTCAGAAAGCTAAAAAGATGGAGCAGTTAGAGGAGCAAAACCGAAAGCTCACCACTGAGCTTAATACGCTGAAAGAACAAATGGCTCAAATGTTGGAAATGATGCGCCAACAAAATCTCCACAAGGAGGGGCCTCAGAGTGGACAAGCCTCTCATCAAGAAGAGGAAGAGGAGCCTAATGGGGAGCAAGCCCAATCTGATACAAGGGCAGTACATATTCATGCCCCGGACATATCAAAACAACAAATTACTGCCCTTGAGGAGAGGTTGAGAGCCATGGAGGGGCATAACTTTGATGTCAAAGAGGCGGCTGATATGTGCCTCGTTAAAAACATCCAATTCCCCAACAAATTCAAAACTCCGGATTTCCCAAAATACATGGGAATAACTTGCCCCAAAAGCCATCTTACAATGTACTGCCGTAAGATGGCTGCATATGCTGAAAACGAGAAGCTCCTGATCCATTGCTTTCAGGAGAGCCTGGCTGAGTCAGCCCTAAATTGGTATATGCAACTGGAAGGAGGGCAAGTCCAAACATGGAGACAACTGGCAGATGCCTTCCTTCGTCGTTACAAGTACAACATCGATCTGACTCCGGATAGGTCAGATCTACAAGCTCTGAATAAAAGAAACGATGAACCTTTCAAGGCATATGCTCAGCGTTGGAGGGAATTAGCAGCCCAAGTAGAACCTCCTCTATCCGACAAAGAAACCATATTCATATTCATCAATTCGTTGACGGACCCCTATTATGATAAGATGATAGGGAACACATCAACCCTTTTCGCAGATGTGGTAACCGTCGGTGAAAGAATAGAGCAAGGACTGAAGAGCGGAAGGATTGCACAACCTTCCTCTTCTAACGCATCATTCAACAATTCCTTTGGCCAGAAGAAGGAAGGAAGTGTAAATGCCATCAACCTTGCTACTCCTTCTCCCTCTTCGCCACCAGCTGGGCAATCACGCAGACAAGAGAAGGAATTCACCCCCATTCCAACCTCTTATGGGAGTCTGCTGCCAAAGCTGTTAGAGGCCAAACTCCTAACATGTATCCCTCTGAAGAAGAAAGATCCACCTTACCCCGGTTGGTACAAGCTCAACGAAAAATGTGATTACCACTCAGGCGCTCCTGGGCATTCCGTGGAAGATTGCATCAACTTAAAATATAGGGTTCAAGAATTATTGAATGTCGGGCAGATTACTTTCGATGCTCCCGACCCTTAGGTGGATGACAAGCCTCTATCACAACCAGAACAGTGAGCCTGGGTAGGTAGAGAAGACTAGCTGATTAGGGCTCCTCATTAAAAAGTATAAATAAAAATACAAAGCTTCCGATGCATCTCTCGCGGTCTCTGCCCGTGGCCGCGAGATCTTTTAATTAAAGGGGCTCTGTATATATTTCTCTTTTCATCAATACAATGAGGCATTTTTCATAATATTCATATGCTTCTCATTCTTTTCTCTCATTCCAAAATAATTGAATAAAATCTACACCCAAATAAGGACCATATAAACAGTCATGTCTGTGATTGAAAGCTCTCTGCGGGATCTAAAAGCCGAAGGCGAATGGATTGAGTCAGACAGTGAGGAGGGGACCATTTCCCCAAACATACAAAGACTGTTGGAAAAATAAGCTCAAAGGATACATCCCAGATTTTAAGGATAATCCTTTAAGTACGACCCTACAAAAGATCAAGTCGTACATAGAAAAAGAGAAGTCTCCCCTCCGTACCTTAAAAAAGACGATCTTCCAAAAAATAGGGATATTAGCGTCAAGGGTAGCATTAGTCATTAAATGCCCTTCTTCCGATTTTAAGGGATGTAAACCCAATGACTATTAGAGATCACTCCTCGGGGTGTGCCCGACCCCTGAGCATCTCTAGGGCACACATTTTCCCTGAAATTACAGGAGAATGTTATTCTTACTATCTGCTTCTTTTCTCGCTAAACATGTCTATACCCCATTAAACAACCATGTTTAGACAAACGTTTTGTTTCAAAATGTGTCAAAATAATCAAAAGCGTCATAGACAAAATAAAGTCCGCTAGGTATCCCAAAAAAAATGAAAAAGGGGAACCTAGACAAAAGTTAGGACATACCACAGCATCCTAGGCCGAAAACCCAAAAGGGCGGACTAGGAAAATTAATCAGTCATAAATAGGCGCGCGCCATAAAGTAATCAGTTGAAGACGCCACCTCATGAAAACAAAACGTTTGTTTGAACTAGCCTAAACACTGACCAACCTTGGCTAGCCATTCTTACAGAAACCTTTATTACAAAAATATCCCTCTAAAACACAAGCCTTTGTTATAAATCCTTTTTTTTTCTCTTCTCTAGACCATTTCACTACAAAGCATTCAAGTAATTGACTGGGAAATGTGGAAACATAGTGATCAATAGAAGGATTGAAATCCCTAAGGAAAGGAAGAGGGACATTAATATGACAATCGCTCTATATCCAAAATGATTACTCTTCGGTTATAGCAAAGATCCGAGACGGCAAATCGATACAGCTAATCATGTTGACAAAAGCACATGATGATGGAAGTAAACTCAACAGAAGTTGAATGGGTTCAAAGCCGATATGACCAGCTAAACCTTATTAAAGAAAAACGACTTAATATGATATGTCATGGACAAGCCTATCAAAGGAAAATAAAAAAGGCTTACAAAAAAGGTCAACCCTCATATTTACCATAAGAAGGATTTAATGGTAAATAAGTTGCTTCCAGCCCAGAAGAATAAAATTGGAAAATGGGCAGTGAACTATGAAGGACCCTTTGTGGTCAAATGAGCTTTCTCAGAAGGGGCTCTTATCCTCGTCAATATGGATGGAAAAGAACTTCGACACCTAATCAACTCCGGTACGGTGAAGAAGTATTATGCTTGAAGACATTGCTCAAGACCTGTCAGGAATGAAAACCCGCAAAGGGCATCCCTGGGCAAAAGATAGGGTCTATATCCCTCGCTAGGATACGTCCTAGGCAAAAAGTATAGGTAAAAAAAAAAAAACTAACTAACTAAGAGCAATGGTTACCTCAGTCGAAAACCGAAAGACGGCTAAGGTAACATTCTTCCAGAAGCAAGCAGTCTGCATAGTCTTCGCTCTGAGCTCAGGCATCTCAACTGAAGCAATTAGGAGAACCAGGGGGCAGATATCATAGACATGACTGTATAAGCCTAAACAGTACGGCCAACCCTGACCACCCATTCTTCTAAATACTTTTGAAATCCTTCTATAAAAGAAATAAACGTTTACTCATTTATCAATAAAATTCCCTTTCATTTCCTTTCTCTTGACCAAATATTATGGAAATGCCTCTTTATTGATAAATCATAAATATGCGCAAAGACTTTTAATCAAAGATCAAGCATGCATCTAAAAAGAGGAAGCATAAAAATAAGAAAATAATAAATTCCTGCTAGTATATTCTTAGGTAAAAACTAGGGTAGCCTGCTAGATCGCAAACCCCAAAGAAGACGATCTAGGCAAAAGATAAGGCAAAAGCCCCCTTAGATATTCTAGGCAAAAATTAAGGCAGTCCACTAGATCGAAAACCCGTAAAGGGCGGTCTAGGCAAAAGATAGGGCCAAAACCAAGAGATGGATAAAAAAGGAACCCATCATCATGGTCATAAAGGAGGAGCCCATCAGCACATTCATAAGAAGCTAATGGGAAAAGGCCAATTACTTTCTAAATGCATCAAAAATAAATAAACAATAGATTGCATTTAGGACATCCACACACAAAGTAGTTGCATAATACGACTTTGTCAAAATCAAGAAAAA
The DNA here is from genome assembly GCA_963425845.1 of Sphenostylis stenocarpa. Lineage (NCBI taxonomy): Eukaryota > Viridiplantae > Streptophyta > Magnoliopsida > Fabales > Fabaceae > Sphenostylis > Sphenostylis stenocarpa. Next base: position 47,758,797 of record OY731406.1, read on the forward strand.
TAATTTTCTTCAAACAAGAATAAAAAAAAACATGCATATAAGGAGGATAGTCTCCATATTTGTGATTGAAAACAGGAGGCGCCAGAATCCAGTCTCCATATGAAAATCAAAATCGCGAAAGGCGAAATCAAAACCATTTCAGCAGAATAAAGAGCTTCAAGGAAAATAGCTCTAACCTTCTACACCAATAAAAGAAGGTACATCTAAAAAAGAGGCCAACGATAAGGCTCAATGATCCTCAAGCGGATCCTTGCCTACTCCAGAGGCAAAACAAAAATTACTCCACGACTCAGCATCATCATCACATGAGTCGTCAACCACGGTCATTTAAAGATCCGACCACCATCCTTCCATCCAAGAAAGAAGGTACATCGAAGAAAAAGGCCAACGGAAAGGCTCGATCATCCCCAAGCGGATCCTTGCCTACTCCAGAGGCAAAACAAAAAGATTACCTCACGACTCAGCTTCATCACCACATGAGTCATCAGGCACACTCATGCAAGAATCTCCGCCACTTCCCCAAAGGAGAATAAGGAGAATAAGGACTACACAAGAGTCCATCAAAGAAAATACGGAGTCAAATCCTCCATATCACTAGGGGGCAACAAAAAGAAAGAAAAGAAAAACTTTCATTCCCCAATAAAGGCCACAACGAAAAAGGCCAAATAAAAATCCCCAAGTAGAGTATATCAAGAAAATCTACAAAAAGAGGAAAACAAAATTTTTCCATCTTCCAGCTCAAATAGGAGTTTCACAAGACCAGGAGCCAAGACTCTATCATCAAATTTGGATCCCCAGGAAGCTGACAAACTCCTTGGTGAAATCTCAAGAAAAAGAAGAAAAACCTCTTCATTCCGCTCAATAAAGAGCTTCACAAAAGTCGGAGCCAAGACTCCATCATAAAAAATCAAATCAAAGATTAGATTCCCAAGAGAAAATTCCCCAGGGACCACAAAAAAGAAAAGAGAAAAAAGATATCTTTTCATCCAAAGAAAAAGCCAATGTGCATAAAAAGGCGCACATATGTAAAAACCAACTCGCGAAAAAGAAATTCAAATCGCAAGGAAAAGATAAAAACCCATTCCCCAGCAGGAATAAGAGCATAGGCAAAGCCAGCTCAAACAACAGCATCCAATAAGGAGTCAAAAACTCCATTCCTCCCTAGGGGGCAATTCAAAATAGATCCCCAGGAAACAACCAAATCCCTGGTGGATTACCAAAAAGAAAAAAAATCCCCAGCAAGCCTACCAGCAAAAGATAAAATACAAATTCATATCCTCAGGGAGTTAATCGCCTATAACACCCAATATGAATATCCCCAGTGAAAGGCAAAACCTTCACTCCCAAGAATGCCTATGCTTACTCAGAGGCAAGAAAAGAACCGATATCCCCAAGAAATGGGAAATCAACCTATGCAGGAGGCAATACAAAGTACAAAGCTTCGAATAAATCATCTGCCTACTCAGAGGTATTATCAAGAGCAAATATCCTCAAGTAGAACATCATCCTATTCAGAGGCGAAAAACAACAAGTATAAAGCCTTCAATACTATTGAAGCATCTGCCTAAAAACAAGAGGCACAATCAACAAGAAATCAACAAATCCCCAGGAGATTCCTGCCTAAAATAAGAGGCAACCAACAAGAAATCCCCGGCAAGACCGGATGGCTAAATAGAAAAGCCAAAAATCAGAAATCTCCGGCAAGACCGGATGGCTAAACAAGAAAAGCCAAAACAAAAATCCCCGGTAAAACCGGATGACTAAAAAAGAAAAGTCAAGAAAGAAAATCAATCACTCCCCATGGAATAGGCACATGATCAGAGACAATAAGCCGCCAACACATCTCCAAAAACCAGATGAGGGTTTGTACTCATCAAAAGATTGATTGCCAAAAAAGAGAATCCTAAGAGCCTTACAAAACGGGGCTCGTCAGAGAGTTTAGCAAACGCAAACTCAAACATAGTGGGGGAAAGTATCCACAAAAATCTAGCAAATACAGACTCGAACCGGGTGGGGGTTTGTACTCACAAGAGCCTTACAAAAGAAGGTTCGGATCAGATGAGGGTTCATTCTCATCAAACCAGATAGGGGTTGGTACCTATCAAAACTATTCATCATCCAAAGGATTGGCTACCTCACCGAAGGAGCATCCTACAAACCGAAGGATCGGCTTCCTCACCAAAGGAGCATCCTGCACACCGAAGGATCGGCTACCTCACCGAAGGAGCATCCTGTAGATCAATAGATTGGCTACCTCACCGAAGGAGCATCCTACAAACCGAAGGATCGGCTTCCTCACCAAAGGAGCATCCTGCACACCGAAGGATCGGCTACCTCACCGAAGGAGCATCCTGTAGATCAAAGGATTGGCTACCTCACCGAAGGAGCATCCTACAAACCGAAGGATCGACTTCCTCACCAAAGGAGCATCCTGCACACCTAAGGATCGGCTACCTCACCGAAGGAGCATCCTATAGATCAAAGGATTGGCTACCTCACCGAAGGAGTATCCTGCAAACCGAAGGATTGGCTACCTCACCAAAGGAGCATCCTGCAAACCGAAGGATCGGCTACCTCACCGAAGGAGCATCCTGTAGATCAAAGGATTGGCTACCTCACCGAAGGAGCATCCTACAAACCGAAGGATCGGCTTCCTCACCGAAGGAGCATCCTGCAAACCGAAGGATCGGCTACCTCACCGAAGGAGCATCCTGCAGATCAAAGGATTGGCTACCTCACCGAAGGAGCATCCTGCAAACCGAAGGATTGGCTACCTCACCAAAGGAGCATCCTGCAAACCGAAGGATCGGCTACCTCACCGAAGGAGCATCCTATAGATCAAAGGATTGGCTACCTCACCGAAGGAGCATCCTGCAAACCGAAGGATTGGCTACCTCACCAAAGGAGCATACTGCAAACCGAAGGATCGGCTACCTCACCGAAGGAGCATCCTGTAGATCAAAGGATTGGCTACCTCACCGAAGGAGCATCCTGCAAACCGAAGGATCGGCTACCTCACCGAATGAGCATCCTGTAGACCAAAGGATCGGCTACCTCACCGAAGGAGCATCCTGTAGACCGAAGGATCGGCTACCTCACCGAAGGAGCATCCTGTAGACCGAAGGATCGGCTACCTCATCAAAGGAGCATCCTACAAATCGAAGGATCGGCTACCTCTCCGAAGGAGCATCCTAAGGCTTCACACTCGTCAGCTACGGGGTCAGCTACCGCATCGAAGGAGCATCCTGGAAGTTCACATTTATCATCCGGAGGATCAGCAAGGAGCAGCATCCGAAGGATGATCGGGCAAAAGGGTTAACTCCTTCCCCTACCAACTAATTTTGTCGGCATATCAAGCCAACAAATTAACTAGGCAGGTGAAGGGGGGGCAGCTGTAGACCCCTAATTTTGCCCGGCTTCTCAATAAAAGCTAGGGAAACTTCACACGAAGATAAAGATCGCCCAGCTAATCAATAAACACTAAGAAAACCTCCCACAACCACACGGAGTTAATCCAATTTCTCGATAAAGGCCAAAGAGACCTCCTATAACAGAGATAAAAGTTCGTCTGGCATCTCAATAAAGGTCAAGAAGGTTTCCTATAAGAAGATCAAGCTTCAATGGACACCTATCGGCATCAACCAACGTCCGAAAAAAGCAAGGAAAGCTTCTCGGGGTCCCAGAACGTAAAAACTAGACAAAACAGGTCGAGACGACCGTCCCAAAGTTGAGACAACCGTCCCAACTATCCTGGGACAAGTGAGACGCGCGTCCCAAATGTGGGACGGCCGTCCCACTTCCTAGGGGGGCTGGCTCTGTGTTAAAAATTCAAGTGGGACGGCCGTCCCAACCCAGACGGCCGTCCCGGCCCAGACGGTCGTCCCAAATGTGTCAGGCAGCGAAAACTATAAATAGGAGGCTCATTTGCTCATTTTCCACACCTCAGACATCCCAGACAACTCCAAGACTTGTCTTCTTCTCTCCCTCCTTCGAATGATCTCTCTGATTGCCTTTAATAGGTAACAATCAGTTAAGGAATTTGTATTCCGGCATTCGATTCTTCTAGAAAATTTTAGTCGAGTCGAGTTTATTCGAGAGGAGAGTCATTGTAGAGTGAAGGATTGCCGCAAAGCGTCCTCTGTGTAAAAGACTTATAATATAAAGCTTGCTTCGGAGGTTCTTCTCAATTCTTTTCCCTTTTACTGCTTTATTTACTGCTTTCTGTATGCAATGTAGATAAACCATGTAAATAGCCATATTTAAATACTGTACGAATAAAATAGGGTAATAGCGTAATTTCTTGTAATCTTTACTTAAATGAATTAATCCGTCATAGGGAACCCGAAAGGGGCGTTGTGGGGTGCTAATACCTTCCCCACATGTAACTAACTCCCTTACCGAACTCTGGTTATAATGGCCAAGTTTGGTTTTTATTAAAATCAATGCCTTTTTCTCCTTTTCCAATGTTTATGGTTAAAACATTGGTGGCGACTCCAAAAGAACCCTTTTCGAAAACCTTGCTTCTATTAGAGGATAGTTCAGCGTTGAACGCCTTGGAAGCAATGAACATATTTTTAACAAAAAACGCGAGTGTCAACCATCTTTTCGCGACCGCTCGCATTAACGTTCGAGATGTCCCTGGACGTCAGAACGGACGGCGGCGACACTTATTAAGGCAATCAGAGAGTTCATTCGAAGTAGGGAGAGAAGACAAGTACTGGGAGTTGTATGGTGTCTGAAACAGTGGCAAATGAGCCTCCTATTTATAGTTTTTCGCAGCCTGGCAATTTGGGACGGCCATCTGGGTTGGGACGGCCGTCCCAATTGAATTTTTTACACTTGGGGTTACCTCTTGAAGAGTGGGACGAGCAGTCTCACTTGGGACGGCCGTCCCACATGGCCAAGGTAGCTTGGGACGGCCGTCTCGACTTTGGGACGGCTGTCTCAACTTGTTTTGGCCAGCTTTTGTGTTCTGGGACCCCTGGGAAGCTTTCCTTTCTTTATTCGGACGTCGATTGATGCCGATAGACGCCCGTTGAAGTTTTATCTTCATATAAGAGGTCTTCTTGGCCTTTATTGAGATGCCAGACAAGCTTTGCCTTGTTATAGGAAGTCTCCTTAGCCTTTATTGAGAGACCGGGCAAAATTAGGGGTCTACAGCTGCCCCCCCTTCACCTGCCTAGCTAATTTGTTTAATATGCCGACAAAATTAGTTGGTAGGGGAAGGAGTTAACCCTTTTGCCCGGTTATCCTTCGGATGCTTCTTTGCTGATCCTCCAGATGATAAATATTTTTGATAGGTACCAACCCCTATCTGGTTTGAGCCTTACTTTATAAGGCTCTGGTGAGTACTTACCCTCACCCGGTATGAGTCTGCATTTCACTAGACTCTTGTGGGTACCTTCTCCCACTAGGTATGAACCTTGTTTTTTCAAGGCTTTGGTGAGTACCTACCCTCACCTGGTATGAGTTCGCATTTTGCTAAACTCCTATGGGTACTTACTTCCGAGGTGTTCAACACTTGAACTATCCTCTAATAGAAGCAAGGTATTTGCAACCCATTTTTGTAATGCTTAGGTGAGTATTTTACTCCACCTAATGCATTCTGCTAAGTTTTGATGAGTACCTACCCTCATCCGGTATAAACCTTATTTTATAAGGTTCTGGTGGGTACCTACCCCCACCTGGTACGAATCTGCATTTTTTGCTAGATTCTGATGAGTACTTACCCTCATCCGGTATAAACCTTATTTTATAGGGTTCTAGTGGGTACCTACCCCCACCTGGTATGAATCTGCATTTTGCTAGATTCTGATGAGTACCTACCCTCATCCAGTATAAACCTTATTTTATAAGGCTCTGGTGGGTATCTACCCCCACCTGGTACGAATCTGTGCTTTGCTAGATTCTGATGAGTACCTACCCTCATCTGGTATAAACCTTATTTTATAAGGCTCTGGTGGGTATCTACCCCCACCTGGTACGAATCTGCGCTTTTTGCTAGATTCTGATGAGTACCTACCCTCATCTAGTATAAACCTTATTTTATAAGGCTTTGGTGGGTACCTACCCCCACCTGGTATGAATCTGCATTTTGCTAGATTCTGATGAGTACCTACCCTCATCCGGTATAAACCTTATTTTATAAGGCTCTGGTGGGTATCTACCCCCACCTGGTACGAATCTGTGCTTTGCTAGATTCTGATGAGTACCTACCCTCATCCAGGTATAAACCTTATTTTATAAGGCTCCGGTGGGTATCTACCCCCACCCGGTACGAATCTGCGCTTTTGCTAGATTCTGATGAGTACCTACCCTCATCTAGTATAAACCTTATTTTATAAGGCTTTGGTGGGTACCTACCCCCGCCTGGTACGAATCTGCATTTTTGCTAGATTCTGATGAATACCTACCCTCATCCGGTATAAACCTTATTTTATAAGGCTTTGGTGAGTACCTACCCTCACCTGGTACGAACCCTATTCTATAAGGCTCTTGTGGGTACCTACCCCCACCTGCTACGAACCCTATTCTATAAGGCTCTGATGAGTACCTACCCTCACCCGGTACGAACCCTATTCTATAAGGCTCTTGTGGGTACCTACCCCCACCCGGTACGAACCCCTTTCCGCAAGGCTCTTGTGGGTACCTACCCCCACCCGGTACGAACCTCGTTCGCAAGGCTCGATGGGTACCTACCCCCACCCGTACGAACCCTATTCTATAAGGCTCTTGTGGGTACCTACCCCCACCCGGTATGAACCCTATTCTATAAGGCTCCGATGGGTACCTACCCCCACCCGATACGAACCCTATTCTATAAGGCTCTTGTGGGTACCTACCCCCTCCGTACGAACTCTATTCTATAAGGCTCGATGGGTACCTACCCCCACCGAGTACGAACCCTATTCTATAAGGCTCTTGTGGGTACCTACCCCCACCCGGTACGAACCCTATTCTATAAGGGTCCGATGGGTACCTACCCCCATCCGAGTACGAACCCTATTCTATAAGGCTCGATGGGTACATACCCCCACCCGGTACGAACCCTATTCTATAAGGCTCGATGGGTACCTACCCCCACCCAGTACGAACCCTATTCTATAAGGCTCTTGTGGGTACCTACCCCCACCTGTTACGAACCCTATTCTATAAGGCTCGATGGGTACCTACCCCCACCCGATACGAACCCTATTCTATAAGGCTCTTGTGGGTACCTACCCCCACCCGAGTACGAACCCTATTCTATAAGGCTCGATGGGTACCTACCCCCACCCGGTACGAACCCTATTCTATAAGGCTCGATGGGTACCTACCCCCACCGGTACGAACCCTATTCTATAAGGCTCGATGGGTACCTACCCCCACCCAGTACGAACCCTATTCTATAAGGCTCTTGTGGGTACCTACCCCCACCTGGTACGAACCCTATTCTATAAGGCTCGATGGGTACCTACCCCCACCCGGTACGAACCCTATTCTATAAGGCTCTTGTGGGTACCTACCCCCACCCGGTATGAACCCTATTATATAATGCTCTTATGGGTACCTACCCCCACCCGGTACGAACCCTATTCTATAAGGCTCTTGTGGGTACCTACCCCCACCCGGTACGAACCCTATTCTATAAGGCTCTGATGGGTACCTACCCCCACCCGGTACGAACCCTATTCTATAAGGCTCTGATGGGTACCTACCCCCACCTGGTACGAACCCTATTTTATAAGGCTCTGATGGGTACCTACCCCCACCCGGTACGAACCCTATTCTATAAGGCTCTTGGGATGCTCTTTTTCGACATTTAGTCTTTTGATTGATGAGTACAAACCCTCATCCGGTTTTTGGAGATGTGTTGGCGGCTTATTGTCTTTGATCATGTGCCTATTCCATGGGGAATGATTGATTTTCTTTTTTACTTTTCTTTTTTAGTCATCCGGTTTTACCAGGGATTTTTGTTTTTGGCTTTACTTTTTAGCCATCCGGTCTTGCTGGGGATTCCTTGCTTTTTGCCTTTTCCTTTTAGCCATCCGGTTTTACCGGGGATTTTTTGTTTTTGGCTTTTCTTTTAGCCATTCGGCTTTGCCGAGGATTCCTTGCTTTTTGGCTTTTCCTTTTAGCCATCCGGTTTTACCGGGGATTCTTTATTTTTGGCTTTTCTTTTAGCCATCCGGCTTTGCTGGAGATTCTTGTTGGTTGCCTCTTATTTTAGGCAGGGATCTCCTGGGGATTTGTTGAATTTTGATTGTGCCTCTTGTTTTTAGGCAGATGCTTCAATAGTGTTGAAGTCTTTATACTTGTTGTTTTTCGCCTCTGAATAGGCTGATGTTCTACTTTGAGGATATTTGCTCTTGATAATACCTCCGAGTAGGAAGATGCTTTATTGGAAGCTTTGCGCTTTGGACTTGTATTACCTCTTATATAGGTTGATTTCCCGTTTCTTGGGGATATCGGTTTTTTGCTTGCCTTAGGCAGAGGCATTCTTGGGAGTGAAGACTTTGCATTTCACTGGGGATATCCATATTGGGCGTTATAAGTGATTAACTCCCTGAGGATATGAATTTGTAGTTTGCCTTTGCTGGTAGGCTCGCTGGGGATATCTTTTCCACCAGGGATTTGATCGTTTTCCTGAGATCTATTTTGAATTGCCTCCTAGGGAGGAATGGAGTTTTTTACTCCTTTATTGGATGTTGTTGTTTGAGCTGGCTTTGTCTATGCTCTTATTCCTGCTGGGGAATGGGTTTTTTACCTTTTTCTCACAATTTGTATCTCTTTTTCGCGATTTGGCTTTTACATATGTGCGCCTTTTATGCACATTGGCTTTTTCTTTGGATGAAAAGATATCTTTTTTCTCTTTTCTTTTTGGCGATCCCTGGGGAATTTTTTTTCTTTACTTCTTGGGGATCTAATCCTTGATTTGATTTAGTCTTGAGTTCCTGACTTTGTGAGGCTCTTTATTAAGCGGAATGAAGAAATTTTCTTTTTTTTTTCTTTTTTGGAGATTCACCAAGGAGTTTGTCAGCTTCCTGGGGATCCAATTTTGATGATGGAGTCTTGTGAAGCTCCTTTTTGAGTCGGATGAAGAGATTTTTCTTCTTTTTGTCTTTTTGTAGACTTTTCTTGATATGCTTTTACTTGGAGATTTTTATTTGGCCTTTTTTCGTTATGGCCTCTATTGGGGAATGAAAGTTTTTCTTTTTCTTTCTTTTTCGTTGCCCCCTGGTGATATGGAGGATTTGACTCCGTATTTTCTTTGATGGACTCTTGTGTAGTCCTTATTCTCTTTTGGGGAATGAAGCGGAGACTCTTGCGTGAGTGTGCTTGATGACTCATGTGGTGATGCCGCTGAGTCGTGAGGTAATCTTTTTATTTTGCCTTTGGAGTAGGCCAGGATCCTCTTGGGGATGATCAAGCCTTTCTGTTAGCTTTTCTATTTTGATGGCTTCCTTCTTTCTTGGGATAGAAGGTTAGAGCTAGTTTCCTTGAAGCTCTTTATTCTGCTGGAATAATTTTGATTGCGATTTTCATATGGAGACTGGATTCTGGCGCCTCCTGTTTTTAATCACAAGTATGGAGACTAGCCTCCTTATATGCATGTTTATTATTCTTGTTTGAAGAAAATTATTTTTTCTTGATTTTGACAAAGTCGTATTATGCAACTACTTTGTGTGTGGATGTCCTAATTGCAATCTATTGTTTATTTATTTTTTATGCATTTAGAAAGTAACTGGTCTTCTCCCGTTGGCTTCTTATGAATACGCCGATGGGCTCCCTTTTTTATGACCATGATGATGAGCTCCTTTTTTATGACGATGGGCTCCTTTTTTATGACCATGACGATGGGCTCCTTTTTTATCCATCTCTTGGTTTTAGCCCTATCTTTTGCCTAGACCGCCCTTTACGGGTTTTCATCTAGCGGGCTGCCTTAATTTTTGCCTAGAATATCTTAGGGGGCTTTCGCCTTATCTTTTGCCTAGATCGTTCTTTTGGGGTTTCCGATCTAGCAGGCTACCCTAGTTTTTTCCTAAGAATATCCTAGTAGACATTTATTCTTTTATTATTATTATTATTTTATGCTTCCTCTTTTTAGATGCATGCTTAATCTTTGATTAAAGGTCTTTGCGCATATTTATGATTTATCAATAAAGAGGCATTTCCATAATATTTGGTCAAGAGAAAGGAAATGAAAGGGAATTTTATTGATAAATGAGCAAAAGTTTATTTCTTTTATAGAAGGATTTCAAAAGGTATTTAGAAGAATGGGTGGTCGGGGTTGGCTATACTGTATAGGCTTAAACAGTCATGTCCATGATATCTGCCCCCTGGTTCTCCTAATTGCTTCAGTTGAGATGCCTGAGCTCGGAGTGAAGACTATGCAGACTGCTTGCTTCTGGAAGAATGTTACCTTAGTCGCCTTTCGGTTTTCGACTGAGGTAACCATTGCTCTTAGTTAGTTTTTTTTTTTTTTAACTCTACTTTCTGCCTAGGACGTATCCTAGCGAGGGATATAGACCCTATTTTTTGCCCAGGGATGCCCTTTGCGGGTTTTCATTCCTGACGGGTCTTGAGCAATGTCTTCAAGCATAATACTTTTTTACCGCATTAGAATTGATCGGGTGTCGAAATTCCTCTCCTTCCATATTAGTGAGGATAAGAGCCCCTCCCGAGAAAGCTTATTTGACCATAAAGGGTCATTCATAGTTTGTTGCCCACTTTCCAATTTTATTCTTCTAGGCCGGAAGCACATTATTTTACCATTAAATTCCTCTTATGGTAAATATGAGGGTTGACCTTTTTTCGTAAGCATTTTTTATTTTCCTTTGATAGGCTTGCTCACAACATATAACATTCAGTCGTTTTTCTTCAATAAGGTTTAGCTGGTCATATCAGCTTCGAACCCATTCAGCTTCTGTTAAGTTTACTTCCATCATCATGTGTTTTTGTCAACATGATTAGCTGTACCGATTTGCCGTCTCGGATCTTTGCTATAACCGAAGAGTAATCATTTTGAATGTAGAGAAATTGTCATGTCAATGCCCCTCTTCCTTTCCTTTAGGGATTTCAATCCTCCTATTGATCACCATATTTCCACATTTCCCAGTCAATTACTTGAATGCTTTATGGTGAAGGGTCAAGAGAATAGAAAGAAAGGGGTTTATCACAAAGGCTTCACTACTACAGAATGATCATTCAACGTCGGGTGTGGAAGGCATTCAACGTCGGTTCCAATGACGTCGTTGAATGTCAAAGGATTCTACGTCGGTTCAGAATACCCGACGTTGAAAGTGATATATATCTACGTCGGTTAACCAAATGTCCGTCGTAGAAATTAGTAAATTCTACGTCAGTTATTGAACTAACCAACGTTGAAAGTCCTTTCTCGCTCAAGCGACCGGTGTACTCGCTTGAGCGACGAAGCCTTCAAACAAAGGGGACTCCCGGGTTCTGTATCGCTCAAGCGACCTCTGTATCGCTCAAGCGACCGACGTTACAACGTCGGTTAATGCAATAACTGACGTATAATATCCCTTTTTTTTTTTTAAATGTAGGTCTGTTTTAGTGCCGACAACGATACACGACTCTGTCGTAATCTCGAGTCCAGACAGTATATTTATTTCGAGCTAATCACTAATATATAAAATGATAGATATATATGTCAAAATCAGCCAAATTATGTACAAAATACACAAAAAATTATCAATCAATCCTATTCCTAACTACTTGTACAAACTTTTCTGCCCATTTGTTTCTAACCATGTCTATAGTATCCATAGGCAAAGGTTCTATATCTTTAAATGCCTATAAGAAGTTCACAATAATAGAATGGTAAACCCTAAGCAATAAAAATAAAGGAATTGAATATAATAGCAAATGTCAACTTACCTCATTCCAACTATCCCGAATGCTACCAAAAATGATGAGCCACATCCAATACATTACATAGTAGCCGCACTCGTATCCTCCATTTTGTTTGTTACACTAAAAATGACTAAATATGTTAAAAATAACTATTAAATTTGAACATAAATTAATAGATAGTATAATATATATACGAGCTACTTACTTTGATAAAATTCCAATTTGGAGTTGTGCTTTTACTTGTGTGTTTTCCACCTAATGTACTACAAACCTTTAGAGCACTATATATTGAAAAGAAGGGGGTTAGAAATAGAATAATCAAGATGTTTAGACATAATATAAGAAATACTTACTCGTTTACAATATTTTTTAGCTCCATGTCAGGTTTCCTTCCCAATGAGCGGAACCAACACACAAGATTCTCGCTTTGGACAAATAACTAATAGGCGCCAGTGGTTTACGTATATACACATGATTAGAATCTATTAAAAAAACTTGTGTAAAACCATAAGAGGCTGGGATAACTTATGAATGATGGTATGCTCCAAGGTAAATATATCTTTTAGAATCGGTGATCCAATTCCGCATGTAACCGAGAATTTGATCACGCTTATTCCAGAACTTTTGTATGGATTGAGGCTCGAAGAATCCATACACATGACCAATGCCACTGCTCCACTATCATTTCGTGCATCATCCTAAAATATGCCAATTTAAGTGAACTTATAGCTTATATATTTACTAAAATGAAAAGAGTCATGAAAGATATGAACTTACAATGTCCAAAATTGTAAAACAGCTATATTTAGACATTGATTGCCCATCCCAATCTCCAGGGCATCGGTGTGGGAAATGTATAGGGGGATATTGCTAGAAGCCATCCCAAATAATGTACAATCCCATGGAACTTGGAATGACTGCAGATACAATTGTGGGGAAAGAGACAAGAGATCAAAAATTGGATTTGGAGAAGTCTCCACAACTGGTGTCTTCTCCTTAGATGCGAGAAGGAGTGGCAATAGCTTTACCCAAGTCTTTTGGTCTGCCGAACATCCTACATATTTTATAAAATATAATCATAAACAATAAATCAATTTATTTATGTGTTAGATGTATTATAACCATACATATACATACCTTTGTCATTATTAACCTAACTAAATGTCGGGGCCAAGTAATGAAGGTCTGAAGGGCTTGGCCCACTGTCTACACCTCTTCAGTGGGGATAGGGACACTAGCCGCAACGTCAACCACCTTTTCAACCACTACTTTGACCAAGTTAGGATCCAAAGGCACATTGTGGATGGTTGAAGCCCCTTCATGAACTGATCCATGGGCCACTAGCCTTAGATCTTCATCTACCTCAACCCACAAGCCATATCGATCATCCTTTGTGGATTCGGGATGAATAGATGCCACCTCGGGTGTGACCTCGATAGTGGCTTCAGCACAACCTGTCCTTTGTGCTAACTCTTGGACCTACAAATACAGTAAATTCCAATAAGGACTAAGATTTTAGAAACATAAGTCAAGTACCAATTTGTGGTTGAAAATGCACTGATGGAGGATGAGCATCGGCAAATGAAGTACCCATGGAGGTCATACGCAGAAGCTGCTCCCGCACACGTGCAGTGATGGTCTCCTCAAGTCGTGCGCCGATGGCGGGAGTCAACTCTTCCTCCAATTTTGCCCCGATGGCCGGTGTCAATTTCTCCGTGAGAGCCATCTCCAAGGCAGCAATATCTTCTTGGCTCGGGGATGTGGAGGTGCGGATATCCTGTGATGGTGGTCCAAAATACCGTCGGACACCCACACCTTGGCCAACAGCTCGAACACGACCCGATGTTACGGTCGTCCAATAGCAGTGGTCAAGATATCCCGACGACCGAAGGGATGAAAGTTCCCCGTGTACACTGCTCCTCCAAGGCATCCTACATTATAAAAGTTAATTTTATTAATGAACAAGTTACATATAACTAATTCAAAGTAAATTAACTTCTTTTACTTACAATCCGAGCAAGCAATTTCTCGGGCTTCCGTGATGTCATGTCACCGAAGGCTTTGTACGAGCCCTCTTCCACTTCGGTGACGTTTTGGAGGAGATGGTGGAGGAATCTGCTCTTCGCTTAAACCAGAAGAGGCTAACTTCGATCTGTCGAAGTCTCATCTTCTCCTCCATCATCTTCTTTATCAATAGGTCGTACCCACCACGAGACGAAGGTGGGGGCGACATTCTTGCTCCGAATGTCTTTTGCTTTTTGTCTTCTTTCCTGCAACATAATTGAACACAATATTAGATACACAACTCATTATAAAATGTTCAAGTCAATTAAGCAATTAACATTACCTCCCACTCGAACCAGTCCTACTATGTACAAACTTCTTCCAAGTGTCCTCATCTATGCCATATCTTTGGCAAGGGGTTAATCCCTTCCTAACTTTGTCCTCGAGCATACACCCATTTAGTGGTCAATGTGGACTTGAACTATCTCCACATTTTTGTTATGGCTGTCATTATCTTCCTCCTCACATCCTCAGAATTGACTATATCAAAGTGTTCCTACAGTAGCAAACAAGTTTTAGTTAACCGATTGATAATAATGTATAAACAACTAAATACACATACTTACAAGAAGATCTTGCCATAACAAGTTCTTCACAGTTTCCTCCACATGATCCCAAGTAAGATGGAGAATAGATATCTACATAACATAAACAACATAAGTATCAACAATATATTTGAAATGAAATTAACTTTGAAATAGAATAAATACCTTCTCTCTAGCTAGTGTACCCAAGTAGCTACTAAATTGGGTACTAAAGGGACCTGACACCTTGCCAGTCCTAGGATCAACAGACACAGATAACTTCTGGCCAGATATGTGTCTAACGGTCAAGCCTTTCAACCGTGTAGATTGTCGACTCCTCTTACTAGAAAATGTCTTTCCAGATGCCTGAGGAGATGGTGGTGGAGATGGTGGAGATGGTGGACGAGATGGTGAAGGACATACCATTTACCTGTAATGAAAAAAACATAGAATTATATCAATACACATGCAAAGTCTCCTCAATTACATGTTAAAAAAATAAACAAATAGAAACATAACTTAGATTGTATTAATATTTTCCCATATGCCTTCATCATGGTCATTGCGAGTAGCATGAACAAAGTCCTCTTCCAATTGGGATATAGCAATAGGCAACCGTGGTGAATTTTGAATGTTAATAAAATCATCTAGTTCTTCTCCATTCTCATTTGTGACATCAATCATTTTTCCTTTGAGGACAACTGACCACCTATCATTTGATGGATCAGTGACATAAAACACTTGTTTTGCCTGGTATGCCATTATGAAGGGTTCTTCCTTATGACCAATCTTGTTTATATCAATCAAAGTAAATCCCATTTGGTCTCTTTGGACACCAGTATTGCTATCAACCCATTTACATTTAAATAAAGGCACTTTGAATTTAGTATAGTCTACCTCCCAAATCTCCTCAATGACTCCAAAGTAACTAATTGATGCCATGATGGGGTTTTTGTCCTTTGCACTAGAAAAGTGCATAGATGTTGCCTCAATAGATACTCCACTATTCTGGATTGTACTTTTGTCATCTTGTGCCTTCGTATAGAATGACTATTAATGTCATACCCTTGCCAAGTTATAACATTATATCTAGGCCCATGTGCTAGCCATTTCAGTGTATCAGAGGCATTGTCACTTGAAAATATTTTGCTTTGAAACCAATTGATAAAGTTGTTGTTATGCTCTTTCATCAACCACCTTTCACCCATTTTGGGGTTTAGGTCCTTTAACATTGCTTTATGCGCATCTATGTAAGGAATAACCTCTTCCGTATTGTTCAAAATATACAAGTGGGCGGTGGTCAACTCTACATGATCTTTTGTTTGAATTCTAATACCACGAGTTCCCTTACCATTTAGCCTATCATCATGACGATTTCTAGGTACACCCACAGGTACGACTCTTGCCAAGTAATCCGAACAAAATTCTATGGCTTCTTCCGCAATATACCGCTCAACAATTGAAGCTTCGGGTCTCGTATGGATTTTTAGAATACCCTTTGAAGATCTTCATGTATCGCTCAATTGGGTACATCCACCTCAAATAAACCTGCCCACAAATTCGTATCTCCCTCACAACATGAACTATTAAGTGAATCATTATATCAAAGAATGATGGAGGAAAATACATCTCCAATTGACATAGCACAACCGTAGCCTCATTTTCCAACTCATCTAGTGATTTTTCATCGATAACCTTGGCACAAATAGAATTGAAGAAAAAACATAGTCGCATAATGGCATGTCTAACATTCTTAGGCAATATGTTACGTATAGCCACGGGTAACAACTGTTGCATCAAAACGTGACAATCATGGGACTTTAATCCAATTAACTTCAGATCTTTCATGGATACAAGACTCTTAATATTTGAAGAGTATCCTTGTGGCACTTTAATACTTGCAAGACAATGACATAAACTACGTTTCTCCTTCTTTGACAAGGTGTGACATGCTCGGTGGTAGATATGTTCTATTGCCTTCAGGCCTTGGATGTAATTCAGGACGTATTCCCATCTCACAAAGGTCTTGACGTGCTTTGATCCCATCCTTTGACTTTCCTTGAATGTTTAACAATGTGACAATGAGACTATCACATACATTCTTCTCCACATGCATAACATCAATACAATGTCGTACTTCTAAATGGGTCCAATATGGAAGATCAAAGAAAATTGATCTCTTCTTCCACATGTTCTTATCGGAAGACCTTTTTGGGTCTTTCCAAATGTAATGCTTATGTTCTTCACTCGATCGTAAACTTCTAAACCGAGTCAATGGTTCTCTCGGCAATTTCATCCTCCTGTATGCCATTAAAAGCTTTCTTCAGTCTACGGTATGGATGGTCATGCGGGAGAAATTTTTGTGCTCGTTATAAACCTGCCTTCTTTCCATGTTTCAATTGTATATAACTGGTCTCTTCTTCACAAATAGGACAAGCATAATGCCCCTTCACACTATACCCACTCAAGTTTCCATAGGCAGGGAAGTCATTAATGGTACAAAATAACATTGCATGCAACTTGAACTTCTGCTGCTGATACCCATCAAATGCATCTACTCCTTCCTCCCATAATAGTGTTAAGTCTTCTATCAAAGGACTCAAATACACATCTATGTCATTTCCTGGCTGTCTTGGACCTGAAATCATCATACACAACATGACATATTTGCGCTTCATGCATAACCATTGTCGCCGCCGTCCCTTTCCGACGTCCGGGGAGAGACGTCTTAGAAACGTTTATGCGAGCGGTCGCGAAAAGATGGTTTAGACTCGCGTTTTTTGTTTTAAAAGGTTTTCGAAAAAGAGTTCTTATGGAGTCGCCACCAATGTTTTGACCATAAACATTGGAAAAGGAAAAAATGTTGATTTTAAGAAAAACCGCACTTGGCCATTATAACCAGAGTTGGGTAAGGGAGTTAGTTACGTGTGGGGAAGGTGTTAGCACCCCACAACGCCCCTTTCGGGTTCCCTATGACAGATTAATTCATTTAAGTAAAGACTACGAGAGATTACGCGATTACCCTATTTTATTACATAATATTAAATGGCTATCTACATGATTTTATTCCGTATTGCATGCATAAAATGATTAATAAAGCTAAATAAAGCAATAAAAGAGACAAAATAGCTATCTACATGATTTTATTCTACATGGCATAAATAAAGCTAAATAAAACAATAAATAAAGCAATAAAAGAGAAGAGAATTGAAAAGAACCTCCGTAGCAAGCTTGATATTGAGAATCTCGAACCGTGAGGATGCGTTTTGGCAACCCCTCTCTCTACACAGACTCTCCTCACCAATACAGGATCGACTCTACTAAAAATTTAAAGAAGAATCGAATGCCTGAATATAATTCCTTAACCGATTGTTACCTATTTAAGGCAATCGGAAAGATCATTCAAGAGAGGGAGAGAAATAGACAAGTGCTCCGAGTTTTGGAAAGTGTTTCGAGCTCTCGGGATGTCTCGGGTGTGAAAAAGTGACAAATGAGCCTCCTATTTATAGTTTTCGAAGCCGGCGCACTTCGGGACCACCGTCCGGACCGGGACGGCCGCCTCGGACCGGGACGGCCGTCCCAAATGGCAAAATTACACAGGCCGGGACCCCCGGGGACCCGGACGGCCGTCCCACTTTTCCAGGGCTTGGGACGGCCGTCCCAACTTCGGGACGCGCGTCCCAACCGGCTGGAGCAAGTTGGGACGGCCGTCCCACCTTTGGGACGGCCGTCTCGACCGTTCGGCCGTTCGCGCGTTCGGGACTCCGGAAGCTTTCCTTGCCTGTTTTGGACGTCGCTGATGCCGATATGCGTCTCGTTGAAGCTTTATCTTCATGTAGGAAGTCTCCTTGGCTCTTATTTGTAATGCTAGGCGAGCTTTATCTTGTTACGGGTGATCTCTTTTATCTTTATTTGAGAGACCGGGCAAAATTAGGGGTCTACAGCTGCCCCCTTCTTCTCGCCTAGCTAATTTATTGGCCTAATATGCCGATAAAATTAGCTGGTAGGAGAAGGAGTTAACCCTTTTTGCCCGGTTATCCTTCGGATGCTCGCTTTGCTGACGTTGCTCGATCCTCCTGGATGATGCATAGTTTTGATAGGTACCAACCCCTATCCGGTTTGATGAGAATGAACCCTCGTCGGGTAAGCTCCTTTTTGTAAGGCTTGATGAGTATACACCCCCATCCGGTGTTTGATGAGTACGAACCCCCATCTAGTTTTTGAGTTTCACTATATAATGTTCCGGTGAGTACTTACCCTCACCTGGTAGGAGTCTCGCATTTTGACTAACTCGATGAGTACTTACCCCCATCTGGTATGAACCCCGTTCTGCAAGGTTTTTGATAAGCCTCGTTCTACAAGGCTTAGGTGAGTACGTACCCCCACCCGGTATGAGGTTTTTGGTAAGCCCCGTTCTGCATGGCTTAGGTGAGTACATACCCCCACCCGGTATGAAGTTTTTGGTAAGCCCCGTTTTGCAAGGCTTAGGTGAGTACCTACCCCCACCCGGTATGAAGTTTTTGGTAAGCCCCGTTTTGCAAGGCTTAGGTGAGTACATACCCCCACCCGGTATGAAGTTTTTGGTAAGCCCCGTTTTGCAAGGCTTAGGTGAGTACCTACCCCCACCCGGTATGAAGTTTTTGGTAAGCCCCGTTCTGCAAGGCTTAGGTGAGTACGTACCCCCACCCGGTATGAAGTTTTTGGTAAGCCCCGTTTTGCAAGGCTTAGGTGAGTACGTACCCCCACCCGGTATGAAGTTTTTGGTAAGCCCCGTTTTGCAAGGCTTAGGTGAGTACGTACCCCCACCCGGTATGAAGTTTTTTGGTAAGCCCCGTTCTGCAAGGCTTAGGTGAGTACGTACCCCCACCCGGTATGAAGTTTTTGGTAAGCCCCGTTTTGCAAGGCTTAGGTGAGTACATACCCCCACCCGGTATGAAGTTTTTGGTAAGCCCCGTTTTGCAAGGCTTAGGTGAGTACGTACCCCCACCCGGTATGAAGTTTTTTGGTAAGCCCCGTTTTGCAAGGCTTAGGTGAGTACGTACCCCCACCCGGTTTCTGGCGACTTATTGTCTCTGATCATGCGCCTATTCCATGAGGAATGATTGATTTTCTTTCTTTTTGACTTTTCTATTTTAGTTATCCGGTTTTACCGGGGATTCTTCGTTGGTTGCCTTTTGGGCAGGAATTTATTGGGGACTTTGATTGTGCCTCTTGATTAGGCAATTGCTTCAGCGATGGTGAAGACTTTTATGCTTTTGGGCTTGCATTACCTCTCGCATAGGTTGATTTCCCATTTCTCCGGGATATTAGCTCTTTGAGCAAACAAGTAGTTCCGTTGTAAGCTCACCTAGTGAAAATTTTTTCTTTTGAGAATTTGATTGCTCCGACCGAGATCTCTTTTGAATTGCCCCCTTAGAGGGAAAATGGAGTTTTTGACTCCTTATTGCTTGAACCGGCTTTTGTCTATGCTTTTATTTCTGCCGGGGAATGGGTTTGTATGTGCGCCTTTTATGCACGTTAGATGGAAAGATATATATTTTCTCTTCTCTTTGTAATGATCCCTGGGGAATTTTATTGGCTTCCTGGGGATGGAAATTTCTCCTTTTCTGCTTTTGTAGATTTTTCTTGATGTGCTCTTCTTGGGGATTTTCTTTCGGCTTTTTCATGCAGTGGCCTTTGTTGGAGGATGAAAGGTTTTTCTTTTCTTTCTTTTTGTTGCCCCCTAGTGATTTGGGTGATTTGGTTCTGTGCTTTCTTCGATGGACTCTTGTGTAGTCCTTATTCTCTTTTGGGGAATGAAACGGAGACTCTTGCATGAGTGTGCTTGATGACTCATGTGGTGATGAAGCTGAGTCGTGAGGTAATCTTTTTGTCTTGCCTCTGGAGTAGGCAAGGATCCGTTGCTTGGGTATGGTCAAGCCTTTCCGTTAGCCTTCCTTCTTTCGATGTACCTTCTTTTATTATTGTAGAAGGTTGATGGTTGGAACTAGTTTCTTTGAAGTTCCTTATGTTGCTGAAATGATTTTGATTTCGTTTTTCGCGATTTTGATTTTTATATGGAGACTGGATTCTGGCGCTTCCTGTTTTCAATCACAAGTGCGGAGACTAACCTCCTTATATGCATGTTTAATATTTTTGTTTGAAGAAAATTATTTTTCTTGATTTTGACAAAGTCATATTATGCAACTATTTTGTGTGTGAATGTCCTAAATGCAATCTATTGTTTATTTATTTTTAATGCATTTAGAAAGTAACTGGCCTTCTCCCGTTGGCTTCTTATGAATATGCCTATGGGCTCCTCTTTTTATGACCTTAATGATGGGCTCATCTTTTACTCATCTTTTGGTTTTAGCCCTATCTTTTGCCTAGACCGCCCTTTACGGGTTTTCGATCTAGCGAGTCTGCCTTAATTTTTGCCTAGAATATCTTAGGGGCTTTTGCCTTATCTTTTGCCTAGATCGTTCTTTTTGGGGTTTCGATCTAGCAGGCTACCCCGGTTTTTACCTAAGAATATCCTAGCAGGCGCTTATTATCTTATTATTTTTATATGCTTCCCCTTTTTAGATGCATGTTTGATTTTTGATTAAAAAGTCTTTGCGCATATTTATGATTTATCAATAAAGAGGCATTTCCGTAATATTTGGTCAAGAGAAAGGAAATGAAAGGGAATTTTATTGATAAATGAACGAAAGTTTATTTCTTTTACAGAAGGATTACAAAAGGGATTTAGAAGAATGGGTAGTCAAGGTTGGCTATACTGTATAGGCTTAAACCGTCATGTCCGTGATATCTACCCCCTGGTTCTCCTCATTGCTTCAGTTGAGATGCTTGAGCTCGGAGTGAAGACTATGCAGATCGCTTGCTTCGGAAGAATGTTACTTTAGCCGCCTTTTCGGTTTTCGACTAAAGTAACCATTGCTCTTAGTTAGATTTTTTTTTTTTTTTTTTTTTTTTTACCTCTACTTTTTGCCTAGGACGTATCCTAGCGAGGAATATGGACCCTCTCTTTTGCCCGGGAACATCCTTTGCGGATTTTCATTCCTCGACGGGTCTTGAGCAATGTCTTCAAGCATAATACTTCTTCACCGCGTCCGAATTGATTGGGTGTCGAAATTCCTCTCCATCCATATTAGTGAGGATAAGTGCCCCTCCCGAGAAAGCTCTTTTGACCACAAAGGGTCCTTCGTAATTTGCCGACCATTTTCCAATTTTATCCTTCTCGGGTTGGAAGCAATTTCTTTATAACTAGATCCCCTTCTTGATAAGTATGAGGGTGGACTTTTTTATCATAAGCCTTCTTGATCTTCTTTTGATAGGCTTGTCCATGACATATAGCATTCAGCCGCTTTTCATCGATAAGGTTTAATTGATCGTATCGACTTTGAATCCATTCGGCTTCGTTAGTTTTGCTTCCATTATGATTCGCAAGGAAGGTATTTCGACTTCTATTGGTAACACGGCCTCCACACCATATACCAGGGAAAATGGAGTAGCCCCTGTTGAAGTCCGTATGGATGTTCGATAACCATGAAGAGCAAAAGGTAACATTTCATGCCAATCTCTATAGGTTTTAACCATCTTTTGAACAATCTTCTTGATATTTTTATTGGTCGCTTCGACCGCGCCATTCATTTTGGGCCGATAAGGAGAAGAATTATGGTGTTGAATTTTGAAATCTTGACATAATTCTTCCATCATCTTATTATTCAAATTGGACCCAGTTATCGGTAAAGAGACGATGCGGGGTACCATATCGACATATGATATTCTTTTGAACGAAGGTGACCACTACCTTTTTAGTCACATGCGCGTAGGATGCAGCTTCTATCCATTTAGTGAAGTAGTCAATAGCCACCGGAATAAATCGATGACCATTGGATGCCTTAGGTTCAATGGGTCCAATAACATCCATGCCCCACATGGCAAATGGCCATGGGATAGTCATAACATTGAGAGGTACCGGTGGAACATGCACGTTGTCCGCATGTACTTGACATTTGTGACATTTTCTCGGTATACCGATGACAGTCCTTTTCCATTGTGGACCAAAAATATCCTGCCTCGAGGATTTTCCTAGCCATGATATGCCCTGGGCGTGCGTCCCGAAGGCTCCTTCATGTATTTCCCTAATCAGCTTCGAGATTCTTTGAGATTGACGCATCTTAGCAAAGTGGAGTCAAAATTCTTTTTATAAAGGGTTTCTCCTATCAACATAAACCCTACGGCCCTTTTCCGAATAATCCTTTTATCATTGTCACTGATTCCCTCGGGGTATTCACCCTTTGTTAAGTATCGCCTTATGTCATGATACCAAGGGGTTTCATCTTTTTCACTCGTCTATCATCATACAAAAGGCTTGTTTATTGTACCTTTTGACTTGGATGATGGGCATCTCATGTTCTTGTTCTAATGTGAACATGGATGATAATGTTGCCAATGCATCTCGCAATTTGGTTGTCTTCCCGAGGGACATACTCGAACCCGATGTTTTCCATTTTTGAAGTCATGTTACGAATGTGTTCCGAGATAAGGGATTAACTTGGAATTTTTAGTTTCCCATTCACCCTTGAGTTGATAAATAACAAGGGAAGAGTCACCGAATACTTTGAGTCTAGTTACCCCATGATCCAAAGTCGTTTGAATACCTAGAGCACAAGCTTCGTATTCTGCCATATTGTTTGTGCAATCAAAGTTTAATCTGGTCATTACTCGGTATATACTTCTTTTCGGAGATATTAAAATAGCTCCGATCCCGTGTCCTAGTAAATTTGAAGCTCCATCGAAGAACATGATCCACTCATTATTCTCTAGTTCTTCATGTTGGATGTGCATTATGTGCTCATCTCGGAAAATCATCTTGTATGGATTGATATTCGTCTATTGGTCCATGTGCTAGATAATCTGCTAAAGGGCTTCCTTTGATAGCTTTTTGAGTGACATGAACGATATCAAATTCCGATAAGAGTACCTGCCATCCGGCTATCCTTCCGGTCAAAACGGGTTTTTCAAACGAGATATTTGATTGGGTCCATTTTGGAAATCAACCAAGTTGTATGTCCGGCCATATATTGTCGAAGACGTTGAGTTGCCCACACCAATGCACAACATGTTTTTTCGAGTGGTGTATAACGAGTCTCATAGTTTAGAAATTTTTTACCGAGGTAATATATGGCTTGTTCTTTTTTACCTGTATCATCTTGTTGACCGAGCACACATCCCATGGATTCGTCGAGTACCGAAAGGTAAAGAATCGGGGGCTTTCCTTCCACAGGTGGTACCAAGTATCGGGGATTGGTTAGGCACATTTTGATTTTTTCGAAAGCTTGTTGACATTCGTCGTTCCAAACTTTTGGTTGGTTTTTACGCAATAGCTTGAAGATAGGCATGCACTTGTCCGTTAATTGCGCGATGAACCGTGCGATGTAGTTTATTCGGCCCAAGAATCCTCCGATTTCTTTTTCTGTCCTTGGTGGGGGCATTTCCATGATTGCCTTTGTTTTATCAGAGGTCCACCTCAATTCCTCTTTTACTAACAATAAACCCAAGGAGTTTTCCCGATCGTACTCCGAATGTGCATTTAGCCGGGTTGAGCTTAATCTGGTATTTTCGAAGTCGATTGAATAACTTCTTTAAATATTGGAGGTGATCTATTTCATTTTTGGACTTGGTGATCATATCATCCACATATACTTCGATTTCTTTGTGAATCATATCATGAAATAGTGTGACCATAGCCCTTTGGTAAGTAGCCCTGCGTTCTTGAGTCCAAAAGGCATTACTCTATAGCGAGAATGTACCCCATGGTGTAATGAAGGAAGTTTTTTCTCTATCTTCGACAGCCCAATTTAATCTGGTTATACCCTGCATATCCATCCATGAAAGAATAGAGAGTATTTGTAGCAAGTATGATCTACCGAAGCATATCGATATGTGGTAAGGGAAAATCATCTTTCGGACTTGCACGGTTTAAATCCCCGTAATCTACGCATACTCGATTTTTCCATTTTTCTTTATGACTGGCACAATGTTGGCCAACCATTCAGGGTATTTTGATACAATTAGAAAATTGGCATCCAATTGTTTTTCTACTTCTTCTTTAATTTTTAAGGACCATTCTGGTTTTACTCTTCTGAGTTTTTGCTTGACGGGCCGAATTCCCTCTTTTATTGGTAACCGATGCTCTACTATGCTTTTATCGATTCCAGGCATATCATGGTAGGACCACGCAAACACGTCCATATATTCTCTTAACAATTGTATTAACCTTTCCCTGACGTCATTATTAATTTGGGTACCGATGTTTACTTCTTTCTTATCGTCTTCTGATCCCAAATTGATAGCCTCAGTTTTCTCCTGATGGGGCTGTATTGATTGAGCTTCTTTTTCTAACAGTCTTAGCATATCCGGGGAAATGGTCCCCTCCTCACTGTCTGACTCAATCCATTCGTCTTCAGCTTTCAGATCTTCCAAGGAGTTTTCAATCACAGACATGATTGTATGGGTTATGCTTTGTTTTAGATTTCTTTATGAGATGTATGAGAGAGAAAAGAATGAAAGAGAATATGGATAAAAGAAAATGCCTTATTGTATTGATAGAAGAAAATATTTACAAAGCCCTTATTAACCAATAATCTCGTGATCATGGGCAGGGATCACGAGAAATACATCGGAAGTTTTTCTTGATATATATTTTTTATCTATATTTTTTTTATTGCAAAAGATGGTAAAAATGATGAGCCCTAATCTGCTGGTCTTCCTTATCCCGTCTTTTACTCAGGCTTTGATAAGGGCTGGTCGTCCACCTTTGGAGTAGATGCGTCAAAGGTGATCCATCCCGCATCTATTAAATCTTGGACCTTATGCTTTAAGGTTATGCAGTTATCTGTAGAATGTCCTGGAGCGTCCGAATGATAGTTGCATTTTTCATTAAGCTTATACCATTCTGGATATGGTGGCTCCATCTTCTTGGGAGGGATGCGTACGAGGAGCTTGGCGTCTAGTAATTTTAACAGCAAGCTTGCATAAGAAGTGGGTATTGGGGTGAACTTCCTTTCTGGTCTACGTGACTTAGTTTGCTGAGAGGAGGAAGAAGGAATGGCCAAGTTGATTGCATTTACGGTTCCTTCTTTCTTTTTCCCGAGGCTCTTTTTAATGAATGGAGTAGAGGAGTTGGAGGAGTTCTGCTGTGCAATCCTTCCGCTCTTCAGACCTTGCTCTACTCTTTCTCCTATAATGACTACATCTGCGAAGAGTGTTGATGTGTTCCCTATCATTTTGTCATAATAAGGACCCGTCAAAGAATTGATGAACAGGGATGTAGTCTCTTTGTCGGATAAAGGAGGTTCCACTTGTGCTGCCAATTCCCTCCATCTTTGGGCATATGCTTTGAAGGATTCATCATCTTTCTTGCTTAATAGTTGTAAATCTGCTCTTTCAGGGGTCAGATCTATATTGTATTTATATCGACGAAGAAAGGCATCCGCCAGGTGTCTCCGGGTTTGGATTTGGCCCCCTTCTAGTTGCATATACCAGTTTAAGGCCGATTCAGCTAAACTCTCCTGAAAGCAATGGATCAGGAGTTTCTCATTATCAAGCATATGCAGCCATCTTACTGCAGTACATTGTAAGATGGTTTTTGGGACAAGTTATCCCTATGTATTTCGGGAAGTCCGGAGTTTTGAACTTGTTAGGGAATTGGATGTCTTTAACGAGGCACATATCAGCCGCCTCTCTTATATCAAAGTTATGTCCTTCCATAGCTCTCAGCCTCTCTTCAAGAGCAATGATTTGTTGCTTTGATATTTCAGGAGCATGAATATGTACTGCTCTTGTGCTAGATGGATCGAGCTCACTCGAGGTTCCTCTTCTTCTTCCTGGTGAGAGGCTTGTCCATTTTGAGGACCCTCCCGATGAATATTTTGTTGATGCATCATATCTAACATTTGAGCCATTTGCTCTTTCAGCGTATTAAGCTCCGCGGTGAGCTTTCGGCTTTGTTCTTCTAGCTGTTCCATCTTCTTGGCTTTTTGAGCACGAGTGAGGACTGGCGGAAGACCGACCACCTTCTAAATGATTTTAATGATTCTTATTATAACTTTTATTTTAAATGATTAGTGTGGAATAGATATGTCCTAGGATGAATGTGTTTATGTATGAGAGATTTTATTATGATGATGTTTATGCATACCTTTCTTAATGCATTGGTTCTCTCTCTTGGTTTTACCACTTATTGAATGATATGGTATGAATGATACGACTTTGTCAAGAAAAATTTTTTTTATAAGGTATTTTTATGACTTTAATTTGATTATATATTTTTATGATTTTTAGGTTTTTTCATTTTTTTGTTTGTTGTATGATTATCCTATGCTAATGCATCAATACAAATGCAGCAAACGTATGCACACACAATTCATACATCCACGAGCAGAGCCACGCTATTACGAGGTAGGGTTTTCCTGCAGAAACGTGCTTGGTTTGGGTGGTTCTAAACTGTTCTCACCAGGCCAAAGGTCCCCAAGGTGCCCCCATTATAGGGACCTCTCAATCTCTCAATCCTCGGGTCATGCACGAAACTCCGTGGCGACACCCTTAGACCAAAAGAAGAAAGTTATCACCTTGAGTTGGTGGTTTTCCGACAACGGCAGTAGCCCCGTGTGCCAACTAACCGATCGTATCTGCCACCCACTCCCTATAGGTATTCACTCTTGCCCCCGGGTATAGAGGGACTGTTGTGTGCAAGGGTTTTTGTGTGCAATTTATATTTCAAACAATTGCAGAAATAATCATACAGCAGTTATTAAAAGCCATACAGTAAAAACATACAGAAGGGTAAAGGCGTAATTTCAAATCTTTGCTTAGTTTGAATTTATCTGTCACTAAATGGGATCAACTCTCTAGCTTCCCCAGTGGAGTCGCCATCTGTCGCCGCCGTCCCTTTCCGACGTCCGGGGAGAGACGTCTTAGAAACGTTTATGCGAGCGGTCGCGAAAAGATGGTTTAGACTCGCGTTTTTTGTTTTAAAAGGTTTTCGAAAAAGAGTTCTTATGGAGTCGCCACCAATGTTTTGACCATAAACATTGGAAAAGGAAAAAATGTTGATTTTAAGAAAAACCGCACTTGGCCATTATAACCAGAGTTGGGTAAGGGAGTTAGTTACGTGTGGGGAAGGTGTTAGCACCCCACAACGCCCCTTTCGGGTTCCCTATGACAGATTAATTCATTTAAGTAAAGACTACGAGAGATTACGCGATTACCCTATTTTATTACATAATATTAAATGGCTATCTACATGATTTTATTCTCGTATTGCATGCATAAAATGATTAATAAAGCTAAATAAAGCAATAAAAGAGACAAAATAGCTATCTACATGATTTTATTCTACATGGCATAAATAAAGCTAAATAAAACAATAAATAAAGCAATAAAAGAGAAGAGAATTGAAAAGAACCTCCGTAGCAAGCTTGATATTGAGAATCTCGAACCGTGAGGATGCGTTTTGGCAACCCCTCTCTCTACACAGTACTCTCCTCACCAATACAGGATCGACTCTACTAAAAATTTAAAGAAGAATCGAATGCCGGAATATAATTCCTTAACCGATTGTTACCTATTTAAGGCAATCGGAAAGATCATTCAAGAGAGGGAGAGAAATAGACAAGTGCTCCGAGTTTTGGAAAGTGTTTCGGAGCTCTCGGGATGTCCGGGGTGTGAAAAAGTGACAAATGAGCCTCCTATTTATAGTTTTCGAAGCTGGCGCACTTCGGGACCACCGTCCGGACTGGGACGGCCGTCCGGACTGGGACGGCCGTCCCAAATGGCAAAATTACACAGTGCGGGACCCCCGGGGACCCGGGACGGCCGTCCCACTTTTCTGGGCTTGGGACGGCCGTCCCAACCTCGGACGCGCGTCCCAACTGGCCGGAGCAAGTTGGGACGGCCGTCCCACCTTTGGGACGGCCGTCTCGACTGTTCTGGCCAGTTTCGCGCGTTTCGGGACTCCGGGAAGCTTTCCTTGCCTGTTTTGGACGTCAGTTGATGCCGATATGCGTCTGTTGAAGCTTTATCTTCATGTAGGAAGTCTCCTTGGCTCTTATTTGTAATGCTAGGCGAGCTTTATCTTGTTACGGGTGATCTCTTTTATCTTTATTTGAGAGACCGGGCAAAATTAGGGGTCTACAACCATGGTGGAAGATTGTAAATCATCAATAAAACGGGCCATGAACTATGGTTACTACTTAAATTTCCAAAAGGATTCATCCCATCTGTTGCTAATCCAAGTCTAAGGTTTCTTGCATCACTACCAAAACTTGGAAATAGACGGTCAAAATTCTTCCATTGGGGAGAGTCAGATGGATGTCGCATTTGCCCATCACATGTTTTTCTCTTTGAATGCCAAATTAAATTTTCAGCATCTTCGTGAGCGTACAACCGCCTAAATCTTGGAATTATTGGAAGATACCATAAAACTTTTGCAGGTGGACGTTTTTTACCACTCTCCTGACTACAATCATCACCATCCTTCGCTTTGTAACGTGATACACCACATGTTGGACATTGGTCTAAAGATGAGAATTCTTTCCTGTATAACACACAATCATTAGGGCAAGCATGTATCTTCCTATATTCTAAACCCATCGGACATAGTATCTTCTTCGCTTCATACATACGGTCCGACAAGGTGTTATTGTCTAGGAGCATCTCCTTCAAAAGTTGGAGTAATTCATTAAAACTTGTATCACTCCAACCAAATTTTGCTTTTAGATTGACCAATCTTAACACAGATGAAACCGTGTGAAAGTTGTACATCCGGGATACAAAGGTGTCTCTGAATCGGTCCTCAATGTATCATATATAGATGCATGTGCTTCAAGAAAGCTCTCTTGACCCACATCACAAAGCATGTCCTCTATTCGATCTTCGCAGGTTACATCATCCTCAATAGTTTGTGATACTGTTGGAATATCAACCACTTCACCGTGCCATGTCCATATGGTGTAATTCTTCATCATCCCATCGCAAATAAGATGTTCCCGCGTTGTGTCCATCTCTTGTACTCTGCCATTTACACAATTAACGCATGGGCAATAGATTTTTCCATTCATTTTGGGAGCATTTTGTTCGGCAAATTTCAAAAAGGAGTCAACTCCATTCTCATACTCTTCTGACATGCAACTTGCATTGACCCAAGTTCGATCCATCTAACTACACAAAAAGGCTTGCCTAGATATTCAAGGTTTATTAGAAAAGGTTTAGCAAAACAATACAAAAAAACGTGTACATCTCATTTCCCACATCAAGATTGGGAAAATAAAACGTGTACATCTACATGAAAGAGTATATACCGCTTCGAAACCAAAAACAAACTTCCAAAAGCCTAAACGAACCTATATCAAATCAAACCATACAAAATCATCCATCATCTTTCTAATGTTCATACGCAGGAAATGCTCTAAATAATCCATATTTATGTTAAATGCATGCTGTAAATCATCCATACAACTTAATCTAACCTAATGAGAAGGGGTTTCCTTAGGGAAACGAGGGCTACCACACACACGGCAACAACGGGGGTACGCCGCGTAAGAGCGCGGCGAGTGGGCGGCGAGGGGGCAGAGCACGGCAGTGAGGACTGAGGCAGCAGACCACAGCGAACTGAGGTAGCAGTGCACGGCAGTGAGGACTGAAGGAGGGAGGTATGTGGGCACGAAGAAGAAGCAGAAGGAGGGAGGTATGTGGGCATGAAGAAGAAGCAGAAGAACAACTGCGCGCCTTGGAGTCTAGGTATCATAGGACATTCAACGTCGGTTATTAAAAAACCCGACGTGGATAATGCTTTCGACGTCGGGTAAATCATGGAACCGACGTTGATTTTGGGATTTCAACGTCGGTTATACATAACCGACGTTAAATTTAAACATTTAACGTCGTCTCGTCATCTAACCGACGTTATTTGTCCGTTACTACGTCGGATTTTTTATAACCGACGTTAAATATTGTTTCTTAATTACAAGTTTGCCACCGCGTCTTGTACAACGTCGGTCTTCATAAAAACCGACGTTGGATGCTGTCGTAGTAAGTGTTTTCTGTAGTAGTGCTTGTGTTTTAGTGAGATCCTTTTTATGAAATAATAGTTTCTATAAGAATGGCTAGCCAAGGTTGGTCGGTGTTTAGGCTAGTTTAAACAAACGTTTTGTTTTTATGAGGTGGCATCTTCAAATGAATACTCGGCGCCTATTTGTGATCGATTAACTTTCCTAGTCCGCCATTTTGGGTTTTCAGCCTAGGATTTTGCCCTTTTATCTTTTTGTCTTGGCCTTTGACCTTGATGGGCTTCTTTTAATAATTTCTTTTCTCAAAACATTGTCAAAACACGATTTTATTATTCGTGTCTCTAGCTAATCAATCATGTTAACTTTGGCTTCATTTTGTCTATGTATTTTGGAACAAAATGTTTGTCTAAACATGGTTATTTATGGGGTATAGATATGATTAGCGAGAAAAGAAGCAGATAGTAAGAATAGCATTCTTTTGTAATTCAAAGGGAAATGCGTGCCCTAAAGATGCTCGTGGGTCTGGGCACACCCCGAGAAGTGATCTCTAATAGTCATTGGGTTTACATCCCTTAGAATCGGAAGAAGGACGTCTAATGACTAATGCTACCCTTGATGCTAATATCCCTCCTTTTTGGAAGATCGTCTTTTTAAGGTACAGAGGGGAGACTTCCCTTTTCATCGTACGACTTGTTCTTTTGTAGGGTTGTTCTTTAAAGGGTGGCTCTCTTATTCTTTGAGCATCCTTTCCAAGCCCTTGTCCGGGCTGTATCCATATCTCTTCATTATATGGGCCACTTTTAAATTGCTAGGAAGTCTTTCCATATTTTCAAATGTCTTCTCAGCCGCATCCATTTAAGGTGTGGTGGACGGCTCGCTGATTCGAGTGTAGCCTTTAGCTTGAACCATGATCAACTTGTAGCCTACCACGAATTTGATTTTTTTTTCGATGGAGCGTTGAAGAAACTGCCCTAGCACCGTGAATCCAAGGTCTACTTAATCTTCCCCTTGGATTCTTTTTTCCTTTTCCTCTTCGATTTCTTTATTTTTCCTTTGTTTTTAGGAGCATTATCTTGTAGCTCCTTGGATGAATAAATTTTTTTTTTTTGCTTATCGTCCTGCCCCCAATGCTGGCAATATTGGAGATATCTTCATTGACGGACAATTCTTTTGTGCATATCCATAGTACAGCTTTATCCGATGTATAAGCGCAAAGGTGTTATTGCCCCTTCCCTGACATTATCAATTTGGGTATCGACATTTACTTCTTTCTTATTGTCTCCTTGTCCCAAATTGAAGGCCTTAGTTTTTTCCTTATGGGGTTGTATCAATTGAGCTTATTTTTCCAACAGTCTTTGCATGTCCGGGGAAATGGTCCCCTCCTCACTATCTGACTCAATCCATTCGCCTTCAGCTTTTAGATCCCACAGAGAGCTTTCAATCACAGACATGATTGTTTATATGGTCTTTATTTGGGTCGAGATTTTATTTAATTATTTTGGAATGAGAGAGAAAAGAATGAGAAGCATATGAATATTATGAAAAATGCCTCATTGTATTGATGAAAAGAGAAATATATACAGAGTCCCTTTAATCAAAAGATCTCGCGGCTATGGGCAGAGACCGCGAGAGATGCATCGGAAGCTTTTTTATTATTTTTTTATTTCTTTTAACCAAAATATGCACAAAATGGGGAGCCCTAGTTAGCTGGCCTTCTCTACCCAAGCTCACTTATCTGGTTGTGATAGAGGCTTGATATTTACGTTTGGGTCAGGAGCATCGAAGGTAATTTTCCCGGTGTTCAATAATTCTTGAACCCTATATTTCAGGTTGACGCAATTCTCCACGGAATGCCCAGGAGCACCTGAGTGGTAATCACATTTTTCGTTGAGTTTGTACCAATCGGGGTAAGGTGGATCTTTCTTCTTTGGGGAGATACGTGTTAAGAGCTTGGCCTCTAAAAGCCTTGGCAGCAGATTCTCATAAGAGATTGGGATAGGAGTGAATTTCTTCTCTTGTCTGCGTGATTGTCCAGTTGATGGCGAAGAGGAAGAAAGAGTAGCAAAGTTCATGGCATTTACGCTCCCCTCTTTCTTCTTGCCAAAGGACTTCTTGAATGATATGTGGGATTTCTTAAACTTGGGAGGGAATCGAGTATTTTCAACATCGGTTACCTCCTTTACATCAAATTTGTATCCCTCTAATGCCCTTAATCTCTCCTCTAAGGCAAAAATTCGTTGCTCAGAGACCTCATTGTGGAAGCATTGTTGGTACATTAACTCTGTCAATTGCGCCATTTGTTCTTTTATGGCATCAAGCTCGGCGATGAGCATACGGTTCTGCTCCTCTAATTGCTTCATCCTCTTAGATTTTGTGCGTGACTGGGGACAGGAAGAAGACCAACCACTTTCTAAATGATTTTAAAGATTTTTATTATTTTTTTATTATGAATGATCAGTGTGAAATAGATATGCCTTAGACAATAGTGAAGCACTTGGTGGATTTGATGAAGACATAGATATAGCTTAGGTTGTGGGTGTGTAGATGATTAGGTTTTTAGTTTAAGCACTTAATCTCTTGATAGTCCATTATATTTTGTGATAAGCACCTTAAAACATTGCATCTCATTGAAAATCATTTTCTGCATGAAAAACTCACATTCAAGTATTAAAAGAACAAACTAAGTTTTTTTTAATCTGTTGAAAAAGATTTTCAATCTGTTAAAATCACTTAACAGAATAAGTGGTCATACATAATCGTATTTTCAATTGATTGATTTGCAGAATCAACAAGTTAAAATAACTTAGTGAATTTTTTCAAATATCATGGTTTTGCATTTTCAATCTGTTGAAATAATTTTCAATCTGTTGAAACAGAAAGTTTTTTTTTTTAAAACAAATCTAAGAGTTTTCAGAAAATCAATCCGTTGAAATACTTTTCAATCTGTTGAAACAGAGAGGTTATTTTTCTGTTTAAAAGATCGTAGGATTTCAATCTGTTGAAATGATTTTCAATCGATTAAAACAGAGAGCTATCATTTTTTCTAAAGCTGTTTCAATCCATTGAAAACTCGAAACAATCGATTGAATGAACTTTTAAATGAAATCAATCGATTGAATCGTGGTTTCAATCGATTGAAATGTAATCTGATCGATCATAGTTTCATTCTGATCGATCATAACTCTGATCTGATCGATCATACTTCGCTTCTAATCGATCGAGTCTCTTCTAACCTCGTTATACTTCAAACTAATCGATCTTGTGACTCTCTCAAACAGTTTTTGACAGATGAAACGTTCTGATTCTTTGTTTTACTCTATATATACAAAATTGATCTATCTTTTGAAATATATACAACACACTACTTGAGAAAACTGGTGAAATCAATCTGTGAAACTTTCATATACGTGACTTTCTCTCGCATTCAAGAATCTTTTCATATCATAAGGTGCTCGTGATCGAATTGTGGTCAATCAAAGAGAGAAAGTGCTGTTAGAATTTGTTCTGGACAATTAGAACTTCAAGTCCAGGTTTTTTCTTTCCATACTCTTTTGTAAAAGTGTGATTGTGCAGGTTGGATTGTGATCTGCACTTGGTACAATGACTCGGATTTGGTTATCGGGTGGTTTTCAAGATTCTATCTTGTGGGTTTGCAAGATAGTTCTTGGGGTAGATTGGTGAGTATCTACTCGGTTGTAATTTTCACTTGGAATTAGTGGAACTTGACAGGTTTGTCAAGAACTGGATGTAGCTCTGGATTAGAGTGAACCAGTATAAATTTGTGTGTTAAATTTCTTCTTTCATCTCTTTTATTTTCTGTCTATAAACTTGTTGTGTTTAAACCAAATTACCTTTGCAAAAGTTGAATAAAGATAACTCATTCTTCCAAAAGAAAGTAAGTTTTGCGAAAAAGTTTTAAAGTTCAATTCACCCCCCCTCTTGAACTCAACCATTAATTCTTTCAATTGGTATTAGAGCTGGTTCTTGTAAGCTACTCAAGAAATCGGTCCAATGGCTGAGGGAAAGATGAATTTTTCAGAAGGAGCCTCCATAAACAGGCCTCCACTTTTTTCTGGTGTGAATTATTCTTTCTGGAAGGTTAGAATGAAAATCTTTATTGAATCTCTTGATAGAGGCATTTGGGAAACAATTGTTAATGGTCCTTACAAACCAACTCATACAGTAGATGGTAAAGTAGTTGAAAAAGATTGGGCTGAATTAACCGATGTAGAAAATAGGAGAGTCCAATATGATTATACTCGCAAAAAATATTATTACCTCTCGCTTTAAATCTTGATGAGTTTTTCAGTGGTGTCTCGAGTGTGCCTCTGCCAAAGAGATGTGGGAAATTTTAGAGGTCACACATGAAGGAACATCTGATGTGAAAAGGGCAAGAAAGCATGAGTTAATCAGGGACTATGAATTGTTTAAAATGCAGCAAGGAGAAACAATTGCAGATGTGCAGAAAAGGTTCACGCACATAGTTAATCATCTAATTGGGTTAGGAAAGATTTTTGACAAAGAAGAGTTGAACATTAAAATCTTAAAGTGTTTGGACAGAACATGGCAACCAAAGGTGACAGCTATATCATAATCAAGAGACTTGACTGAAATGTCTACCGCTTCACTTTTTGGTAAGTTAAGGGAACATGAGTTGGAAATCAATCGGTTCAAAGAACAAGAGAATTCAGAAAAGAAAAGTAGAAATATTGTTCTCAAGACGATTGAAGAAAACAGTGGATCTGAAGAAGATGAATCAGAGAACTCGACTTTGTTGGTTAAGAAATTTGGGAAATTTCTTAGAAGAAAGAACAGTAACCGGCCAAGTAAAAAGGTACAATGATAAAAAGACTGAATCTGTTCAAAATATTATTACTTGTTATTCTTGTGGTAAACAGGGTCACATAAAGAGTGATTGTCCGGAAAAGACCAAGAATCAGAACAAGAAAGAATCAAGATACAAAGGGAAAAAGGCCTATATAGCCTGGCAAGACAATGATTCATCTTCCAGACTCTAAATCCGAAAGTGAAGAGGTGAACCTGTGTTTGATGGTCGGTCGTGAATCCTCTTCATCACATGTAAGTTCAACTCCTACAGAGAATGAAATGAATTACAACACATTACTAAATGCTTTCAATGAAATGCATAGTGAAGCCAGAAATTTATCTCATACAAATAATCGGTTGAAAGGTTTAAATAACTGGTTAGAAAATAGAGTTAAAGTTCTGAAAAAGAACTATTAGAAAGCAAATCAGATTTAGAACATCTAGATATTATCTATTCATCTCATGGATAATGTTGCTGTTAATAAGAATTGTGAAAAGTGTATTGTTTTACAAAATAAGGTTGATTACTTGACTAAAACCTTGACAAAATTTACTCAAGGTAAAGAGAATTTAGATGCACTTCTTGGGTCTCAAAACTGTGTGTTTGAACATTCTGGAATCGGGTACAAACCTAAGAATGGGGTAAAAACTAAAAAATATTTGAACTTCTTTTCATACAGAAAAACAACAAGCATCCCCTTTCTCATCTTGTCATTATTGCATGAAGAAAGGACATACTATAAAATTCTCGTCATGCTAGAAAATATTTTGTGCCGCAAGGTAGGAAGAGATGGGTTCCAAAACATGTTAAACAGAAAATTTGACTCCTAAGGACCCAAAATACGTAAGGGTACCAAATACTTGATGTTTGATCTTTCAGGAACAACAACAAGAGTCCCTTTGGTACCTAGACAGTGGATGCTCAAGGCACATGACAGAGTGACATTTCAAAATTCCGAAGCTGAAATTGAAGAATGGAGGTCATGTGACTTATGGAGACAACAACAAGGGAAGAATTCTAGGTTCTGGAGATATTGGAGATAGTGAATCAGTAACCATTCACAATGTTCTTCTTGTTGAAGGTCTCAAGCACAATCTGATAAGCATAAGTCAGTTATGTGATCTTGGTCACAAAGCCATTTTCAAACCAGAAAAGTGCCTTATCTGTGAGCCAGAATCTGACACGGTAATGTTGGTAGGTAAGAGGTTAAATAACATATACATGTTAGATATCAAGCAGTCTATATCATCTCAAAGTTGTCTTCTTACTAAAGAAGAAGAATCTTGGTTGTGGCATAGAAGGCTTGCTCATATACATCTTAACCATCTTGACAAACTGATTTCAAAAGAATTAGTTTCGGGTCGCCTAAGCTTCAAATCTTGAAAGACAAAATCTGTGAAGCTTGTTTGAAAGGCAAACAAACTAGAAAATCTTTTTCAAACAAAAACATTGTTTCAACTTCTAGACCTTTGGAACTGCTTCACATGGATTTGGTTGGTCCTTCAAGGAATAAAAGCCTAGGTGGTAATCTTTATATCATGGTAATTGTTGATGACTTTTCCAGATTTACCTGACTATTTTTCTTAAAGCCAAATCTGATTCTTACAAATCTTTCAAAAAGCTTGCCAAGGTTTTACATAATGAAAAAGGGTATTTCATTACATCTATTCAAAGTGACAATGGTGGAGAATTTGTAAATGAAAAGTTTGAATCATTTTGTGAAAAGTTTGGCATAAAACACAATTTTTCTGCTCCAAGAACTCCTCAACAGAACGGTGTTGTGGAAAGAAAGAACAGATCCATTGTGGAACTTGCTAGAACAATGTTGTGTGAAAATTCTTTACCTAAATACTTTTGGGCAGATGCGATAGAACACTGCTTGTCATGTTTTGAATAGAGTCTTGATTAGATCCATGCTAAAGAAAACCCCATATGAATTGTACAAAGGAAGAAAACCCAACATAAACTATTTCAGTGGTTTTTGGATGTACATGTTTTGTTTTAAACAATGGGAAAGAAAATATTGGCAAGTTTGATGAAAAATCTGACAAAGGAATTTTTCTTGGTTACTCAACTCACGGCCATGCATATAGAGTTTACAATTTAAGATTGAAATCAGTTGAAGAATCAGTACATGTTGTGTTTAATGAGTCTCCTCTAGTGGTGCGAATAGAACAACAGTACTGTAGATGAAGAAGAATTAACTGATAATTCTTATCAGTTGAAACATGCCGAAACACAGATCGAGTGTACCGTTGAAGAAGATGATCCATCGAGTGGACCCTGCAAAAGCTGAGTCACCAATAATTACTGAAGAACAGGAAGAAGATGTCCTGGAAGAGCTTCCTAAAGAGTGGATTGTCCCAAGAGATCTCTCTCTAGACAATGTCATCGGGCAAATCAATAAGGGAGTATCTACTAGACATTCTCTTAACCAATTATGTAATCATATGGCATTCATTTCACAAATAGAGCCTAAGACAGTTAAAGAAGCATTAAATGATGAATACTGGGTTAGTGCCATGCATGATGAGCTTAATCAATTTGAAAGAAATAAAGTGTGGGAATTAGTTCCTAAAATCAAAGATATCAATGTAATTGGTACTAAGTGGGTATTCAAAAACAAGCTAGATGAACACGGCATTATTACTAGAAATAAAGCTAGGTTGGTAGCCAAAGGGCATAACCAACAAGAGGGTATCGATTTTGATGAAACCTTTGCACCTGTAGCTAGACTTGAAGCTGTTAGATTATTATTAGCTTATGCCTGTATAAGTGGTTTCAGATTACTACAGATGGATATAAAGAGTGCCTTTCTTAATGGACTCATCAATGAAGAAGTATATGTTTCTCAACCTCCTGGGTTTGAAGATCACAAGCATCCTGACCATGTCTACAAATTGAAAAAGGCCCTTTATGGTTTAAAGCAAGCACCTAGACAATGGTATGAGAGGTTAAGTAACTTCCTAATTGATCAAGGGTACAAGCGAGGTGAGGTTGATAAAACTCTATTCATTAAGAAATCTGGAACCGACATTATTCCGGTGCAGGTGTATGTGGATGATATCATTTTCGGTTCCACTAATAATGCCATGTGTAATAAGTTTGTAAAAGAAATGCAAAGTGAATTTGAAATGTCTATGATGGGAGAATTGAATTTCTTCCTTGGTCTCCAGTGTTAAACAATTAAGAAATGGCATTTTTCTTAGTCAATCTAAATACTGCAATGAATTGTTAAAGAAATTTGATATGCAAAATTGCAAGGAGTCCTCTACACCCATGTCTACTAACCGTTGTCTAGACTTAGATGAAAAAGG
This sequence comes from Sphenostylis stenocarpa, assembly GCA_963425845.1. Lineage (NCBI taxonomy): Eukaryota > Viridiplantae > Streptophyta > Magnoliopsida > Fabales > Fabaceae > Sphenostylis > Sphenostylis stenocarpa. The sequence goes on from OY731406.1 coordinate 47,797,441, forward strand.
AAAACCTGTTGATCAAACTAAATATAGAGGTTTGATTGGTTCACTACTATATCTAACTGCTAGTAGACTCGACATTATGTTTAGTGTGTGCCTTTGTGCAAGATTTCAGGCAAATCCAAAGGAATCACATATTACCGCTGCCAAAAGGATTCCGAAGTACCTTAAGGGAACAGTTAATGTTGGACTATGGTATCCTGAAGGTGCATCCCTTAAACTTGTTGGATTTTCTCGATTCGACTTTGCAGGATGTAGATTGGACGAGAAAAAGTACCTCTGGTACTTGTCATTTATCGGGAAGCAGTCTTATATCGTGGCACAGCAAAAAGCAAGCGTGAGTTGCTCTGTCAACCGCAGAAGCTGAATACATTGCGACTGGGAGCTGTTGTGCTCAAAGCATCTACCTCAAGCAACAACCGACGGATTATGGAGTGACTCTAAACAAGGTACCTCCGGTTTGCGACAATACTAGTGCAATAAACTTAACTAAGAATCCTATTCAACACTCTAGAACTAAGCATATTGAAATTAGACATCACTTTATTAGAGAACACGTATCTAGGGGTGACTGTGAGATATTATTCATTGAATCTGAAAAACAGTTAGCCGATTTATTCACTAAACCACTTCCTAGAGATAGACTTAATATGCTTAGGACTGAATTAGGAATTCTAGATATATCTAGTATTACATAACTGATTCTTTACGTTGATTGTATGCTTTTTAACAGTCGATAACAAGTTCAATTGATTAATAATTGCATGAATAACTTGATATTATTTGTTTCAATCGATTGAAATTGCGAAATAATCTGTTGATTTCCTGATTCTTACTCTCGGTATTGATATGTTATCAGTTCAATCGATTAGATAAGCTTTTAATCGATTTATTTCATTAACCTTGTAGCTCTGCATACTTTCTTCTATAAATCAATCGATTAAATCTTCGATTCAATCGATTGAATTTACTTATGATACTCTGCATGATTGTCTCTTACAATAACAATCGATTTAATTCTCGATTTAATTGGTTTATTTTACTTCGAGTATCTGCGATTACAAAATCAATTGGTTTCACTGAATATCAATTGATTATTTTTTTAGGGCTAGTTGTATGTACTTTGTCTCTAAACAATTTCTGCAGAGTAAATTGAAAGCATTTACAACAAGATAAACTTCAACTACTCTCTTTAATATCTAAGATTTCCAATAAAAGCTGATTGACCCCGATTGGATATCTACTGTAAGGGTAATTAAAGTGTACAGTAGCAATTCTCTCTCCTCTTTTATCATCACTGCAATAAAGACAAAAATGTAAAGTTGAAGAGTTCGTGTGCTCTCATTTCTAAAGAAAACAAGTAGTATTTTTTTTTCTTTCTTCTTGAATCATCCTTTCTTCTCGGTTCTTTTCTGTTCATTCCAAAAATTCAAGCATGCTCAAACGTACTAAATCCGGTAGGAAGAAGTCCAGCAGAGGCAAGTCTTCTAATGCAAGGCAAGAACCAAATGTTGGAGGTCGAATTGAAACTTGGTTCAATGGGGACCAAGAGAAAATGGATTTGTTTATCCATGAATTGAGCAGGAAGCAAGTCAACATTCCGAAGATGTTAAAGTTCTCCTGGTTTGATGCCGAAGGATTCGGAGGCATTTGAAAGCTACTGCAACACCAAAAGCTTCGAAGTTTCGGAGTTAAATGGTAGGATTTATCCTGATTTGATTAAAGTTTTCTTCACAAATTTATCCTTTGAAGGTTCCACTTTGAAAACCCAAGTTAAAGGTGTAGACATTGAAATTACACCCAACATCCGGAAGGAGGTTGCTTGGAATAAAGGGTGTTGGTGTAAAAGTCACCAAAGGATACACTTCGAGATGTGGACGAATTTAATAAAGTTCAAGTACTTTCTGGTCATGCATGAAGAATACTCGTGATTCTCGTTAGCTCTTTCAATACTGGGAAGCTAAAACTGGAAGAAAGAATTCTCGCTTTCATTGTGTCGTGGCAGCTCACACCCAGGGGAGCAATCATGCGGTGCTAAACGAAGGAGATTTAGTACTGATGTACTGCATTCACCACAGGATACGGGTAAACTGGGTCTTCGTCATCAAGGACCACATGATCAAAGCCAAGAGACTTAGTGATTTCAGGTATCCTTATGCTATTCTGATTTCTAAGTTTTTAACACATTTTGGTGTCAATGTAGAAGGAGAACTTGTTGAAACCGTCCGACCAACGAATGAAATAAATAATTCTGTGCTTCACAAAATGGGATTCATTAAAATTGATGGTGAATGGATCTCGAAAGAAGATGCTGGGAGAAGTGAAGAAAGTGAAGAAGAAGAGCAAGAGGAAGGAATCAACACTGATATTCCTGGAACTTCTGTAGCACGTCCGTCTGATCCAATGGAAGAAGTGACCCCACTGGAAATGATTTCATACAATCCACCTCCTGACCGTGGCACGCCTCTGTCTCAGTTCGAAAGAACAATGTTACATCAAATGAGCGAACTGCATTCAGATCAAAGGAGGCATATGCAGATGACTGCTGCTCTGAGGGCTCGGCAGCATTATTTGGATGAAAATTTCATTGCAAGGTTCCAGCATATTGATAATCAACTAGAAGACATTTACAACAGGATTGTGGAACTACAATTCAATCAAGGCCCCGGGACGAATGAAGACTTTTTATGTTTTTGTTTTCTTTTCTTAGTTTTTAATGTTCTGTTTTATATTCGGGGTACCCACATGGCCCCATTGGACTGTAACTAAAACAATCTATTTGATGCAGTCAAATAGGGGGAGAAGTATTTTGCTTAAAACTGTCACTACACACACACCACAAAATATATGTCTCTGGTCTGTTATTTTTTATGCAGGTGCAGTGGTTATTTGTCTCCATCAAATAGGGGGAGATTGAAGCACTTGGTGGATTTGATGCAGACATAGATATAGCTTAGGTTGTGGGTGTGTAGATGATTAGGTTTTTAGTTTAATCACTTAATCTCTTGATAGTCCATTATATTTTGTGATAAGCACCTTAAAACATTGCATCTCATTGAAAATCATTTTCTACATGAAAAACTCACATTCAAGTATTAAAAGAACAAACTAAGTTTTTTTTAATCTGTTGAAAAAGATTTTCAATCTGTTAAAATCACTTAACAGAATAAGTGGTCATACATAATCGTATTTTCAATTGATTGATTCGCAGAATCAACAAGTTAAAATAACTTAGTGAATTTTTTCAAATATCATGGTTTCGCATTTTCAATCTGTTGAAATAATTTTCAATCTGTTGAAACAGAAAGTTTTTTTTTTAAAAAAAGTCTAAGAGTTTTCAGAAAATCAATCCGTTGAAATACTTTTCAATCTGTTGAAACAGAGAGGTTATTTTTCTGTTTAAAAGACTGCAGGATTTCAATCTGTTGAAATGATTTTCAATCGATTAAAACAGAGAGCTATCATTTTTTCTAAAGCTGTTTCAATCCATTGAAAACTCGAAACAATCGATTGAATGAACTTTTAAATGAAATCAATCGATTGAATCGTGGTTTCAATCGATTGAAATGTAATCTGATCGATCATAGTTTCATTCTGATCGATCATAACTCGGTCTGATCGATCATACTTCAGTTCTAATCGATCAGAGTCTCTTCTAACCTGTTATACTTCAAACTAATCGATCTTGTGACTCTCTGAAACAGTTTTTGACAGATGAAACGTTCTGATTCTTTGTTTTACTCTATATATACAAAATTGATCTATCTTTTGAAATATATACAACACACTACTTGAGAAAACTGGTGAAATCAATCTGTGAAACTTTCATATACGTGACTTTCTCTGCATTCAAGAATCTTTTCATATCATAAGGTGCTGTGATCAGAATTGTGGTCAATCAAAGAGAGAAAGTGCTTGTTAGAATTTGTTCGGACAATTAGAACTTCAAGTCCAGGTTTTTTCTTTCCATACTCTTTTGTAAAAGTGTGATTGTGCAGGTTGGATTGTGATCTGCACTTGGTACAGTAACTGGATTTGGTTACTGGGTGGTTTTCAAGATTCTATCTTGTGGGTTTGCAAGATAGTTCTTGGGGTAGATTGGTGAGTATCTACTGGTTGTAATTTTCACTTGGAATTAGTGGAACTTGACAGGTTTGTCAAGAACTGGATGTAGCTCTGGATTAGAGTGAACCAGTATAAATTTGTGTGTTAAATTTCTTCTTTCATCTCTTTTATTTTCTGTCTATAAACTTGTTGTGTTTAAACCAAATTACCTTTGCAAAAATTGAATAAAGATAACTCATTCTTCCAAAAGAAAGTAAGTTTTGCGAAAAAGTTTTAAAGTTCAATTCACCCCCCCTCTTGAACTCAACCATTAATTCTTTCAAATAGCTTTGGTATCTTCTCAAAAGCCTATGTTTTAAGGGTACCATACCCACCTTAGTGTGCTAACTTCCCCTTTTTTTTTTTTTAAGGTTGTCAACATACCTTAGCGCACTTATCTCTTCTAGGAAGGTGATAAACGCACTTGGGTCTCTTTCGCTATTGTCTAAGGATATCTAATACATCCTAGAATGAGTGTGTTTATGCATGCACTAAAAAAATATTTTTTTATGACAGCATATATTGAAAGTGGAATAACTTTTGACTGGGTTGTTCGATTTGGACGCACAACATGTCAAAACGAAGAGAAAATGGTGAAGAACCAAGCTGCAAATCCCAAATGGCCCAGTAATTTTCCCAAAAAACGCTCCTAAGACCCATTTTTTGGAGGTTTATTAAAATGATGTGCATGCATACTTTTCTTAATGCATTTATTTTCTCTCTTAGTTTTATCACTTATTGGATGATGTGGTATGAATGATACGACTTTGCCAAGAATCTTTTTATTATAAAAGATATTTTTATGGCTTTAATTTGTTTTTATATTTTTTATGACCCTTTATCTCTTCTGTCGGTCAATGTGGCTACTTAGCTTACAAAGAACCTGAAACCAGGCTAGCTTAACTGAAGACTGTCCGAGATAAAGTTGGTTTATTCTTATCACTTTTATGATTTTTAGGGTTTTTCACTATTTTGTTTGTTGTATGATTACCCTATGCTAATGCATCAATACAAATGCAGCAAACGAATGCACACACAATTCATACATCCACGAGCAGAGTCACGCTTATTTAATCACGAGGTAGGGTTTTCCTACAGAAACGTGATTGGTTTAGGTGGTTCTAAACTGTTCTCACCAAGGCCAAAGGTCCCCAAGGTACCCCCATTATAGGGACCTCTCAATCTCTCAGTCCTCGGGTCATGCACGGAACTCCGTGTTGACATCCTTAGACCAAAGGAAGAGAGTTATCACCTTGAGTTGGTGGTTTCCGACAACGGTTGTAGCCCCGTGTGCCAACAAGCCGGTCGTATCTGCCACCCACTCCCTATAGGTATTCACTCTTGCCCCCGGGTATAGAGGGACTGTTGTGTGCAAGGGTTTTTGTGTGCAATTTATATTTCAAACAATTTGCAGAAAATAATCATACAGCAATTTATTAAAGCCATACAATAAAACATACGGAAGAGGGTAAAGGCGTAATTTCAAATCTTCACTTAGTTTGAATTTTATCCGTCACTAAATGGGATCAACTCTCTAGCTTCCCCAGTGGAGTCGCCATCTGTCGCCGCCGTCCGTTCCGACGTCCGGGGACATCTCGAACGTTTATGCGAGCGGTTGCAAAAAGATGGTTAAGACTCGCGTTTTATGTTAAAATTATGTTCATTGCTTCCGAGGTGCTCAACAACTGAACTATCCTTTAATAAAAGCAAGGTTTTCGAAAAGGGGTTCTTATGGAGTCGCCACCAATGTTTTGACCGTAAACATTGGAAAAGGATAAAAAGGCGTCGATTTTAATAAAAACCAAACTTGGCCATTATAACCAGAGTTAGGTAAGGGAGTTAGTTACGTGTGGGGAAGGTGTTAGCACCCCACAACGCCCCTTTCGGGTTCCCTATGACGGATTAATTCATTTAAGTGAAGATTACGAGAAATTACGCGATTACCCTATTTTATTGCATAATATTAAAAATGGCTATCTACATGACTTTATTTCATATTGCATACATAAAGCAATAAATAAAGCAGTAAAAGAGAAGAGAAGTGAAAAGAACCTCTGTAGCAAGCTTTGTATTGCAAATCTTTGATCGTAAGGATGCGTTTTGGCAATCCCTCACTCTACAAAGACTCTCCTCTCCGAATACAAGATCGACTCGACTAAATTTTTACAGAAGAATCGAATGCTGGAATACAATTCCTTAATTGATTGTTAGCTTATTAAGGCAATCAGAGAGTTCATTCGAAGTAGGGAGAGAAGACAAGTACAGGGAGTTGTCTGGTGTTTGAAACAGTGGCAAATGAGCCTCCTATTTATAGTTTTTCGCAGCCTGGCAATTTGGGACGACCATCTGGGTTGGGACGGCCGTCCCAATTGAATTTTTTACACTTGGGGTTACCTCTTGAAGAGTGGGACGGCCGTCCCACATGGCCAGGGTAGCTTGGGACGGCCGTCTTGACTTTGGGACGGCTGTCTCAACCTGTTTTGGCCAGCTTTTGTGTTCTGGGACCCCTGGGAAGCTTTCCTTTCTTTATTCGGACGTCGGTTGATGCTGATAGACGCCCGTTGAAGTTTTATCTTCATATAAGAAGTCTTCTTGGCCTTTATTGAGATGCCAGACGAGCTTTGCCTTGTTATAGGAAGTCTCCTTAGCCTTTATTGAGAGACCGGGCAAAATTAGGGGTCTACAGGGGAGAATTTTCAAATGAAAATTGTGATAAATTTTGTGAAAAACATGGAATTAAACATAATTTTTCTACTCCTAGAACTCCTCAACAGAATGGTGTAGTTGAGAGGAAAAATCGTTCTCTTGAAGAGTTAGCTAGGACAATGCTTAATGAAAAAGCATTACCAAAATATTTTTGGGTTGATGCCATAAGTACTGCTTGTCATGTTCTAAATCATGTTTTAATTAAACATTTTCTCAAAAAGACTCCCTATGAATTATACAAAGGCAAAAGTCCAAATATAAGCTACTTTAGAGTATTTGGATGTAAGGCCTTTGTCTTAAACAATGGAAAGGAAAATCTTGGAAAATTTGATTCAAAATCAGATGAAGGTATTTTCTTAGGTTATTCATTACATAGCCATGCCTATAGAATCTTCAATAAAAGGCTAAAAACTATAGAAGAATCAATTCATGTTGTATTTGATTAAACTAATCCAGATGTGCAAAAAACCCCAAGTTCAATGTAGATGGTGACATTTTAACTAATAAAATGTATCAGTTAAAATTACCATAATCAACTATCTTTCAGAATCAGGAGGAGTCTATGGAAGAATCTGAGGAACAACTACCCAAAGAATGGAAGACTCCAAGGAATCTTTCAATAGACAACATCATTGGTGAAATAAATCATGGAGTTTCTACTAGAAGATCTTTAAACAAATTTTGTAATCACATGGCATTTGTATCTCAAATTGAACCTAAAACCATATCTGATGCATTAAAAGATAACAACTGGATTAATGCTATGCATGATGAATTAAATCAATTTACAAGAAATGAAGTATGAGAATTAATTCCAAAGCCAAATGATGCTAATATTGTAGGAACTAAATGGGTTTTTAGGAATAAATTGAATGAAAATGGTATCATTACAAGAAACAAAGCAAGATTAGTTGCTAAAGGGTATAATCAGCAAGAAGGAATTGATTTTGATAAAACATATGCTCCTGTTGCTAGATTAGAAGTTGTTAGACTTCTACTTGCTTATGCCTCAATAAAGAATTTTGAAGTTATTCCAAATGGATGTCAAAAGTGCATTCTTAAATGGCTACTTGAATGAAGAAGTCTATATTGCTCACCCCCCCTAGTTTTGAAGATCATATTCATCCAAAATTTGTCTACAAACTAAAGAAAGCATTATATGGTCTAAAGCATGCCCCAAGACAATGGTATGAAAGGTTAAGTAATTTTTTCTTATCAAAGGGCTATCAAAGAGGTGAGGTTGATAAAACTTTATTTCTTAAGAAAATAAATAATGATATCATTCTAGTTCAAGTATATGTTGATGACATCATATTTGAAGCCACTAATGAGTCTTTGTGTAAAGAATTTATCAAAGATATGCAGGGAGAATTTGAGATGTCTATGATGGGGAACTCAATTACTTCCTTAGGTTACAAGTCAAACAACTTCAGGGAGGAAGCTTTCTTCATCAATCAAAGTACTGCACAGAGCTTCTAAAGAAATTTGAGATGCACCACTGCAAAGAGGCATCCACACCAATGTCCACCAATTGCTATCTTGATGCAGATGAAAAGGAAAAACCAATAGATCAAACAAAATATAGAGGGCTTATTGGATCTTTATTATATCTCACAACAAGTAGACCTGACATTATGTGCCGTGTTTCAATTTGCACCAAAAGAATCACATTTTACTGCTGCAAAGAGGATTCTCAAATAACTCAAAGGAAGATTGAATGTTGGGTTGTGGTATCCTGGTGAGTTTAAACTAAATCTAATTGGTTACTTTGACTCAGATTTTGCAGGGTGTAAGCTTGACAGAAAAAGCACAAGTGGCAACTGTCATCTCGTAGGAAGCAGTCTAATCTCATGGCATAGCAAAAAGCAATCATGTGTTGCTCTCTCTACTGCTGAAGTCGAGTATATTGCAGCTGGAAGTTGTTGTGCTCAATCCTTATGGCTCAAACAACAACTTGAGGACTACGGTTTAATTCTCAATAAAATCCCTCTTTTATGTGATAATACCAATGTCATAATATTAACAAAGAATCCAATTCAGCATTCTAGGGCAAAACATATAGAAATTAGACATCATTTCATTAGAGATCATGTTTCAAAAGGTGATTGTGAAATTTTCTTTATAGAAACTGAGAATAATTAGCTGATATATTCACAAAACCTCTTGCTCATGATTGCTTTTATAAAATCCAAACTAAATTAGGAATTCTAGATGCATCAAACATCACTTAGTTTTCATTTCTGATTGTTTTAATTGATATAAATAACTTTAATCGATTAAATTCACTTACAATGATATTGTTCATACTATTTTAATTGATTAAAAGTTGATTTAATCGATTAAATTCTCTTAGACTTTTGAAACACATTTTTCATTCCTATTTTAATCGATTAAAACATTATTTGTATCAATTAAATTCATTAAGATGATCAATTTAATCGATTATGTCCTGTTTTTAATCGATTATTATTCTACAGAACAATTTAAAGGCTTTTAGTTAATGGTTGTTCTTATAACATGCTATTAAAGCAAGGTTCCCTTATCTTTACATGTATCTATTGTATTCATTACAAACGTGTTAATGAAGATAAGTTTGAATCAACTTTAATTGTCCTTGTTAGAATAATATATCTCATCTTTCTAAACTTGCGAACTCTTCTCTTATTTTGCTGAGTGTTTGAGAACTAAATGCATTCTAAATATCATGAAATACTATGCATATTGCTTGTTTCATACCTTATTTCCCTATTTTTGATGAAGTCAAAGGGGGAGAAATGATTAATATTGAATACTCACTAATATGCTAATATGGATATCCAAGTGATTTCTTTTACATATCAAGATCTTTCAAAAAGGGTGTTTGTCTTCATCAAATAGGGGGAGACTGAAAGTAATAAAGATCTTTTTGAACCTAATGATAGAATGAAGATCTTATGGATTTGATGAAGTCAAAGGCTACTTGGGTTGAAGAGTAGAGTGATTAGTGAGTCATCATCAATATTAATAGGTATTCATTCATATCTCTCTGTTGCATGAGGTTTCATCATTTGAAAGAATTTGAAAATACCTCTAAAGATGTTTTTAATCCATTAAAAACCAAATCAATCGGTTAAATTGTTCTTAAGAAATTGTTTTAACTGATATTATATGAGCTTTATCAATTAAAATGTTCTTAAAACTTACATGACAGATTTTTAACTGATAGGTTTTTGAAATAATCGATTAAAACCATTTAAAACATTCACTAGAACTGTTTTAATCGATACACTTTTGAAATAATCGATTATTTTCATTAAAGGAGTTTTTGAAAACCTTCTGCAAGTGCTTTAACTGATATAAATTTGAAATAATCGATTAAAATCACTTAAGATGTTTTGAAAAGTGTTCTGGCAGTATTTTAATCAATATAACTTCGAAATAATCAATTAAAAGTACTTGAAATATTTTGAGAAGTGTTATGTTAGTATTTTAATCGATGCAATCTCGAATTAATCGATTAAAATAACTTGAGATGTTTTGAAAGATGTATTGTCAGAATTTTAATCGATGTAAAATCGAATTAATTGATTAAAAAAACTTAAGGAATTTTTTGCTAACTGTTTTAATCGATTAAAACTAGTTGTTATCAGTTAAAATCACTTAGAAAGTTTTATAAAAGTTTTTGGTAGAATTTTAATCGATTAAACTGCGAATTAATCGATTAAAACAACTTAAGGGACTTTTTGTTAATTGTTTTAATTGATTAAAACGTCGTCGCATAAGTTAAAATAAATCTAGAAAATGATCAAGAACATTTTAATAAATTAAAAAATGTTTTAACCGATTAATCAAAGACTTTTAACAGATTAAAAGAATGTTTTAATAGATTAATTAAACCAGCAGTTAAAAAATATCTCTATATAAACATATTTAATTCAACGTTTTAAAATATACTTTTGAGCAATCAATCAAGCAATCATAAGAGTTATTTTCAAGAAAGAATCACGCAAGTTTTGTGAAGTTTTCCAGAGTTCTTTCTTGAGGCAATTTTTGCATTCTTTTGGTGAAGAAACTCATTCTGCAAGAGCTGCATAATCTGGATTTGATTGTTCTAGTTTCTTCTCTTTGTTTCTTTACATTTCTTTACTATTTTGTGAGTGTTTGGAATTATTGGGCACTGGTTCTGTAGCTGGAATTTGACTGCAGGTTGGTACAAGAACTGAAATTTGGTTCTTGGGTGAAGGTTTAGGGTGCAAGAGCTGGAATTTGGTTCTTGGGGTAGATTGGGTGTGTGATTGGAATTTGTAATCTGTAAAACATTCAATCTAGTGGAACTCAGCTAGAATTTGGCTGAGAATTGGACATAGCCCTGGGATTGGGTGAACCAGTATAAATCTTGGTTGTATTTCTCTAAATCTTACTCTCTTTAATTCTGCTGTTGTCTTACTTTGAATAGCTTGATTTTCTTGGTTCAAGAATTGGTCAAAACTCTTAATCTTTGAAATAGATAATCTGTAAATTGTGAAAATATTTTAAAGATCAATTCACCTCCCCCCTCTTGATCTCAACCTCTTTTTCTAACAGCATTTGAAGGGACTTTTAGCCAAGGAATTTGAAGTTAAATACTTGGGTTAGCTCAATTACTTTCTAGGGATGAAAGTTGCTCAGACGAAGGATGATATTTATGCATGACAAAGGAAATACACACTGGACTTGCTTCAAGAAACTGGTATGCTCGGGTGCAAGGCAGTCAATACTCCCATAGATCCGGAAAAGAGACGTGAAGAGGAAAGTCCACCAGTTGATAAAGATAGATATCAAAGACTAGTTGGGAAGCTAATCTACCGAACTCACACTAGGCCCGATATTGGGTTTGCTATCAGTCTGGCTAGTCGTTATACATCTAATCCAACTGAGGCCAATATGAACATGGCAAACAGAATACTCCAATACCTCAAAGGTACACTAGGTCGAGGGTTCTACTTCAAGAAGAACTCAAATATAGGTATTGAAGTCTATACTGACTTAGATTGGGCAGGATGTCCCTTTGATAGAAAATCAACTACAGGCTACTGTTCCTTTGTGTGGGGAAACTTAGTGACTTGAAGAAGCAACCTGTGGTGGCAAGGAGTAGTGAAGAAGTTGAATTCAAAGTTATAGATCAAGGTATCTGTGAAAGAATCTGATTTAAGAGGATGTTAGATGAAATCAAAATTCCTATCATTGACCGACACTTTATTAAAGAAAAAATTGATCATGGTATTATAAGTGTTGACCATGTTCCATCATGTAGACAAACAACAAATATCCTGACAAAGACTCTTCCAAGAAACACATATGAAAACATTAGATCTAATCTGGGTATGATAGATATCAACCACCCAGATTAAGGGGGAATGTTGGAGATCAACACTATCAATTAGAATAATTTAATTATGATAGGATTTAATAATAATAAAATTAGTTTTATTTCGTTATTTATGCACAGTTATGTACAACATTTATAGGGAGAATATTTTCCTAATTTTCAGTGATATATTAGTGTATAGGTTAATTACCTTGTATTCTATTTATACCTTATTTGTATCTTTTCCAAAATAAGAAATACACAACGTGTTTTCCGCAAAAATAAAAATTAAAATCGAATTACTATAGAATATTAATGACAATTAAATTTAAATTGAAGCATAATTTAAATAACTTAAATTTATAAAATTAAAATAAAGTGTTTTTAATTAAAAGTGCAAGAATAAAAAATTGCTTTAAAATAAAATAGTGCATTAATTAAATTTAAAATTTCTAGAAGCAATAACTCTAAACCTAAATTGAGAATTGGAATTGGAAAATAGATGAATTGAGAATGAAAATTAAGTAGTACTGAAATAAAATAAAAATTATAAACAATTAAATAATAGAAATTAAAATGAGCACTTGAATAAATAAAGTAAATAGAACAATATAATCTGGAAAATTCAATAGAAATTACAAATTAAATAAAAAAGAACAAACTAGAAGTGCAGTAGCAGTAGATGAGCTCGCCTAACTAAAAATTAAACTAAAAACTAGGAATAGAAAAGAAAAAGGGAACGAGACTAAACAACAATTCACCCCGGAGCAAGAGACTGTGATCGTGTTGTTGTAAGACCTCTATTTACAGGGGATTGAACAAGAGAAATTAAGCATAAAATTAATTACAATAAATCAAATGTTTCTCAAATAAATAATTGCAAAATTGGGTTGCTATGAAGAGAAATTTCTGGGACTAATTTGGAGAAAATAATCTGTTTCTTTCCTATTTTGAGTGATCCTGCACTGATTTGCATTTAATTCTTGATTCCTGCTGGTCTTTAATTAAGCTAAATTGGATTCTCGTACTAGTTAATTTGCTTGATTCAAAATTTCTATTTGTAATATTTTGCAAGTGGGTTGCACAAGCAAACTTGGACTTCCAAAAGAGCAAAGCTTGATTGCATAAATTTAGACATTTCTTTCCATTAATTTGGCTCATCTCAAATTACCTCTCCTACATAAGAAGAAAAAGAATATGCAATGTAGATGTATGCATGTATATTATTTATTATGCTAAAACTATGTAAAATGCAACAAATTAAGAAAAATTGAATTATGCTATGCTTTTAATGAAAACATGTTAAATGCATGGTTTATGACTAAAATAATTAGCTTAGACACTACAAGAAAAATCGAAATTACAAATGATTTTCAGTCGAAATATTTTTATTATTTATTAAATTTTTTATTTATTATAAAACCTATTTTTTCCCTCTTTTATATTTTTAAAAGTTTGAATTATAATTTAGAATAAGAAAATTGTCACTGACAGGATTCGAACCCAGTACCTTAAAGTTAGAGGCTGATACTCCAACAACTAAACTACCAGAATTTTTCGATTATAATTTACAATAAATTATATTTATATACAAATAAATGTATATCCAAATAAATATATAAATACAATATATTTATATATTTATATATTTATATATATTTAGATATTCTTATATATTTATATATCATTAAATATTTATTTTTTAAAATTATTTAATTTAATAAATTATTATAAATTAATCTAATTATGACTAAATTAATTTATTAAATAGAAAAAATCTTTATTTTTTTAATTAGGTGAATAATTAATTTATTAGAATATATTTAAAATTAAGTAATTATTATATAATTTTACTGACGGATATATCCGATCGATAAGTAATTATTCATTTACAGACGGATTTACAGACAAATATATTCGTCGGTAACTAATTATTAATTTACCGACGGATATATCCGTCGGTAAGACTAATTTTCACAACTACTTTATATTTGTCGGTAATTTCCGTTGATAATTTCCGTCAGTAATAACTAATTTTCCGACGACTACAAATCCGTCGGTAAAAATCCGTCGGTAAAAATCCGTCGTAAATAAGCGGTTTTCTTGTAGTGAGAAAATGCTCTTAGATCAAGAAATAAAGAGTAAAATGACACACATCAAGGTCAACAATTCTTTTGAGAGTTGACTTCATTTAAGAGATAAAATATACCATGTAGCCTTTTATCACAGTTAAAGGAGTACACTTGTTGAGTTTGATCGATATTGGTCAAGCCCATCACATAATACAATTAAAAAAAATCTTGGGTTGGGTTAGGTCAGATTTTTAAATTTTTTTTATTCAATCCAATCTAACCCAACCTAGTTAAATTAGTTACATGAACTCTTACAAATTCCGCTCAGCGAATCAAAAATCGCTGAGCAGATTTAAAAGTCTTAATAGATTCGAAAGTGCGGAGTAGATTGCTGATTTTTAGATGAGGAGCTCTCTGGACTCCTTCCGTTGAGCTGATTCAAAAGCACTCAGCGGATTCCATCTAATTTTGCTTTTATATTTTCTTTAATTTATCATTCCTACAAAAGTAAACAAATTATTAGTTAAAATGTACAATTTAAGAAATAATTTATATTAAGATATATTTATTTTCTTTTTACAAAAATTATATTAAATATTAATAATTAATTAAAAAAATACATTAAATACATAAAAATTATATTAATAAAATTATTGATAAAATATGTTCATCACTCACCACTAGAAAAATGATATAGTGTGAACTTGATACTAGTAACTTTATATAGACGATGAATTTTTATCACAAAATATGTCATAAAATACTTTCAACTATTAGTCATCTTAAATTTAATATACATGTCACTAAATTTGTCACAAATTGTTAATGATAAAACACTTGTCACAAAAATTGATTCTTTAGTAGTGTCCATTGATGTATGACATTTTACTCTTTAAGAGTATTTTTTAAGTTAATTATTTTCTTCATAAACCATGCATTTAATATGTTTTCATAAAGAACATATCATAATTCATTTTTTCTTAATTTATTGCATTTTGCACAGTTTTAGCATAAAAATTATATATATATATATATATATATATACATACATCCATAGTTCATATTTTTTTTTTGTACGAGAAAAATAATTTGAGATGGGCCAAATTGATAAAAATAAATGTCTAAATTGATGCAGCTAAGTTTCACTCTTCTTGGAAGTCCAAGTTTACTTGTGCAGTCCATTTGTAGAATGTTACAAATGAAAATTGTGAATCAAGCAAATTAATTAGTTCGAGAATCCAATTTTTTAGTTGAATTAAAAGCAAACAAGAATTAAGAATTAAATTCAAATCAATGCTGGATCACTAAAAATAAGAAAGAAATATATTATTTTCTCCAAATCAGTTTTAAAAATTTCTCTTGACAACAATCCAATTTTGCAATTTTTATTTGGGAAACATTTGATTTATTGTAACTAATTTTTGGCTTAATTTCTCATATTCAATCCTCTATAAATATAAGTCTTATGACAACACAATAACAATCTCCTGCTCCAGGGTGAGAACTAATATTTTGTCTCGTCTTTATTTCATTTTCCTACTCTCAGTTTTTAGTTTAGTTTTTAGTTAGGCGAGCTCATCTACAACTATTGCGCTTCCATTTTGTTTTCTTTTATTTAATTTGCAATTTCTATTGAATTTTCCAGTTTTTATTCCAGATCTTGCTTAATTTTCATTTTGAATTCATCTCTTTTCCAATTCCAATTCTTAATTTAGTTTTAGAGTTATTACTCCCAAAAATTTGAAATTTAATTACTGCACTTTTTTTATTTTAAAGCATTTTTTTATTTTGCACTTTTAATTAAAAATAATTTATTTTAATTTTATGACTTTCGAGTTATTTAAATTTTGTTTCAGTTTAATTTTAATTACTGCACTATTTTATTTTACAAAAATTATCGATTTTGCATTTTTAATTAAAAACACTTTATTTTAATTTTAAAATTTCAATTATTAAATTTTACTTCAATTTAATTTTAATTGTAGTTAATATTCTAGTGCAATTCGATTTTAATTTTTATTATTTTGCATCAAATTTTTTTCACTCTTTCATTCATCTCCTATTTACTATTATTTACTTGTTTTTAGAAAGAATGATGTGTGGTAATGAGTATATTCTTATAATTGTGTCATTGTGAGATTTGACACGGATTAACTATACTGCATTAGTTTAATAACTTAATTATTAT
Source organism: Sphenostylis stenocarpa (assembly GCA_963425845.1). Classification (NCBI taxonomy): domain Eukaryota; kingdom Viridiplantae; phylum Streptophyta; class Magnoliopsida; order Fabales; family Fabaceae; genus Sphenostylis; species Sphenostylis stenocarpa. Next base: position 47,813,831 of record OY731406.1, read on the forward strand.
TTTTTATTAGGGTTAAGTATGTTTTTAGTTCTTGTACTTTCATGTGAAATTGGAAATAGTCCCTCTGTCAAAGTTCACATAAAAATGATCCCTATACTTTTTTTATTTGAATATGTCCCTATTTTAAACGGCGTTAAATGTTTTAAATGATCTGGACATATATCCATTCTTAAATGGCTTTTAAATGCTTTAAATTTGGATTTAAATGGCTTTTAATGGCATAGAAGTTTAAATTTCTTTTTAAATGGCTTTTAAATGACTTTTATATGTTATAAATGCATATTTAAATGACTTTTAAAAGCTTGACACCTTTTAATTTTATTTAATTTATTTTTGTAAATAATTACACGTGTCAAATAATGAATGAGTCATATCATTTCTGTTAGACAGGTCAGCATATAGTTAACGTCATTTAAAATAGGGACCTATTTCAATCATTTCAAAAGTATAGGGATCATTTTTATGTGAACTATGATAGAGGGACCATTTTCAATTTTACATGAAAGTATAGGGACTGAAAATATACTTAACCCTTTTTATTATCAGTATTTTTTGTACGACCAAAATTTTGTCATCACCTGTCCTTTTCCAATTGTTGTTATGGATTATTTTACAAAATAAATAGAATTTGAGCCCTAAACCATTATCACCATACAAGTTTAAAAGTCCATTTAAAAAAATGTGGTATCAGACATGGAACCTAGCATTATAATAATCAACAATAGTAAAAAATGTATTGACAGGTTGAGCAATTCTTAGAAGGTCTCAACATCAAGCACTAAGTGTTCTTGGTTGAATACCCAAAATAAAATTGGACAAGTAAAAGATGTGAACAAAGTCATACTTAAAGAGCTAAAAAGGATGCAAGAACATGTAAAGGGATTGTGAACAGAATAAATTATAAGCATATCATGAAGTTACTATTTCACCCCACAATAGTCGATGAAAGAAACCCTGTATAGACTAACCATGGGACTGATGCAATGATACTATTAGAACTCAGAGAAGAGTCTTGGAGACATCAACAATTTGACAATGATTATTGTGACTAAAATCTAAGAGTAGAGCTACACTTAGTGAACTAAGTACATGAAACAACTAAAATTCAAGAAAAAGCAATAAAAAGACAAGCAACTTAGGAGTATCACACCCAAATTAAAGAATGTTGCTTTTAGAAGTGACGATAACATTTTGGTTGCACAAATAAAAAATAATAAACAAGTAGTTAAACTAATGTAATATAACTAATCCGTATCGAGTCTCACAAGAACACAATTATAGGAATATACACATTATTTTCTCTAAAAACAGTAAATAATAGTAGATATGTGAGATTGATGAAAGAGTAAAAAAAATTAAATAAAATAAATTGATACAAAATAATAAAAATTAAAATCAAATTGTAGTAGAATATTAACATCAATTAAAATTAAATTGAAGAAGAATTTAAATAACTAAAATTTATAAAATTAAAATAAAGTATTTTTATCTCCAATGTAGGTCCAACGATGCTCGAACAGCTGGCGGTATCCAGATCCCCTTATCCTTACCATTCCTAACTTTGTTCATTGAGTTTTTTAAAATTCGAGAACCTTTCTTATCAAAAACAGATCTTATGGCTTGCTCTTGTTCCACATCCCAGATATACTCTTTCTGCATATAAAAAAATACATAGCAACCATTTAATTTATAAGAATGAAATGACATTGTTTAATGTAACTATAATTCAAATTACCTTGAACTCTCCAAACCATCTATCTCGAAGCTCAAGTGAAACCTTTCTCCAAGTGGGACTTGGTTCATCAAAAAAAAATTTTGATGATTTTAGAGATTATAACAGGAGGACCATTTGTTGGTATAAACCTGTGTTCAAATATATTATGGGATTGATATTATTAAGAAATTACATATTAAAGAATTATAATTAAATTAAAACATACTCTCTTTTGTCTGCTTGTAACCATGGCCTTTGATCAACCATATTGCCAGACTCAACCTCAGTTACGACTGACCCAGGTACCTATGTAGGTTGACCAAATGTCGCCTCAATAGAGAAGGTAGTAGGAATTGTTTCTCCTACTATAGCTACAGGAGATTCCTGCTGAGTTGAGGGAGGTGTGTGTTCTACAAACATAGGATTAGTAGACTCCATGGATCTTGGTCGAATAGAACTAGGAGAGTTGGTGTTGGGTGAACCTCTATCATCAACAAGTACACCTCGACCACCACTTCGCCCTTTTGTGGCATCTACAAGCAGATCTTATTACATATGTAACATGCATAAAATTAAACAATTGAGAGAATGAATTACCTGATTTTGTTTTCTACACCCAAACGTGTCAGTTAGTTTACCACTCATTCACTACAAATAATTAAATCATAATCATATCAATATATATATATATATATATATATATATATATGTATGTATATATATATATATGTATGTATATATATATATATATATATGCAATATTAAATAAAGGTGTACAATCAAATTTAACAATTGTAAAAATAATTTTAATGCATGAATTATCGAAGTATCTGTATCATCAAAATCACTCTCAGTCTCATCCTCACTTGAAATATATTCATCCTCATCTTCATCTATATTTCTTTCATTTAGTAATTGTATATCTATTTCTTCTCCCCCACCATTAACATCATCTTGAAGCACTACTTGAAACATATTTAGTTAGGATCAACATGAAGCACTACTTGAAGTCCTACAAGCTCATCATCTTGGTATGGAGTCTCATGCTCAACTTGACTTACTATATTATCAATGATTCTACTACGAGATTTTGTCTTTATTACACCCAACCAACCTTGGTGTCCCTCTGGATAACTTATGTAATAAACTTTTTCTGCTTGTTGTGCAAATATGAAAGGATCATATGCTTTATTATATCTTCGTGATTACTTTACTTCCACGATTCCATACTTATTATCTACTTTGGTTCCTATATTAAGAGTATTATCGAACCATTCAGACTGAAAGAGAACTAAATTAATCAATGGCAAGCCAGTATACTCTAATTGAATAATATTAGACAATAATCCATAAAAATCTTACTCTAATTGACCATTGGTTCCTCGTACATAAACACCATAGTTATAGGAATTCATGCCTTCACTCCAAACAATAGTGTGGAATTTGTATCCATTGATAACATACATAGGTCATGATTCAACTTTTCTCTTGGGACCTCATGCCAAATTAACCAATAATGGATCTTCAATATTATTTTCTGTATTTAGAACCTAAAGACAACAAAGTCCTTTACACATTAGACTATGTTAAGTCAGAATAAATATTTGTAAGACATATAAGTCAAAAACTTACATATTTTTTGAACCATTTAGGAAAATGGGATGAAATGTCTTAGTCAATTTGGGCACCAGAAATAGTAGGATTTAGCTGTCTTAAATATTCAATATAAATATTTCAAACACGTAACAAATTACTCAAACCACACAAAGTAACATGAGTAATTTTGATGTGAGAGGACTGAAAACATCTTACTCAAAATATGGTTGAACCTCTTCACAATTTTGAAGAACATATAATTGGGCAACATCATAGTCTCTTTGGTGCAGAAAATATGTTTGGGATTTTCCAATTGGTCTTCCTGGGTAGTTGAAAATTGAAATAGGAGGAGGGGATGAAAAACCTTCACCTACATCTACATTTCTAGGAATCCTAGTCCTTCTTGTTTCAATATGATCAGGATAATAAAATGAGGTAAATGTATATGTTTCTTCCACCAAGTAAGCTTCACAAATAGAGCCCTCCACCCTAGCTTTATTCTTCACTTTCTTTTTTAGGGAGTGTAAAAATCTAAAAAAGAATACAAAAATGGAGTCTTTAAAGAACATATAAAATACTTTAGAAATGGAGGGTGAGTAGTTAGTGTAAACATACCTCTAAAAAGGATATATCCAACGATATTGAACTGGACCACCAACCTTTGCCTCATAAGGTAGATGAATTGGAAGATGTTCCATTGAATCAAAGAAGATTGGTGGGAATATTTGTTCCAATTTACACAATAAGACAGGTATATTTTCTTCCATAACTCGTAAGTGTTCAATATTTAGTGTTGTCGAAGTCAATTCTCTAAATAAAATACTAAGTTCAACTAGTACTTTCCAAATTGATTTTGGCAATGAATCAAATGCAATTGGAAGCAATCGTTGCATGAACACATGACAGTCATGACTTTTCATACCATGTAACTTTCCTTGATTCAAGTCGAAACATCTACCCAAATTGGAAGCATATCCATCTAGCAACTTAAGTTCTTTAACCCACTTACAAATAGAGAGTCTTTGGGATTTGGTGAAAGCATATGCTGCCTTTGGTTTGATAAGTTTTCCACATCCAATATCTTTCAACTCTATCTCTTTTCGATTACATATTTCAGCTATATCCAATCGAGCCTTGTTTGTATCCTTAGTTTTGCCTTTGATATCCATGACAGTGTCAAACACATTCATGAACACATTTCTCTGTGTGTGCATAACATTAATATTATGACGTAAAAGTTGGGTTTTCCAATAAGGTAACCTCCAAAAAATACTTTGTTTCTTCCAATTATATGTAATACCATATCCTGCAATATTGTCTACTTGTTGTAATTCATAGAAACTGGTAAGTGTGTCACCCTATTCCAGACATCAAGACTAGATAAACGTGGAGAAGGGGGACCAGTCTCAACAACCTTCTTCTTGAATGCCTTGTTATTCCTCATAAATGGATGATCTTGTGAAAGAAATTGATGGTGACAATCAAAATAGGAGATCTTGTGGCTATGACTAAGAGAAAATGTCTTTGTTCTTTTCGTACATATAGGACAAGCAAGTGTACCAGCAGTCGTCCAACCTGATAACATGCCATAAGTTGGGAAGTCATTAATTGTCCACATCAAAGCAGCTTTCATCATAAAATTTTGCCTCAATGACACATCATAAGTCATTCATTCCATAAGGTGCACAAATCATCTATAAGTGGTTGCAAGAATACATCAATCTTATGCTTTGGATTTGAAGGACCTGGAATTAAAATTGTCAAAAACATAAATTCTCTCTTCATGCACATGGTAGGTGGAAGATTGTATGGAGTTAGGATAATCGGCCAACAAGAATAACTTTTACCATACTGACCAAAAGGATTAAACCCATCTGCACATAACCCTAATCTGACATTTCTTGGGTCTTGACTAAACCCTGGGTGAACAGTGTCAAAGTGGTTCCAAGCTTCCCCATCCGATGGATGACACATAATACTAGGGTCCTTTTCATTCTCGATATGCCATCTCATGTGAGGTGCAGTAGCCATTGAAGAGTATAACCTTTTAAGTATAGGAATAATTGGAAAGTACCACATTTTTTAATAGAAATCTTTTTCTCAACTCCCCTCCTAGTGACAATCTTGTATCGATTCATTCTGCATATAAAACAATTAGTTATACTTTTAGATGAATTTTCATTATAATACAACATGCATCCGTTTGGACAACAATCAATTTTGACACAACCCAAACCAATTTTATCACCGACTTCTTAGCTTGGTCAAAATTCGCAGTCATTCGATGATCTTCTGGCATAGTCTCTCCCATAAATTGGACCATTCTATTAAAACATCCTTCAGCCATATTATAATCAGATTTCAAGCTTAGAGCTTCCAAAGATGCTGACAATTTAGAGTGATGTGTACATCCTTCCCACAACGGTGCTTGTGCAGCAGCATGTCAAAGAATTTTTGAGTATCTGGATCAGGGTTTTCTGCCATGTTCTCTTCTCTAATTTCACTCTCAGTTTGAAGTTGGTGTCCAAGTGATAGTCCGACATGATCCATAATCATTTGATGGAAAGGACTTAATTCTTCCCTTTGTTGAAAATTTCCATGTGATCTCTCAACAACCACTGCGGGAAATTCCGGCGACTCTTCACCATGGTTTGTCCACCAATAATAATTAGGCATGAATCCCTCTTGATAAAGATCCCATGCAACTTGATCAACAAACTTGAAAACTGTACACTTACATTTAACACAAGGACATCTTAACATTTCACCTTGTTCTTGAAACATAGGTTGAGCAATAACATATTGTAGGAAATGATAAACTCCTTCTCTAAATTCATTTGTTAGATGTTTGTTACCATCCAATCTTTGATACATCGACATTCTACAAATGGGGATCTCCATTCTTGCAAATTAACTACAACAATCAGCATAAGTGAAACTACATTATTCACTTTATGTGATGTAGTACTTATGTTTTTCTAATACATTTTTTCCAAGGTATTTATCCAGTACTTATGCAGTACTTATCTAGTTATTTGATGCAGTACTTACAACATTGACATAAGTAGTATTAAAGGTTAAAATAATGATGGAAGAAAATACGTTATAAAGAAAATCAGAGTTAAGTTTAATGCACTACATATTTACACCCACCGAAGCCCTACCTATATCTTTTCTTATAACCATTCATTTTGAGTTGACATCATTGAGGATGTATGACATTAATTATAGTCTCTTAATCCTGAAAAGTGACATAAAAATCATGAAAACTGTCACTTGTTGTCAGTAGATAAAAGTCTTAGTGAAGGTAAATATTTTGGCACTATATTAAAGTTTGAATTTGCAAAACATATGATGCAGACCACCAAATAATTGTGTAAGTAAACCCAATAATTATGCAATTTCCTTTCACTAAGATCCAGCAGATAATTAAAACATATTACAAATGGTTAACTTGAGGGCGTATATTCTCAACAAATTCCCAAATTGGTCTGTCAAGCACCACCAAATCCGCAGTAAGAGGAATCCAAAAACCTATCTACTTCACAAATCCACCTACAACAAACGATAAAGAAATCCTGTAAAAATTGTCTCTCCTATATTATTCACAATGCAAGAGAATAATAGCCTTTAATTGTATGGCTTTACTATTAAGCATCCACATAGTGCTGAAATTTGGGTGGCACATAAAGTCCAAAACAATATTCAAGTATTATAAGAAAATGATATATGAATTTAAAATGGTACATGAACTCTAAATCACTAGTCCCATGGCATAATATGAATTTAAAATGATACTCAAAAGAATTATATTAAGTATTATTTTATTTTAACAAATTATTATACTTTGACCATAATATGTAATCATATATCAATAATATTTAATAATGTAAGAATCACTTAATACACCATTATTATCAACGTTGTTATTAAACACTATAAATTTAAACATTATGTTTACATTAGGATAGAAGTAATTTTAATCATTACTATTATAATAAAAGTAGTCACCACATAAATTATGTTTAACACAGTTTTAATTAAAATTAAAATTTTGAAAGTTCAATTCAACTTAACTTCTTAAATTATAATCCATACTTACACTAAATTGACATTAAAACTATAAGATAGAAAATTAATCTAAATTAATGTGTAGTAAAAAATGTCACTCCTATTATGTGAATGATAAAATGTTATTCAATTTTTATTACTTGGTTTTAATTTTTTATATGTCTTTTGTAATTATCATTTAACATTGAGATAACTAACATTCTAAAAGTCAACTTACACCATAACATCCTTTAAATTGGTAAATTCCACATAGATTTCACACATCACAAAGCATGATATAGTTATGGTTGATTTGTTTGATGAGTTCGGTGGCAATGATGAGACAGTTTAAAATATCACACTATATTACTAATGAAAAGAAAATATGAATCTATTTGATGTCTCCAAAAAAAGGAAATATGAGTTCGGTCCTTTTTTTTTTAACAAATAAGGTAAAAAAGTTAAAAACATTAATTATTTTTTTATTGTATGACTCAAAAGAAATAAAAAACAAAAAAATTACAAATATGATAAATAAAGTGTAAAAATATTACATGAAAAATAGAATAGAAATAAACTAAATTTTTTTAATATATAAATACAGTGACTAAGAAATAAAATAAGAAACAATAAATCTTATAAACAAGAGATTCAAAGTACTAAAAAAAATCTAAAATCAATTCTTTTAATATTTGTATTCACACTATTCAAATATAAAATATTACTTCTAAATCTAATTTCAGTATATAAACCACATAGATTTTTGGAATAATACAGTTAATTTATTTAATAATAATAATAATAATAAGAATAATAATAATAATATTATCTAAATTATTTAATATAAATATAGAAAAAATTATTAATCTAAACATAAAAATAATTATATTAAAATATATTATAATTGAATTAATAATTTAATATTTTATCACTAAAATATTTTAAAAAAATTAAGATGTAAAAAAAAATTTCCATTAAAAGCTAAAAGAAGTTAAGTTTTGGATGGAGATAGGACCAAAATAGTCAATGAGATATATAAATGTTTGACAGAGAAAAAATAAGAAAAAACAGTCATCATTAATTATGAAATAAATTATTAGAAAAGGAAATAAGAATTAATGTGAATACTAATTTTTTTTCTTCTGCATCATGTCCACTTCTCACTTGTTTTGAGCATGATGAAAATCTTTTTTTTTTTTTTATCATGAATGTTGAATAGAAGTGTGTTTTCCAACCATTTCAAATACATTACAAAAGCAACCCTCTCACAAGACAACAGATCAAACACGTTTTTCAGGTAATTCAAAAGAGTCCCAAAACCAACAAAATGACTTAAGCCACAAGACCCACGGTCTTAACAGTTCAGACAAAGGGAAAGAAAATAACAAAAGGGACTTTTGATCTCTAACAGTCCGTGTGAAAATCAATATACAGTCCATATAACAATGAATGAACCAAGAAAATAACAACATTAGGAAATGATATAATCAAGTAGATGGCACGAAACAGATGGCAAAAAACATTAGAACAAACCAAAATAGCATACCCTATTAATTTCAACACCGCAAACCAAGATCCAACTCAAATCAAAATAGTCCCAAGCTAACCCAACAATCAAAGATCTAAGATGACTGAGTCCTGCATCAAACGAATAAACCAACCATAGCTAATAGAAACAAACTAGTCGATCCCCTCCCAAACATGAGAGGAGATTACGAATTTACAGTACCGAGGTTGGGGTCGTCACGGACAAAAGCGATGTCAAGAAGCACAACGTCGGGGTCGATAGGGAGGTACACTCTTTCCCACTCCAAAAGCGTGTCTTCGGCCCTCGCCGCAAAGTGAGGAATTGCAGCGAACTTGAACAATTACTTCAGAGAATAACTGAAATCAGAGGATACACAAAGTTTGGACACTCGAAGGGGAGAAATAGCAAGTCAAAGACAAAATAAAGTGAGAAATTGAAGGTGAGAAGAGCAAAGGGAAATCGTGCGACACTAGGTGGGAATTTTTACCTAGTTAGGGTTGTGATTTGTTGGGTTGGTCAAAAGTAAAATTTCCCTTTTTATATTTAGTGATCGATTTAGTGACTAAAATTTCAGATCACTGAAACAAATAATCTCTAAATTGATGATTATTTTTCATTTATATAAATATTTATTAAAAACATTTTAATAATATATTAAATATAAATCTACTTAATAACTTAAAAAAATTGATAACATTTTTAATAATATTATAAATATTTTAAAAAATAGTTTAGTAACTTATTAGACATATTAAATAATTTAGTAATATAATTATTTTATTTTATTTTTTAATTTATCTTGTGAATAAAAAATAAAATTAATTATTAAATTAGTCATCGAATCGATTCATTGAATCGATCATTCGAATCGATCACCGAATCGATCATTAAATTAAATATTTATTTAATCTCTTATATATATATATATATATATATATATATATATATATTAGTTGTATGATAATAAAAATGTATTTTAATGTATTTATAAAAAAAATTAAAATTAGTTTAATTACTGAATTGATATTTTAAATTTATATTTCAAATATTTCAAAATTAAATTTATAATAATAATTATATAAAATTATAGAATTAATAAAATTTAAATTTCTGGTAATTTTTTTAATTATCAAGCTAAAATTTGATAATATTAATAAATTAAAAATAAATAAATGTATATATCACTTTAATTATTTTAATGAAAATTAATTTAATGAAAAAACTAATATTTGAAAATATAAAAAAATAATATAAAAAAAGATTTTAAAAAATAAAACGAAAAATTTCCTTTTTTCTTAATATTTTACATTTTTTAAAAATAAAAAAAAACTATAAAAATTTACTTTTCCAAAATAATAAGTAAAAAATAAAAAATATATATAATTAAAAAGAAAAAAAAATCGATTATATTTTACCCTAATTTTCTCTCGTGACTGCTCATTTCCTCCTCACCTACGCAACTCTCTCCTTCACCATGCCCTCACTCACTTTGTTTCTCCCCCTCAACCTAGCCCAACCACCACCGAACCACCACACCACCGCAACCCGCAACCTCTACCCATACCTGCGTCTTCTCCCTCACCCTCTAGCCTCAGTTGATGGCCTTTCACCCCCACTCAGGCCCATCCTTGACTCTGTCACTCTCTCTAGGCTACGCTTCATCCTCTGTTCCAGGTGCTGACCACCATTGAAGCCCAGCGGCCCTCCATCGAGCCTCCCTCACAGGCATCATACCGCCGCTCATAGCCTTCGCGGTTGTGCCACTGTTGGTCGTCTTTATAAGCCTTAACTGTGCCCCCCCCCCCCCCAACCCACGACCATTAGGGGTGTCGCGGGCCATTTCCTAGCCCTAATTGCAAGTCGCCGCGACCAATAAACAACCTCGACCGCAGATCCTTCCCAATCGTGTCGCCGCTGCCGTGAGTGGCGTCCTCGAAGTAGTGCCATCCCTGATCGAAGGTGAGGTCGCGAGCCAGCTTCCCTCGCTTGATTTATTCTCTGGTTCGACTTTATTCTGATCTGGTATTGCATTTTAGATTGAGGATTGTGATCCTGATAGTTTAGTTTTGTTAATTTTGACTCTGCTTGTTGTTGCTTTTGCATGGGGTCTGTCAAATGTGGTTAGTGGTTCTGGTTTGGTTTTCTTCATCTGAATGTGGACAGGGATTCGCGTGTCCTAGTAGCTGTCGGTCTATGTCACTCTGTTTGTTAAAGCAAGCCATGACCCCAAGGCTTATTTGGATACACTTGCTTTGAGGAAGCGGGCGGACATGGAGTTTCCTAATCGAAATTTCATTGGCCTTAACTTTAACTTGTCTTTAAGTTAAGAATCAAAGCTATCCACTGGCCTTTACCTTCCATTCTTCTTCCATTTCAAAAATACATGCATTCATCTGTTCAACTTTTCGCTGCTTTTTTACAATATCATATTCATGTAAAATCAATTTTCAATCAATCTCTGTGTGGTAACGTTCTGGGGACATCAATCTGCTTGATATAATTTGGTATATGTATGATATTTAGCACGAACTCTACATGATTTATATGTGTATATATGTTTGAAGATGGAACAGAAGTTGGCTTCACAAGAAGATGGATCATCTCTGATATTTTATCTTCATTCTTGGTGTTGCAGATATCAGTAGAATCATAAAACTCAAGGAAAGATAATTGGAGCATCCTTCTGTGAAGGTAATGAATCTCTTAACCATTATCTTGTTACTGTTGAATTGTATATCTCAAAGGGTTAACTTTTTGTTTTATTAAATTTGAAAAATCTGTTATGATTCAGACTTCCTTTGACTTGGTCTCATGCAGATTTATAATTTTACACTTGGTTTCATATTATCTTTAATTTGGTATAAACTGATTTTAAAAAAACACTTTTTGTTATAATAATTGTATTAGACGTTTTAATTGACTCGATTCTCTTGTATTATCTTTTCTCTTTTCATTTGAGTTCTTTAGTTAATTTCTTCACAAGCTTGTCAGTTCTGTCATTCCCCTTTGTGGTGCAATTTGCAAACAAGTTTTTAAGGAGTGTAAATTTACACTTTCATATGTTTGTAAGTTCAAGATCATTCTGGAATTTGTGAGTTCATATATAATTGATTGAAAGTTGCCATTTTTTTACCTGGAGGACAACATTAAGTACTGTGTTTAAATAGTGATTGTTTTGTGTGATTCGAAAAGGGTGTGTTAATAGAGCTATTAATGAAGGAAGGGGTGGGTTTGTTCTTTGAAAAAATTATCATGAGAAAAAAAAAGTAAAAGTGTAAAATGCTTTTTATGTTTTCTTGGGTTGATTGATATATAGTGGTTGAGATTAGGCAAATTTAGGTTCGATGTTTTAAAAAGGACAAAAAATAATTAAAAAAGAAACTAAGTTCAAGATCATTTTCCATCTATGAAACTAAATGAAAAGCAAAATATATGAAACTAGTTCAAGTTATTCTAATTCATATTCACTTAATTAACTTAATATAACATAATATATGATGAGATAAATTTACCGTTTAGATAAAATATGATTAAGAGAATGTGTTAGAAAAATAGTTTATTATGTTGATTAATTGAGTATATATATAATTAATATCTTGAAATATAAAACTAAAATAATGAAATAAGTAAATTTTTCAAAGAAAATAATTAATAGTAGAGAGTTATAAAATATTGTAATTTTAACAAAGTTATGCTCTCATGTGCACTAGTTATTATTAGCCTAACATATAATTAAAATAATTTTTATAGTTTTACTAAGATATGCATTTATTTATTCTTTTTTGTTGAACGTTTTACTAACCATATTTGAGTTTTCAGGAAGACGGAGAAGAAGAATTGATTTTATCATCAATTTTTATTTTTATTGTGCACAAGCAGTTTGGCCAAACAATAAACTGGAGAAGATAGATTTGTAATCTTTTAAAATATAAATTGAATATTTGTTGTATTTATTTAATTTTATTTTAATATATTTTTTATGTTTATTTTGAATTTTTAATATATAAAAGTCTAGTTATCACGTGGAGAATTGTCTAATTTTAATAATATTTAAATTAATTTTGGTGTGATCTATTTATATCAAAAATATATATATATATATATATATATATATATATATATATATATCTTAATATAATATAATAACATGTTTATTAAAAAAGAAAAATTTAGTGATTAAATATAGTGATATTTTATTTTAAAATTAATTATTGAATCAATCACTGAATCGGTCACTGAAACCAGTGACTGATTTCAGTTGGCCACTATTTCGGTTATTATTTTAGTTAATGACTGATTTTGATCATTAGTGACCGAATTTTCAGTTACTATTTGGTGTTTTTCTTGTAGTGTTAGATGAGTGTTTATGTTACTGTCACAGTTCTTATTGCTTGTCACCACAATGTCATCAAAACATTGGCGCAATTGAGACCCGTGGTGGTCGTGGTGAGGGACGTGGGCTGGGCGCGATGGTTCCACGGTGGGGTTTGCGGTAGCCACTGGTGGGGATGCACTGGCTGGCAATGAAGGCTGGAGGTGATTGTACTGTGCAGATTTAGAGCTGAGGATGAATGGCAGAGGAGAGGTAAATGGGATGGAGAAGGGAATCAGAGTGGTGTTGGTTGCACGGGCTTAAGGCTGGTGCTCTGTGGTGGTCGTGGTGAGGGAACGGTTCGTGGGTTGTAGTGGAGGTTAGCGATATAGCTCAAGCCAATGGTGGTTGTGAGATCCGTGTGCAGAGTGGAGAGTGGGGCGCAGAGATATGGACACGTTGGTGCTGAGGTGAGACACGAGAGTAAATATCTCCTCTATGCAAACCTAAATCCTCTAAATATTTTTAGGTTAAAAGCTAGAGTATTGAAACACTATGCCAAATTGGGTAAAAAAAATGCAAGTTAAATATTTATATTAACTTTCTTTTTCTTTTTTTATATAAATGTAAAAATGTTAGATATTTTTTTTTCTTAAAGAAATTATTTTCTTCATTTTTCTTTTTTCTTTTTTTAAATTGGAGAATGTTACTAAAAGAGTTATTATATTATTATTATTATTATTTTCTTTTCCTTTTTTCTTTTTATTTTTATTTTAAAATGTTTAAAACAAAACATTTTTTCTCTTTTTTTTCTTTTTTCTTTTTTCATATTTTAATATTTTTTCTTTTTTTCAAATAAATTATTATCTATTTATTATTTTATATCTACCTGGATGAAATTAGATGTTGACAAAAATTAAGAAAATTTTGGATAAGTTTCTCAGAATCACCAGTCTGTCTTTCCTTATAATATAGCCTATCCTTTTAAAGTTTATAGCCCATATATGTCTGTCATGTTCTCCCTCCCTGTTTTATACTTCATCTCATAATCATATCCTAAGTTTAGTGAAATTTTTAGTTTTATATTTTCTAGATTTTGAAAGAATTCCACATTAAAATTATTAATTTTAAAAATATAAAATATACTTTAAAATAAAAAATACCAAAATTATAAATTGAAAAAAATAAATAAAATAATATTTACTTTATATTATATTTAAGTGTATGCATGAATGTTGACCTTCTTAATTATAAAGAAACATTAGAAAAACATAAAGATAGAATTTGAAGAAGTGAATTTTGAAGATGAATACTATTTTTATATAAATTTATTCTAGTATATCAATTAACAATAATATTGTCCGTGGAGTGTTTTAATCTCGTGATAAAATATTGTATACTTTAAATATTTAAAAAAAAATTGTCTATGAAGTGTTTTAATCTCGTGATAGAATAAGATGGTTAGATTAATTATCTCCAATTCATCTTATTTTTTTTAAATATATATCAATTATAATTGATCTCTCCTAAACAATCATACTTGTAAACTTACTACATGTAATCATCGATTTAATAATATATTTTAAAAATATTATTTTATTATTTTCAACAATAAATTTAAATATATTATTAATCTAATAAATATATAAATCTTTTTAAAAATATAATTTAAAACTATAAATTTTAAATAAAATATTATATATATATATATATATATATATATATATATATATTGTTTTATTAAATGTATATTTGAAAAACTAAATGATTAGTTTTTCAATTACTTGATTAGTTTTTCAATTACTTGATTATAATTGATTTATTTTTTAAATAATCAATTACTTTTTTTAAATAATTAATTAGAATCGATTAATATTTTAAATATACATTAAATAATTATAAATAAAAATATATATATTAAATTAAAATTAAAAAATAATTATTTATAAATTATATATATTGTATAAATTATAATTATAAAGTTCAAAAAAGTATATTTAGAATTATAATCTTAAAAAAGTTATAATTATAAAATTAATAAAAATATAACTATTTTTAATGTTAAGTAAATTATATATTATATACATTATAATTATATATATATATATATATATATATATATATATATATTAGATAAATTAAAATTACATATGAATTTCAAATTAATTATATATATATATATAAATATTTTGAATAAATTAAAATAATAATTATCAACATCAAAATAAATTATATTTAGAATTATAATATATATATATATATATATATATATATATTCCAAAATATTACAAAACACAACAAAAAAATACATTTTAAAAATATAATTTTATATCAAAATATTATTTTATCTTATATACATATAATTTTTAAGATTTTTATTATCTTTCCAATTTATTATTAACTTCTAAAAAAAATATTACAATATCAAATAAATCAAATAATTAACAAAAATTAATTATACAAATGAAACATAAATATAATATTTAATAATATATTTTAAAAATATTATTTTCCTACTTTCAACAATAAATCTATATATATTATTAATCTAATAAATATACAAAATCTTTTTAAAATTATAATTAAAAATTAAAAATTTTAAATGAGCATTATAATATTATATATATATATATATATATATATATATATATATATATTTTGTTTTATTTAATATCTATTTGAAAAATTAATAGATTAGTTTTTCAATTACTCGATTGATTAGTTTTTCAAATAATTGATTAATAAATAAGATTAATTTTTCAAATATACATTAAATAATTATAAATGAAAATATATATCAAATTAAAATTTAAAAATATAATTATTTATAAATTATATATATTATATAAATTATGATTATAAAGTTAAAAAAATTATATTTAGAATTATAACCTTAAAAAATTATAATTATAAAATTAATAAAAATATAACTATTTTTATGTTAAATAAATGATATATATTATATAAATTATAATTATATATATATATATATATATTACATAAATTAAAATTACATGTATAAACTTTAAATTAATTATATATATAATTATTTATAAATTATATATATTATATAAATTATAATTATAAAGTTAAAAAAATTATATTTAGAATTATAATCTTAGAAAAATTATGATTATCAAATTAATAAAAATATAACTATTTTTATGTTAAATAAATTATATATATTATATAAATTATAATTATATATATATATATATATATATATATATTACATAAATTAAAATTACATGTATAAACTTTAAATTAATTATATATATATATATATATATATATATATTTCATAAATTAAAATAATAATTTTCAACTTAAAAATAAATTATAGTTAGAATTATAAAATATATATATATATATATATATATATATATATATATATTCCAAAATATTACAAAACACACACAAAAAACATTTAAAAAACATAATTTTACACACAAATATTTTTTCATCTTATATACATATTATTTTTAAAACTTTTATTATCCTCCTAATTTATTATTAATATCTAAAAAATATTACAATATCAAATAAATTAAAAAATAATATATAAATATAATATTTAATAATATATATTTTAAAAGTATTATTTCCTACTTTTAACAATAAATCTAAATATATTATTAATTTAAGAAATATATAAATCTTTTTAAAATTATAATTTAAAACTATACATTTTAAATAAAATATTATAATATATATATATATATATATATATATATATATATATATATATATTAGTTAGTTTTTCTTTCTTAAAAAAAATAAACAAAAAATTAAAAAAGAAAAAGAAAATCAATTCAGAATTCGATTACCAGAAAATCTAATTTTAAATAATTTAAAAAAAATATGCAACCACGATCAGGTTTCGTGTATCAAGGAATCGAATTTGCAACTTAACAAAAATTGTGCTAGGTAGGTAAATAAAACCTAAATTATTTTATTTGAGTAATTAAAAAATGAATATGGGTCGATCGAAAAAAATTTGTATACTTAAAGTAAAAAATATTTCAACTAAAGATAATTATATTTTTATAAATAATTTAATTATATAATATATTTATTATCTAATCTATATCAATTATATTTTGATATAAAGTTTTTTGACATATCAATTATATGAAAACAACCATGATTAATCAATTAATAATATTAAAACAAAACATTTAAAAACTAGATTAAAAATAAAGTATTATAAAATAAAATTGTAATAATTTTGATTGAAATTGTAATTTTTTTAATTAATTAAGTTAATGAGGAATTAAAATATGATAATTTGATGTGTTCAATTTTTTTAATATAAATTTTTAAAATATAATTTATTTTCAATTGAAATTTTCAATTGAAAAAAATATTAAAGGATATTTGTTATTAAACTTTTCTTGAACATTGTATTGAATAGTTAATATCACTCCAATCTTAATTTATTACAATTTAATTTTTTAATAAATTTGATTTATTTTCAATAATATTTTTATTTTAGTAATTTAAAATTAAAGTTGATCTTCGAGTTTGTTAAAATTAAGACCAAAGTTTATTTTTAAAGTATATTTTAAAATATAAATTACTTTTAAAAATTAAATTATTTTTAAAAAATAAATTGTAAAAAATATACTAAAACAATTAAAGTATATTTATAAAAAAATAAATTTAAATATAATAAAAAAATAATGTTCATTAGCGATCGATTTTAATTCGATCGTTATTTTTTCATTAGCGACCGATTTCAAGTTGGTCATTATTTCAATTTGTAATTCGGTCGCTAAATCAGTCTCTAAATAATTTTCTTTATTTTAGTATGGAATAGCGACCAGAAATTTTGCGAAACAAACTATTGGTCGCTATTTCGGTCACTAAATTGTGATTGATGAAATTCTTCTAGTGTCACTAATTTCGATCGCTAAAATTATTTTTTCTTGTAGTGTAAACAACAAAAATTAAAATGAGCATTGAATGAATAATGTAAATAGAACAATATAAACTAGAAAATTTAATAGAAATTGTAAATTAAATAAAAGAGAACAAACGGGAAGTGCAATAGAAGTAAATGAGTTCGTCTAACTAAAAACTAAATTAAAAATTGTGAACAGAAAAGAAAACGGGGGATGAGACTAGATAACAAATCACCTCGGAGTAGGAAATTGTAATTGTGTTTTCATCATACCCTATTTATAGGGGAGTGAACAAGATAAATTAAGTCTAAAATTAATTACAATAAAGTTAATTGTTTCCCAAATTAAAAATTGTAAAACTGGATTACAATGATGAGAAATGTCTGGGATTGATTTAAAAGAAATAATTCGCTTCTTTCTTATTTTGCATGATCCAACACTGATTTGTATTTAATTCTTAATTCTCGATGACCTTTAATTAAGCTAAATTGGATTCTCGCACCAGTTAATTTGTTTGATACAAAATTTTCATTTGTAAAGTTTCACAAGTGGGCTACACAAATAAGTTTGAGCTTCGAGAAGAGTGAAACTTCGGTTATATGAATTTGGGTCTTTATTTTCATCAATTTGATCCATCAATGTAAATGTATATATATATATATATATATATATATATATATATATATATATATATATTAATTTTTTTAATGCTAAAACTAGGCAAATTTTAATAAATTAAGAAAAAATGAATTATGTTATATTTTTAATGAAAACATGTTAAATTCATAGTTTATAAAGAAAATAATTAATTTTAAAAAATTATTTTTAAATAAAAAATAAAGAATAAAATAAAAATACATTAAACGACAATCTTATTTTTTGAAAGGCACCTTTGTTATGCAAAACTATGTATAGTAAACCAACGTCTCAACTCATCCTCACGTGTTCAAGTATGTCCCTACAAACATGAACATGTAAGTAGTGGTTGAGATCCCAATATGTCGTTACAAAAATTAACGTCCCAACATACTGGTGACGTCCTAGTAAGTTGTTACGAGAATCGATGTTTTAGTGCGTCATTAGCATTTTACCATGTCATTACAAAAACTGTCATCTCAATACGTCATCGACATCCCAAGACAACATATCATTAACCATATGTGTCTCAATGCATCATTAACCTTCTATACGTTGGGATCTTGAACATTAACCTTTGGATCAAATAATATATTATTAATAAATAATAAATAAATATAAAAGAAAAAAAGAAGATGAAAGGGTAAAAGCATAAAATTGTAGATATATATTTAAATATATTAAATGATCATTAAGTTTGAGGGGACAAAGTCATAAATTACATGGGAGTTACAAAATTGAGGAGGAGCTAAGAGGATAGAATTGTAAATATACAATTAAATATATTAAATGTTTATTAAGTTTGGGGGGGCCAAAATCATAAATTACATTAGAGTTATAAAACTTTGGGGGACCACAGTCCCTGGCTCCCAAAAGATCCGCCATTGCATCCCAACATATCATAAAAATATAACATCTCAATCTCTCATCAATATTAACGACAACATCTTCATAGTATGAAATACTTGATAAAATAAAAAGTAAATAAGTAGTTATCCTAATGCAGTATAATTAATTTGTGTTAATTGTGATGAAGATATAATTATAAAAAAATATATATTAGTGTACATAATTTTCGCTAAGAACAGTAAATAGAGGGTTGATAAAAGAGTGAAAATTTTTTATGCATAATAATAAATATTAAAATCAAATTATAGTAAAATAATAGTGATAATTAAAATTAAATTGAAACAAAATTTAAATAACTTAAATTTATAAAATTAAAATAAAGTGTTTTTAATTAAATTTGAAAATTGTTAGAATAAAGTGCAGAATAAATCATTACTTTAAAATAAAATAGTGGAGTAATTAAATTTAAAATTTCTGAAAGTGATAACTCTAAAACTAAATTAAGAATTGTAATTAGAATTAGAAAAGAAAAGAGATGAACTGAAAATAAAAATTAAGTCGTACTAGAATAAAATAAAGATTCTAACACAATTAAATGATAGAAATAAAAATAAGCACTTGAATAAATAAAGTAAACAAAACAATATAAACAAAAAAATTCAATAGAAATTGCAAATTAAATAAAAAAGAATAAATTTGAAGTGCAATAATAGTAGATGAACTTGTTTAACTAAAAATTAAATTAAGAACTGATAGCAAAAAAGAAAATGGGGACGAGACAAAATAGCATCTTGCCTCGGAGCGGGAGATTGTGTAGTCATTAAACCTATAGTTATAAGGAATTGAATAAGAGAAATTAAGCCCGGAATTAATTACAATAAAATCAAATACCCAAATTAAAAATTGCAAAATTGGATTGTTGTGATGAGAAATTTCTGGAACTGATTTAGAGATAATAACTCGTTTTTTTCTATTTTGAGTGATTCAACATTGATTTACATTTAATAATTGATTCTCGTTGGTCTTTAATTCAACTAAATTGGATTCTCACACCGGTTAATTTGCATGATCCAAAAATTTCATTTGTTAAGTTTCACAAGTGGGTTGTACAAACAAATTTGGGCTTAGAGAATAGTGAAGTTCGACTATATCAATTTGGGTCTTTATTTCCATCAATTTGACTCATCTCAAATTACTTTTATCTTAAAAAAAAACCAAAAAGTGCATTGTAAATATATGCATATGTATTATTTTTTTTATGATAAAACTATGTAAAATACAATGAATTAAGAAAAATTAATTTATATTATATTTTTAATAAAAACATATTAAATATATGATTTATAATAAAAAATAATTAACTTAAAATATATTCTTAAATCAAAAAGTAAAATAAAATACATCAAATATTTTGTATGGTTAAAAAAATCATCATATCTGTTAGGTATCGAGACAAAAGCATGAGCACACAACTAAAATAAAAAGATGAGAAAAACACCGACAATAAGCAAAAGAGTAATTCCATTAATGAAAGAAATTACAACCCTTCTCTCTCTACCTCCAAGGAGGAAACAATAACACCCTCTTCTGGAAATAAAGGAAAAACAACTCTAAGAGAACCTAAAAGGAGAAACTATTTTTCTCTCTTAATTTATCTCTCAAGTACTCAAACAACAAGAGAAATAAAATGAAGTGATTTTGGTGCATTTTACAAGGTAAATACTATACTCTTTTTATAGTAAGAAAAGAAAACACCAAACTAAGATTTCCCTGATGTGAAACTTTTCTTCTCACATCTCCCACTTGAAGATTTTGATTAAATTAATCAAATCTTCACATTATGCTTGTTTTATTCTTGCCATCCATGTTGCTTATTTTTTTCACTAGGCTATAGTAGGATTGACTTCATACAAACTTGTTAACACTAACTGACTTTGTCATAACATTTGCTAGGTTCTCATCTGTGTTAATCTTTTGCATATCCACACTACCCTCTTCCACTATTCTCGAACAAAATAATATCTTATTCCTATGTGCTTTGTCCTAAAATGAAAAGGCAGGATTCCTTGCAATGTGCAAGGCACTCTGCCCCTCCTGCAATTGTAAATACATAACCAATAGTAGATCTCCTTTTATCCATATGACCTGCAAAATTTGAATCAACATAGCCTCTGACAACTAGTTCTGATCCTCCATAACATAATGCAAACATCTGAAGTTCCTTTGATGTATCTAGGGATCCTCTTTATAACACTCAAATTCTTTCCACCGGGATTTCCCATGAATCTACTAACTACTCCCACTGCTTGTACAATGTTTGGTCTTGTACAAATCATGGCATACATAAGACTTCCCACTGCTGATGTATACGGTACTCGAGACATTTCCATCCTCTTCGCTTCATTATTGGGACTCATACTTGTGGATAACTTACAATTGATAGGAAGTGGGGTGAAAATTAGCTTGCAATCTTGCATGTTAAAGTGCCTTAAGATTTTCAGTAAGTAATTCTTCTGAAAAAGGCAAGCCTTCCTATCTTTTCTGTCTATGTGAATATGAATCCCTAAAATCTTATTTACTAGTCCCAAGTCCTTCATGTCAAACTCCCTAGCCAACTGTGTCTTTAACTCTTGGATTCAATCTATGTTGGGACCTACTACCAACATGTCATCCACATACAATAACAAGATAACAAAATCATTATCACCAAACTTATTGTAGTATGTACAATGGTCTGAGCTCAGTCTATTGTAACAAAGGCAAATAATGAAGGAATCAAATCTCTTATACCAACATCTTGGCGCCTGTTTTAGACCGTATAGAGATTTAGTCAACCTGCAAACCAAGTTTTTTTGTTCTTTAAAACCTTCTGGTTGGAGCATATAAATTTTCTCTTCAATATCTCCATGAAGAAAAGCAGTCTTTACATCTAATTATTCAAGATGTAAATCAAATGCATCTCACATAGTCAGGAAAACTCTGATGGACGTCAATCTGACAATCAGCGAGAATATTTCATTGAAATCAATACTTTTTTTTCTGAGCATATCCCTTTACCACCAATCTAGCACGATATTTTTCTACTTGATCATTGTCATCTTTCTTGATCTTATAGACCCATTTGCAACCAATGGCTTTTCAACTTTTCAGAAGTTCCACAAGATTCTATGTCTTGTTTTTATGAAGAGCCTCCATATCTTCCTACATTGCAGTCATCCATAGAGAAGCATCTGAACAACTCATAGCCTCTTGAAAAGTTGAAGGCTCTCCTTCTTCATTTAGAAGACAATACGCATCATGACTTGCCATTACATATTGTGAATTCCAAGATGGTCTAGTTTTTTCTCGTGTTGATCGCTGGAGATCTACATTACCAACCTCATTTGGCTCTTGAATTTCGTGCTCCTCTTCTGACTTAGACGAATCATCCGAAGACTTCTTCTCTATCTGTACTATAACATTGTCCTCTATCAAGCTTTCATTTGTCTGCTCACTTTGTAGTTCATTTTCTGCAATGACTACATCTCTGCTAACATCAACCTTGTAGGAAGTGAGATCCCACAAGCGATACCCTTTCACATTGTCAGCATAGCCTAAGAAGATACATTTCCTACAATTTGGATCCAATTTTTTTCTTTATTGAGTATTGTACATCACGTACACAGAACAACCAAAAACACATAAGGATGAATAATTAGCTGGTTTACCTTTCCATGCTCAAAACAATTGCGGTTGACGGTGACCGATTTAAAACATAACAGGTAGTTTTAACCGCTTCTGCGTAAAAAGACTTGGTTACTCCAGTTATTCGCAACATAACTCTAGTTCTTTCCAGGAGAGTTATATTCATCTAGTTTGCTATACCATTCTGCTGAGGCGTATGTGGGACATAAAATTGTCTGGTAATACCCTATTGCTTGCAAAATGTTAAAAATTCTCCGTCTACATATTCACCTTTGTTATCTGTCCTCAAGCACTTAATTCTTTTCTCAGTTTTAAGTTCTACTTGTGCTTTGAATTTCTTGAACTGTGAAAACACATATGACTTCTTCTTGATAACACTACAAGAAAAATTGAAATTACCGACGGACAAATTCGTTGGTAAATAAGAAAATCTGTCGGTAAATACATATTACCGGAGGATTATCGACGATCATAAATCCATCGATAATTGTGTTGTCGGTAAAATTTACCGACAAATTTTTTGTCGGAAATATTTTTATTATTTATTAAATTTTTTATTTATTATAAAACCTATTTTTCTAACTTTTCCCAGTTTTAAGTTCTACTTGTGCTTTGAATTCCTTGAACTGTGAAAACACATATGACTTCTTGATAACACTACAAGAAAAACCGAAATTACCAACGGACAAAATTCGTCGGTAAATATATATTATCGACGGTCATAAATCCGTTGGTAATTGTGTTGTCGGTAAAATTCTACGATGGATTTTACTGTCGGAAATATTTTTATTATTTATTAAATTTTTTATTTATTATAAAACCTATTTTTTTAGAGACACGCCTCCCCTTTCTTTATATTATATTTTTATTATTTATTTCCCCTTTTTTATATTTTTTGAAGTTTGAATTATAATTTAGATTAAAATTATTCGAACCCAATACCTTAGAATTGGAGGTTGATACTCCAACCACTAAGCTACCAGAATTTTTCGATTATAGTTTACAATAAATTACATTTATATACAAATAAATGTATATCCAAATAAATATATAAATACAATATATTTATATTTTTATATATTTTATATATTTTATATTTTTATATTTATACATTTTATATTTTTATATTTTTATATTTTTATATTTTTATATTTTTATATTTATATATTTATATATTTATATATTTATATATTTAGATATATTTAGATATTTTTATATATTTATATATAATTAAATATTTATTTTTTAAAATTATTTAATTTAATAAATTATTATAAATTAATCTAATTATGATGAAATTAATTTATTAAATAGAAAAATATTTAAATTTTTAATTAGGTGAATAATTAATTTATTAGAATATATTTAAAATTAAGTAATTATTATATAATTTTACCGATCGGATATATCCGTTGGTAAGTAATTGTTAATTTACGACGGATTTACCGACAAATATATCCGTCAGTAATTAATTGTTAATTTACTGATGGATTTACTGACGGATATATCCATCGGTAATTAATTATTAATTTACCGATGGATTTACCGGAAAATATATTCATCGGTAACTAATTATTAATTTACCGATGGATATATCCGTCGATAAGACCAATTTCCACAAATACTTTATATCCATCGGTAATAACTAATTTTTCGACGGCTACAAATCCGTCGGTAAAAATCCATCAGAAATAAGCGATTTTCTTGTAGTATAGGGTACACCCACAATCTCTTGGAGTAATCATCGATGAACGATATAAAATAATTTTCTCCTCTGAGGGATAGTACAGGCGATTCCCACATATCAAAATGAATCAAGTCCAATATGTGTTTACTTTTAACAGTCACTCTAGCAAACTTTAATCGATGTTGCTTGCTTATCACACAGTGCTTGCAGAAGGGTAAACTAACCTCTTTAAGACTGGGTAAGAGATTATATTCTGCAAGGATTTTCAGATCACGCTCTAACATATGACCAAGTTTATAATGTCACATGATCACTGTATCTTCCTAACTTGTTGTCGCAACTGATGCATCCGCTTCTTGCAACATATCTCCAAGCAACATATACAAATTTTCCATGATCTTTTTTGCCTTCATGACCACCAAACTCCCCTTCACCACCTTCAAGATTCCACCTTCAATATGGATCTTACACCCGAGGTCATCTAATTGCCCAATGGACAATAGATTCTTCTTCAAGTCCTTCACATGTTGTACCCCTTGAATTGTGCTAACAGTACCATCATACATTTTAATTTTGACGATATCAACTCCAGTAATCTCCAATGCATGGTTGTTTCCCATGAAGACAGATCCACTTGAAAATAGTTCATAAGTATGAAACCAATCTAGGTGTGGAGTCATGTGCCATGTTGCACCTGAATCCACTATCTACTTGTCACGAAACTCATTTTCACCATTAGAGCTAATTACTATTTCACTCACCAGAATATCTCCATCTTCTGAGGTACTTACAACACAACCTTGTGAGGTTGATTCTTCAGAGTTGTTTCCACCATTCTTCCTCTTCTAACACTCTTTTCTCATATGCCCTTTCTTGCCACAAAAGTGACATCTGATTTTAGAACTCTTCTTGCTTCGAGATCTCGATCTATCATTATTCGAGCCACGTTCCGTTGATCTTCTTCTCATCATTGTCAAAACCTCTATTTGTTTGGAACTTTCGCCCTTACTCATTCGCCTGGATTCTTCTTCAAGAATAGCTTCGACGACATCTTCAAAGTGCATATTCCCACCAATATTATTATTTGTAATATTGATGATGAGTTGATCATACAAATCAGGTAAACTCTGAAGTAGAAGCTTTGCACGCTCATTTTCAACTATGTTGAAATCTACCGTTAATAGTTGGGAAAACAATGTATTAAAATGATTGATGTGGACTCACTCATCTGAAGAGTATAGAGTTTTCTCTTCAAAAATATTTTTGTGTGAAGTGACTTAACCTCATATAGTTTAATGAGGGTATCCCAAACATCCTTCGTAGTATTTTTCTCTGCAACATTGGATAAAACTGAATTTTCCATTGATAAGTGCAAATTCGCAATAGCATTGTCGTTCATTTCTTTTCATCATCGTTCATTCATGTGTTCCACGATTCTTTCTGTAATTGCATCAATACAATCGTCCTTCCTCAAAATTGTCTTTATCTTCAATTTCCACAATGAGAAATTACTCTCATTGAACTTTTCTATCTCATATTTTGTTGTCATGGTTCCAAAATTGACCTATGCAATCCTCACTATGAATAGTATTACCTACTGGAACAACAACGATAGACTGTGAACCAGTACACCAGGTAAGTTCCTAAAAAAGATAGGTGGGTCACTAATAAACACGTTTAAATACCAAGTCTTTCCTTGCTAGAACTCTTCCTAGACATGCACTATCACACTATCAAATAATATCTAGTAACAAGAATAACTCTTTTGTGATGTAGAAGATCATATTAACCGTAACCACAGAGCATACTAAGAATTTTCTTCAATATTATTCTAATGACTATCCAGCAGAAGATAAATATCACAATCTAGTGGCTCTGATACCACTGTTATATATTAGGTAAAAGTATAAGCACACACAACTAAAATAAAAAGATGAGAAAAACACTAGATAATAGACAAGTGAAAGAAATTACAACTCTTCTCTCTCACCTCTAAGGAGAAAACAATAACATCCTCTCCTAAAAAAAAAAAAGAAAAACAACTTTAAGAGAACCTAAAAGAATAAACTATTTTTCTCTCTTAATATATCTCTCAAGTACTAAAACAACAATAGAAAGAAAAAAAAGTGATTTTATATATTTTCCAAGATAAATATTATGTTCCTTTTATAATAAAAAAGAAACAACAAAGATTTCTTTACAACTTTTCTTCTCACGATCAGGGCATCATCGGCATCCAAAATGAAATGACTAAAACTTAAATTAATTGACTTGTTAAAAAGTTACAGTAGACTAAAATTTATAATATTAAATGATCATCATTTTATTAAATATCATTCTTATATTCTAACTTCGCACTGCTCCTTCATACAGTCGATTTCTTGATTTTCTGTGTTGGCACATGCCTAAAATAATATTTTCTTTGAAAGTCCCCTTGTATTTTCCATTGCCACTTCATCACAGGTCAGGTGGTATGCCTGGTTCAGTCAATATTCCACTAACCTTCTTGAACTCTACACTACAAGAAAAAAGCATTTTAGCGACCGAAAAAATCGGTCGCTAATGTCAAAAAATTGGTCGCTAATCAGCTAGCGACCGAAATTAGTGACCGAAATGCGTCGTCACAAAAAGCCAAGTCGCTAATGTGTTAGCGACCGATTTTCGGTCGCAAAATAACGACCGATTTTATTTCGGTCGCAAAATAGCGACCGAAATTAATATATCAAATTGGTCGCTAAATCGGTGACAAAGTTAAAAAATTAGCGACCGATTTAAATCAGTCGCTAAATCAATGAAAAAGTTAAAAAAATAGCGACCCATTTAAATCGGTCGCTAAATCAATGACAAAGTTAAAAAAAATAGCGACGGATTTAAATCGGTCGCTAAATCAATAACAAAGTTAAAAAAATAGCGATCGATTTAAATCGATCGCTAAATCAATAACAAAGTTAAAAAAATAGCGACCGATTTAAATCGGTCGTGAAATCAATAACAAAATTAATTATTTTTATTTATTTACATTTTTTTTATTTCCCTTACCTCTTTTTATATTATATTTTTGCTTATTTAAGTTTTTATTTATATTTATTTTCCCTAACTCTTAATTATATTATATTTTTTAGAAGTTTAACTTATTATTAGGTTTATTGTCATTGTCGAGATTCAAACCCAGGTACCTTAGAGTTGGAGGTTGAAACTCCAACCACTAAGCTACTAGGATTTTTTAATAATAACTTACAAATAAATTATATTTATATACAAATAAATGTATATTCGTATAAATATATAAATATAAAATCTATAAATAAAAATATATTTATATATTTTAATATATATTTAAATATTAATACATTGATATATTTAAATATTGATATATTTATATATTGATATATTTATATCTTTATCTTTTTATATATATTTATATCTTTATATATTTATATCTTTATATTTTTACATATATTTATATCTTTCCATATTTATATATTTATATATAAAGATATTAGTTTTGTATACAAATAATATTATAATATAGTATATTATACTATTAGTATAGTATACAAATTATATATTAGTATAGTATAGTATACAAATTATTAGTTTTGTAATTTATACACTATAAAAATAAATTACAAATATTATAACATAATGGTATATTAATATAATATAATATATTTGTATTCTAATTTTTAACTAAACTAAAATTACGCTAATAATGTATAATAATATATGAGGGGATAATATTGATATATTGATTTATATATATATATATATATATATATATATATATATATATATATTTATATAATGATATATTTATATATTAATATATTAATATATTTATATATTTATATTTTGATATATATATATATATATATATATATATATTTATTTATATATTTATTTATATCCTTATACATTTATATCTTTATATATTTGAAAAAAAATAAAAATTTAAATATTAAATTTTAAAAATAATATTATATTTTTAAAAATAAATATTAGAAAAAGATTTAAAAATATATAAAAATTATATTTACATGTACAAAATATTAAAGATATATATTTATATCTTTACATATTTATATCTTTATATTTTTATATCTTTATATCTTTATATATTTATATATTTACATCTTTATATATATATATATATATATATATATATATATATATATATATATATATATCTTTATATATTTATAAAATCTATAGATACAAATATATTTATATATTTTAATATATATTTAAATATTGATATATTGATATATTTATATATTGATATATTTATATATTTACATATTTATATATTTATATATATTTATATATTTATATACTAGTATACCATTATATTATTTTCATTGTATATAAATTACAAAACTAATAATTTTTAAAAAATTTAATGATAATTTTTTAACTTATATATTACAAAATATTTTTTTATACTTTAATAAATATAACTTTTTTAAAATATTTTCATTAATTTAAAGTATAACTTTTAATATTTTTTAGTATTTTTTTAAATGTAGATATCTTTAATATTTTGGACATATAAATATAATTTATACATGTTTTTAAACCTTTTTCTAATATTTGTTTTTAAAAATATAACATCATTTTTAAAATTTTATAGATTTATTTCCAATCTATAATTTGAGTTTTTAAAAATGTTTATTTCCAATCTATAATTTGACAGAAATCACATAGAAATGTATTATATGTTATATTATAGAAATGAAATTAAGTTATACTTTGGAGAATATATATATATATATATATATATATATATATATATATATATATTAGAATATAATTTATTTTTAAGTTGATAATTTTTATTTTTATTTATGTAAATTTTATATATAAAATTAATTTAGAGTTCATATATGTAATTTTAATTTATGTAATATATATATATATATATATAATTAATTTATATAATATATATAATTTATTTAACATTAATTTTATAGTTATAATTTTTTTAAAAGTTATAATTATAAATAAGATTTTTTTAATTATATAATTATAATTTTTTAATATATATTTGAGAAATTAATCAATTATAATCTATAATTTGAAAAATTAATCAATTCTATATATGATAGCGGTTCCACTTGAAACCGCTCTTAAAAGTGGACATATAATAGCGGTTTCACGTTAACCGCTATCTAAAATATATTTTAGATAGCGGTTAACTTGGAACCGCTATTATATATTTTCAAATATAATCGATTATTTGAAAATTTAATCGATCATAATGAAATATGTGGTGAGCTATGATAGCGGTTCCACTGGAACCGCTTTTAAAAGTTAACATATAATAGTGGTTCCACGTGGAACCACTATTATATGTTATATTATAGAAATGAAATTAAGTTATACTTTGAAAATTATAATTATAAAATTAATAAAAATATAACTATTTTTAATGTTAAATAAATTATATATATTATATAAATTATATATATATATATATATATATTACATAAATTAAAATTACATATATGAACTCTAAATTATATATTTACATATTTATATACTAATATACCATTATATTATTTTCATTGTATATAAATTACAAAACTAATAATTTTTAAAAAATTTAATGATAATTTTTTTAACTTATATATTACAAAATATTTTTTAATACATTAATAAATATAACTTTTTTTAAATATTTTCATTAATTTAAAGTATAACTTTTAATATTTTTTAGTATTTTTTTAAATGTAGATATCTTTAATATTTTGGACATATAAATATAATTTATACATGTTTTTAAACCTTTTTCTAATATTTGTTTTTAAAAATATAGCATCATTTTTAAAATTTTATAGATTTATTTTCAATCTATAATTTGAGTTTTTAAAAATGTTTATTTTCAATCTATAATTTGACATGAAATCACATAGAAATGTATTATATGTTATATTATAGAAATGAAATTAAGTTATACTTTGGAGAATATATATATATATATATATATATATATATATATATATATATATATATATTAAAATATAATTTATTTTTAAGTTGATAATTTTTATTTATGTAAATTTTATATATAAAATTAATTTAGAGTTCATATATGTAATTTTAATTTATGTAATATATATATATATATATATATATATATATATATATATAATTTATATAATATATATAATTTATTTAACATTAATTTTATAGTTATAATTTTTTTAAAAGTTATAATTATAAATAATATTTTTTTAATTATATAATTATTTATAATACTTTTTTATAAAAATTATTTAATTATAGTAAATATTTTATGTATAATTATTTAAATATGGTTATAATTATTTATTAAAAGTATAATTACTTTTAATTATTATAAATCATAACTATAATTAAAAGTATATAATTAAAAGTATATTTTAGATAGTGGTTCCACGTTAACCGCTATCTAAACTATATTTTAGATAGCGGTTAAGGTTTAACCGTTATTAGATGTTTCGTTTTAAGAGCGGTTCAGTGGAACCGCTATCATATACAACCATTATGATCGATTAAATTTTTAAATAACCGATCATATTGGATAATTTTTACAAATAATTAATTATAATCAATTAGTTTTCTAAATAATTTATTAGAATTGATTAGTTTTTCAAATAATAGATTATAATTGATTAATTTCTCAAATATATATTAAAAAAATATAAATAAAAATATAAATTATTTAAGAATATTAATTATTGTAAACATAAAGTAGAAGATGGGAGGAGATGAGGATGATAATATAATGATGGAATTGACAAAAATGCAGAATTGAGAAGTTAAAAAAAGAAAAATTGAAGAAAATAGAGATTTAATTATACTTTTAATAAATTTAAGATAATACTAGTTTTGATTTTTATTTTTAAATATTTATTTTAATTTTTTAAAACAGAGAAACTATAATTTTAGTTTCTAAATACTAAATTTAAAGAAATAAATTTATTATTATTTAATCTTTTAATTTTAGTATTAAAAATTTAAATTATATTTTATTAAAGTAAAATAATTACAATATATTTTTCTACTTTGAGAATGAAAAATATAATTAAACTAAAACTGAAAATATTATAATACATTTTTGAACTCTTTTTGATTAATTTTTTTTCCTAATTTTTTATAAGTTAATTTTAATATTTAAAAGTATTTAACATTTTGATTTCTGAAACATTTTCTGTATTACCAAATTTAAAAACATAATATTCAAAAAAATAGTTAATGTAAGTTTTGATGATGATCGATTAAATTTTCAAATGATCGATCATATTTGAAACTATATAATAGCGGTTCACGTTAACCGCTATTTAAACTATATTTTAGATAACGGTTAAGGTTTAACCGCTATTAGATGTTCGTTTTAAGAGTGGTTCCAGTGAAACCGCTATCATATACAACCATTATGATCGATTAAATTTTCAAATAACCGATCATATTGGATAATTTTTTCAAATAATTAATTATAATCAATTTGTTTTCTAAATAATTGATTAGAATTGATTAGTTTTTCAAATAATAGATTATAATTGATTAATTTCTCAAATATATATTAGTAAACATAAAGTAGAAGATGGGAGGAGATGAGGATGATAATATAATGATGGAATTGACAAAAATGCAGCATTGAGAAGTTAAAAAAGAAAAATTGAAGAAAATAGATATTTAATTATACTTTTCATAAATTTAAGATAATACTAGTTTTGATTTTTATTTTTAAATATTTTTAATTATATTTTTATTGGATGAAATATTTTTAATTATATTTAATTAAATACTATAATTAAATAATTTTTATAAAAAAGTATTTATAATTATTTTGATTAAATTATTATAATTATTTTAATAAAAATAGAGATTTAATTATACTTTTAATTATAATTATTTACTATAATTATTTATTATACTTTTAATTATACTTTTAATTATAGTTATAATTATACTTTTAATTATACTTTTAATTACTTTTATATATAATTATTTATAATTACTTTTAATTATTATAAATCATTAATTTTATAGTTATAATTATTTATTAAAAGTATAATTAAATCTCTTTTTTATAAAAATAATTAAATTCTCTGTTTTAATTATATAATTATTTATTTTTTTAATTATATAATTATTGGATGAAATAATTATTTATAATACTTTTTTAGTATATTATGTTTTTAAATTTGTTAATAGAGAAAAAGTTTCAGAATTCAAAATGTTAAATACTTTTAAATATTAAAATTGACTTTATAAAAAATTAGGAAAAAAATAATTAATCCAAAAATATAATAATGATAAAAATATTATAAAAAAGAGTTCAAAAATGTATTATAATATTTTCAGTTTTAGTTTAATTATATTTTTAATTCTCAAAGTATAAAAATATATTGTAATTATTTTAATTTAATAAAATATTATTTAGATTTTTAATACTAAAATTAAAATATTAAATAATAATAAATTTAATTCTTTAAATTTAGTATTTAGAAACTAAAATTATAGTTTCTCTCTTTTAAAAAAATTAAAATAAATATTTAAAAATAAAAATAAAAACTAGTATTATCTTAAATTTATTAAAATTATAATTAAATCTCTATTTTCTTATGCAATTTTAGAAATTTTTTAATGAAAATCCAATATATAAAAAAGTTAAAATTTTAAAAAGGCACAACTTTAATTTATATTAACTATTTTTAATATAAATTTAAATATATGTTGAATATAAATTTTAAAAAGGCACAACCTTAACTATGTTGAATATAAATTTAAATATATTTTTCATTTATTTAAATATGGTTTATTTTTAGTATTTATAAAATAGATTAATTTTAAATTTTTAATCTTTTTTATTAATTATGTTAAAAATAAAAAATATTAATTAGTATACTTAAACTAAAAAAATATTTTAACTAAAGATAAATATATTTTTATAAATAGTTTAATTAAATAATATATTTATTATCTAATGTATATTGATATAAATGTTTTTTTGGTATATCAATTATATGACAACAATCATGATTAAGTAATTAATAATAATAAAGCAATAAATTTAAAAATTAGATTAAAAATAAAGTATTATAAAATAAAATTGTAATAATTTGATTAAAATTGTATTTTTTTAATTAATTAAGTTAATGAGGAATTAAAATGTGATAATTTGATGTGTTTAATTTTTTTAATATAAATTTTTAAAATATAATTTAATTTCAATTGAAATTTTCAATTGAAAAATAAATTAAAGAATATTTGTTATTAAACTTTTCTTAAACAATATATTGAATAGTTAATATCACTCTAGTCTTAATTTATTACAATTTAAATTTTTAATAAATTTGATTTATTACAATTCATTTTGTTAATATTGAGATCAAAGTTTATTTTTAAAGTATATTTTAAAAAATAAATTACTTTTAAAAAATAAATTGTAAAAAATATACTAAAACAATTAAAGTATATTTATAAAAAAATAAATTTAAATATAATAAAAAAATAATATTCATTAGCGATCGATTTCAATTCGGTCGCTATTTTCTCATTAGTGACCGATTTTAATTCGGTCACTATTTCAATTTGTAATTCGGTCGCTAAATCAGTCGCTAAATGATTTTTTTATTTTAGTATGGAATAGCCACCGATTTAGCGATCGAAATTTTGCGACGCAAAATATTGGTCGCTAAATAAAAAAGTGAAACCAAATCATATTTTGATGGCTAATTCGATCGCTAAATTGCGATCAGATTAATTTGGTCGTTAATTACGACCGAATTAAAGTGGTCGCTAAATTGGTTGCTAATTGCAACCGAATTAAATCGATCGCTAATTGCGACCAAAATTAAATCAGATCGCTAAATCGATCGCTAATTGTAATCGAAAAAATTTGGTCGCTAATTTCGGTGGCTAAATGTGTTTTTTCTTGTAGTGCTATTTTGAATTGTTAAATTATTTTTTGAAACTTTCTTAAGTTTTTTTTCCCCTTAATAATATAGTGAATAAAACATAAGTATAAACAAAAATAAATAAAATATTCAAAAAGAAAATCCAAATAAAATAAAATTATTTTTTATATAGAAAGATGCCGATAACATAATTTTGCAACACTTTTTCTAAATAGCTATTTACAAAACTGGTAGATTTTTATTTAAAAAATTAACCATTATAAGATGAAATTCTTACCAACTATGTCAGGCATGTTATTAAATTTTATTTTTAATTTAAATATTAATGATGATTTCATTTCTATATTTTGCTCTTTCAATCTTCATAAAAATCTGTTTGAATCTTAAATAAAAACATAAAAATGATCAATTATTTCACGTTTAATGGACAATAATTTATTTATTTGACATAGATAGGCCGAATTAATCACTTAAGATGCACTCAATAAAATAACATAAGAACTTCTAAATGAAATAATTAAGAAAAACAAAACATTTATACAACTTATATAATCAACACCAGCTATAGGGTAGCTCAAATTTGAGTTGCTTCTTAGTAGCTGATACAATTGATGGACTCGTGCTCTGATGACAACTTCGTAAGAAATTTTGGTGACTCATTACATTAAGATGCTAAAAAATCTGAACATATATATTCCTAAGGTGAATGATATATCTAATGAGAGTGACAAAAACCTAGTCAGGTGCAGTTTTAAAAAGCAAGAGACAAAATTGATGTGTTTGAAAAAAATATGTCACCTTCTTCCTAATACGATGTTGCCTTTAGATGAGGCCAATACATCAGTCAAAGAATCAATCTTTGAGCATTATGCTCATGAGTCTTACTCAAGCTCAATATCCCAGTGAAGATTTTGTTTTGTCTTTTGGAACTGTAGATACATCAATTTTTCAATGCAACAGAAGGAATGGTTTTCATTGCAGTAGTTGTGAACAGAAACTTGGGGGATCAACTGAAACTAAATGTGAACTGGATGCCTGATGTTGCATAAATAGACCTTATGACCAAATTTAAATATGATCTTTTACTGATTAATACAAATATTCCTCCACAAATCACAGCATAATTAGCTGATTTTAATTACTCTTTAAAAAAGATTCAAGTAATGTGAACATAATTTGAATTACACCATTTTGTTAACAACCTGATTTAGTGGGGTGGGACTCTGATTGCTGAGGAGGTATAACTCTCTTGTTTTGTCACGATCAGTTTACATGCATGCATCGTTATTAGACTATTTCATACATTATACAATACACCTAGAGATTTCATACTAAATAACTTCATTGCCGAAAATATAACTTCATTGAAGTTGCTGCCAAATAGACTAAAAACAAGTCCCTTGAAAGCTCTCGGGAATGTACATGAGCTTAAATAAGAACGTACACATAAACATCTTTCACTAATATTTTCAGTTATTCGATGTTTTGCCAAGAAGCTAAAGTTCTAAATTCTTCTAATACACGTTCATGACTAGACCACTAGGTTTTTTAGTAAAAAGAATAGGGAAGAATAGACATCTTATAAAGTGAATTTTAAACATTCAACCTCTTGCAATTGTTTTAAAAACATGATCGAGGAGTTGATTTCAATTGTTTTAAAAACATGATCGGAGGATTTGATTGAGCTATTAACTTAGAATTAGTCTAAAAATCAGTTTATTGTTTTCAAATCATAGTCAGGACAAAACTGGATAAATCATTAAAATAAAATAAAAAATTGGTTGAATTTTTAGTTGAAAACGATTTTGATAAAAAACATTAATATAATTTTTTTAATAAAATATATAATATATTTTAATTTTTTTATCTCATATTAATTACATCATTTTTAAATAATAGATATTTTATTATATTTTTATTTTATATTAATCAACATATTATATGTTTATTATATTATTTTATTAAATCGAATTAGATCTTAATTAAAATTTTAAATCTTAAATTCATATCTTCTTTAAGATCGATGGTATATGGATTTATGCATTCGCGCGATTAAATTTGACTACTAAGAAAAAATCAATTATGTTCTAGATATAATGTATTATGTAGTCAATTTTCACGTTAAAAATGTACATAACAGATTAGGGAGGTTATTTTTATTTTATTTTATTTCAATTGTATATTTGAATAAAATAAAATAATTTTTTTATTTGTCTTAATTTCATCCAATCTATGCAACATTTATTTCCACTTTTTACCCTTTTTTTTCTTTCTTATTTTTCTTCCTTTTCTACTCTTTAACTTAAAAACATATGTTACATCTAGAAAGGGAGATTTGAGCGCAAATTTAAAAACTTTTCTTAAAAGAGTTATCAGTGACTTGTAGAGTAGTTTAATCACAAGAAAATTAGTTGACGAAGGTATCGTGTGATAGTATTAAAAGATAAGACAAAGTATTGTCTCTTAGTATGTTTTTGAAAGGAAACTTTGAAGATCGTTTAAAGCTCATAAAGATCTTCGCCAAGATTTTGCAAAGGTTTTCAAAAATAACTAAACGTCGATCAACCAAAGTAAGCAAATACGTAAGAAATGGATAATGAAACAATTATTTATATTTGTTCATTACAATCAAAAATTACATTCAATCTTCTTTAAGAAACTCTAAGAGAGTTTTACTATAATCAATTAGATTACATAGTATACCAAACCAAAATCACTTGTAGCTGAAAATCCTAATCACCACGAGATACTACCTCAAGAGTATTTTTTATCAATACTCTTTGCTATAAAACCTCTCACAAAAACGGACAAATAATAACCACTCATAACCCGAGGTTTTATTTTCCTAAGTGAAGTATATAATAATTATTTTTTTCTCATAAACTTTCTAAAACAAAATATTCACTAAGAAGATAGGATGAATGACAACAACATTTTCATCATACAAAATATTAATAAAAAATAATAAATAAGTTGTTAAACTAATACATCCATGTCAAATCTTACAAAGACATAATTATAGGAACGTACTCATTATCGCATATCATTCTCTCTACAACAGTACTAACAATAAACAGGAAGAAGGAAGGATGAAAGAGTGGAAATAAATAAATAGATACAGAATAATAAAAATTAAAATCGAATTGGTATAAAATATATTAACAACAATAAAATTAAAATGAAGTAAACTTTAAATAACTGAAATTTATAAAATTAAAATAAAGTATTTTTAATTAAAAGTGTAAAATAAAAATTATTTTAAAATAAAATATTGTAGTGATTAAAATTAAATTGACATAGAATTTTAATAACTGAAATTTATAAAATTAAAAATAAAATGTTTTTAATTCAAAGTGCAATAATAAAAAATTATTTTAAAAGCAAAATAGTTTAGTAATTAAAATTAAATTAATGTAAAGTTTAAATAACTTTATAAATTTAAAATAAAGTGTTTTTAATTAAAAGTGCAAGAATTAAATAGTGCAATTATTAAAATAAAATAGTGCAGTTATTAAAATTAAAAGTTTTGGAAGCAAGTAACTTTAAAACTAATTTGAGAACCAGAATTGGAAATGAGATGAATTGAAAATGAAAATTAAACAAGTACTTGAAATAAAGTAAAAATTATAAACAATTAAATAGCAGAAATTAAAATAAGCATGGAATAAATAAAGTAAATAGAATAATATAAACCATAAAATTTAATAAAAATTGTAAATTAAATAAAAGAAAACAAACTCGAAAGTGCAGTAGTAGTAGTAGTAGATGAACTCACTAAAAATTAAACTAAAAACTAAGAACATAAAGTAAAACGGGGACGAGACTAAATAATAGTTCATCCTGGAACAGAAGATTATGATTGTGTTCTCATCAGACCTCTATTTATAGAGAACTGAATAAGAAAAATTAAGCCTAAAATTTATTATAATAAAATTAATTATTTCCCAAATTAAAAATTTTAAAACTAGATTGTTGCGACTGAAAATTTTCTGGGACTGATCTAGAGGAAATAATATGCTTCTTTTCTATTTTGTGTGATCCAACACTAATTTATATTTAATTATTGATTCTCATTGGTCTTTAATTAAGCTAAATTAGATTTTTGCACTATTTAATTTGCTTAATTCAAAATTTTTATTTGTAACGTTCCGCAAGTGGATTGTACAAATAAACTTGGGCTTCCGAAAAGAGTGAAGATCGACGATATCAATTTGAACATTTCTTTCCATCAATTTAGTCAATCTCAAATTATTTTTCTCCTACCAAAAAAGGAAAGAAATATGCATTGTGATGTATATTATTTTTTATGTTAAATATGCAAAATGCAATAAATTAAGAAAAATGAATTATGATATGTTTTTAATGAAAATATGTTAAATGTATGATTTATGAAAAAATAATTAAATTAAAAAATGTTTTTAGATAAAAAAATAAAGAATTAAATGACAAACATTAATATATAGAAGTGTACCTTATATATATATATGATAAAAATATTATCCTTTATTATTTATGGAAAATAATATTTCAATAACTTAATGTTTTTAATAGTCTTGATTTTCTTATTTGATTTAATCTTTTTTTTTTTTTGGAAAGTTTAGATGTTTTCTTACTTATCTCCCTTAAATACCTTGTGGGGTTTTAGTCTTGACTTATGTGGTAGTATTTTGTAATAATTTTGCAACTTTCCTGTTTTACGTGGATAGATGTGCATCAAATTGCATGTTTCTTTTCATGTGACACTGACGGTTGGAAGATCCATCGAGGACAATCATCGGTATGATTGATATTCTTGCACAAATACTTTTGATGCAAGACTTCTCTTACAGCTGTTTGTTTCAATTGATATACTGTTGACGAAGATAGAAGCACGAGGATGACACACGTTTGGTTTAACAAAAATACGACGAAATGAAAGCGAGAAAAAATGGGAGATGGGAGAAAGATGTTCTTCGCTGATGCACGAAGAAAAGAGATGAAAGTCCCCTGGACAAATTGAAATGTCCAACTTACCCACACTCTGCAAGATTCACTAGTGCATGCATGCAGAGATATTCTTAAGAATCTCTGCAAAAAGTTGAGAAAATATAATTTATTTTAATTTCTATAATATACATATAAATGATATATTTTCATTTATATGTATATTATAGAAATTAAAATAAATTATATTTTAGAATATATAATTTTTCAAATAATCGAGATTTTAGATAGTGGTTCTATAACTAACCGCTATTAAAAAATATATATTAGATAGCGGTTAACGTGGAACCGCTATTATATGTTCACTTTTAAGAGCGGTTAAAATGG
Organism: Sphenostylis stenocarpa; assembly: GCA_963425845.1. Lineage (NCBI taxonomy): Eukaryota > Viridiplantae > Streptophyta > Magnoliopsida > Fabales > Fabaceae > Sphenostylis > Sphenostylis stenocarpa. The sequence continues at coordinate 47,854,006 of OY731406.1, forward strand.
TAACCGCTCTTAAAAGTGACACATATTTGATAGCGGTTCTACTTTAACCGCTCTTAAATGTAACATATAATAACGGTTACACGTTAACCGCTATCTAAAATCTATTTTTAATAGCGTTAGTTCTAGAACAGGTATCAAAATCTCGATTATTTGAAAATATTTTGATGTAAAATTATATATATATATATATATATATATATATATATATAAATTCTAAAATATAATTTATATTATTTACTATAATATAAAATATATATTCCAAAATATAACTTATTTTCATTTATATATATATATATATATATATTATACAAATTAAAATAAATTATATTTTAGAAAATATATATACATATATATATATATATATATATATATTAAATATAAATTATTTTCAAGTTGATAATTATTATTCAAATTTATGCAACAAAAATATATACATATATATAATTAATTTATAAGAGCGGTTAACATTTATTCTAATTAATTATTCATATATGTGTCACTTCTAAAAAAATATTACAATATCAAATAAAGTAAAAAATTAAAAAAATTTAATCATACAAATAAAAATTATATTTTACTACTTTCAACCATAACTCTAAATATATTATTAATCTAATAAATACATAATTCTTTTTAAAACTATATTTAAAACTATAAATTTTATATAAAACATTATAAAATTATATAGATATATTTTTAATTATATAATTATAATTTTTATAATATATAATTGATAAATAATTTTTTTATTTTAATAAAATATATATTTTTATTTATAAATTTATAATATATATTTGAGAAATTAATCAATTATAATCTATTATTTGAAAAACTAATCAATTCTAATCAATTATTTAAAAAACTAATCAATTATAATTAATTATTTGAAAAAATTATCGAATATAATCGATTATTTGAAAATATAATCGATCAGAATGGGTGTTGGACATTTCTATATGATAGAGGCTCCACGTTAACCGCTATCTAAAATATGTTTTAGATAGCAGTTAAATCTAGAACCGCCATCTAAAATCTCGATTATTTGAAAATATTTTGATGTAAAATTATATATATATATATATATATATATATATATATTCTAAAATATAATTTATATTAATTACTATAATATAAAATATATATTCCAAAATATAACTTATTTTCATTTATATATATATATATATATATATATATTATAGAAATTAAAATAAATTAGATTTTAGAACATATATATATATATATATATATATATATTAAATATAAATTATTTTCAAGTTGATAATTATTATTCTAATTTATTCAAAATATATATATATATATATATATATATATATATATATATAATTAATTTATAAGAGCGGTTAACATTTATTCTAATTTATTCTAATTAATTATTCATATATGTGTCACTTCTAAAAAAAATATTACAATATCAAATAAAGTAAAAATTAAAAAAATTTATTCATACAAATAAAAATTATATTTTACTACTTTCAACCATAATTCTATATATATTATTAATCTAATAAATACATTATTCTTTTTAAAACTATATTTAAAACTATAAATTTTATATAAAACATTATAAAATTATATAGATATATTTTTAATTATATAATTATAATTTTTATAATATATAATTGATAAATAAATTTTTTTATTTTAATATAATATATATTTTTATTTATAATTTTTTAATATATATTTGAGAAATTAATCAATTATAATCTATTATTTGAAAAACTAATCAATTCTAATCAATTATTTAAAAAACTAATCGATTATAATTAATTATTTGCAAAAATTATCGAATATAATCGATTATTTGAAAATTTAATCGATCATAATGGGCATAGGACATTTATATATGATAGTGGTTCCACGTTAACCGCTCTTAAAAGTGAACATATAATAGCGGTTCCACGTTAACCGCTATCTAAAACATTTTAGATAGCTAGTTAAATCTAGAACCGCTATCTAAAATCTCGTTTATTTGAAAAATTAATCGATTATAACCAATTATTTGAAAATATAATCGATTATTTGAAAATTTAATCGATCATAAAGGAGTAATTAAAAAGTAATTGATTTAGAATTCGATTTATTCGCAATCGAATCCTAAATAGATTTTTTTATTTTGATAAGAAAAGAAAAACTAATATATATATATATATATATATATATATATATATATTCTAAAATATAATTTATTTTAATTTTACATAAAAATATTATTTCTTTTATATGTATTTTCCTCGTAATTTATTATTAATTTCTAAAAAAATATTACAATATCAAATAAATTAAAAAATTAAAAAATTTAATCATACAAATAAAAAATATATTTTACTACTTTCAACCATAATTCTAAATATATTATTAATCTAATAAATACATAATTCTTTTTAAAACTATATTTAAAATTATAAATTTTATATAAAACATTATAAATTTATATAGATATTTTTTTAATAATATAATTATAATTTTTATAATATATAAATGATAAATAATTTTTTTAAATTTTAATTTAATATATATTTTTATTTATAATTTTTTAATATATATTTGAAAAATTAATCAATTATAATCTATTATTTGAAAAACTAATCAATTCTAATCAATTATTTAAAAAACTAATCGATTATAATTAATTATTTGAAAAAAAATTATCGAATATAATCGATTATTTGAAAATTTAATCGATCAGAATGGGCGTTGGACATTTATATATGATAGCGGTTTCACGTTAACTCGTTGTCTAAAATATGTTTTAGATAGCGGTTAAATCTAAATCCGCTATCTAAAATCTCGATTATTTGAAAATATTTTGATGTAAAATTATATATATATATATATATATATATATTCTAAAATATAATTTATATTAATTACTATAATATAAAATATATATTCGAAAATATAACTTATTTTCATTTATATATATATTATAGAAATTAAAATAAATTATATTTTAGATATATATATATATATATATATATATTAAATATAAATTATTTTCAAGTTGATAATTATTATTCTAATTTATGAATATATATATATATATATATATATATATATATATATATATAATTTATAAGAGCAGTTAACATTTATTCTAATTTATTCTAATTAATTATTCATATATGTGTCACTTATAAAAAAATATTACAATATCAAATAAAGTAAAAAATCAAAAAAATTTAATCATACAAATAAAAATTATATTTTACTACTTTCAACCATAATTCTATATATATTATTAATCTAATAAATACATAATTATTTTTAAAACTATATGTAAAACTATAAATTTTATATAAAACATTATAAAATTATATAGATATATTTTTAATTATATAATTATAATTTTTATAATATATAATTGATAAATAATTTTTATTTATTTTAATATAATATATATTTTTATTTATAATTTTTTAATATATATTTGAGAAATTAATCAATTATAATCTATTATTTGAAAAACTAATCAATTATAATCAATTATTTAAAAAATTAATCGATTATAATTAATTATTTGAAAAAATTATCGAATATGATCGATTATTTGAAAATTTAATCGATCATAATGGGCATAGAACATTATATATGATAGCGAGTTCCACGTTAACCGCTCTTTAAAGTGAACATATAATAGCGGTTTCACGTTAACCGATATCTAAAATATGTTTTAGATAGCGGTTAAATCTAGAACCGCTATCTAAAATCTCGTTTATTTGAAAAAGTAATCGATTATAACCAATTATTTGAAAATATAATCGATTATTTGAAAATTTAATCGATCATAACTGAGTAATTAAAAAAGTAATTGATTTAGAATTCGATTTATTCGCAATCGAATCCTAAATAGATTTTTTTATTTTGATAAGAAAGAAAAACTAATATATATATATATATATATATATATATATATATATTCTAAAATAGAATTTATTTTAATTTTACATAAAAATATTATTTCTTTTATATCTATTTTCCTCGTAATTTATTATTAATTTCTAAAAAAATATTTCAATATCAAATAAATTAAAAAATTTAATCATACAAATAAAAATTATATTTTACTACTTTCAACCATAATTCTAAATATATTATTAATCTAATAAATACATAATTCTTTTTAAAACTATATTTAAAACTATAAATTTTATATAAAACATTTTAAAATTATATAGATATATTTTTTTAATAATATAATTATAATTTTTATAATATATAAATGATAAATAATTTTTTTTTAATTTTAATTTACTATATATTTTTATTTATAATTTTTTAATATATATTTGAGAAATTAATCAATTATAATCTATTATTTGAAAAACTAATCAATTATAATCAATTATTTAAAAAACTAATCGATTATAATTAATTATTTGAAAAAATTATCGAATATAATCGATTATTTGAAAATTTAATCGATCAGAATGGGCGTTGGACATTTATATATGATAGTGGTTCCACGTTAACTCGCTATCTAAAATATGTTTTAGATAGCGGTTAAATCTAGAACCGCTATCTAAAATCTCAATTATTTGAAAATATTTTGATGTAAAATTATATATATATATATATATATATATATATATATATATATATATATCTAAAATATAATTTATATTAATTACTATAATATAAAATATATATTCCAAAATATAACTTATTTTCATTTATATATATATATATATATTATACAAATTAAAAAAAATTATATTTTAGATATATATATATATATATATATATATATTAAATATAAATTATTTTCAAGTTGATAATTATTATTCTAATTTATGTAATATATATATATATATATAATTAATTTATAAGAGCGGTTAACATTTATTCTAATTAATTATTCATATATGTGTCACTTATAAAAAAATATTACAATATCAAATAAAGTAAAAAATTAAAAAAATTTAATCATACAAATAAAAATTATATTTTACTACTTTCAACCATAATTCTATATATATTATTAATCTAATAAATACATAATTCTTTTTAAAACTATATTTAAAACTATAAATTTTATATAAAACATTATAAAATTATATAGATATATTTTTAATTATATAATTATAATTTTTATAATATATAATTGATAAATAATTTTTATTTTATTTTAATATAATATATATTTTTATTTATAATTTTTTAATATATATTTGAGAAATTAATCAATTATAATATATTATTTAAAAAACTAATCAATTCTAATCAATTATTTAAAAAACTAATCGATTATAATTAATTATTTGAAAAATTTATTGAATATCATCGATTATTTGAAAATTTAATCGATCATAATGGGCGTTGGACATTTATATATGATAGCTGTTCCAGGTTAACCGCTCTTAAAAATGACACATATATGAATAATTAATAAATGTTAACCGCTCTTATAAATTAATTATATATATATATATATATATATTTTTTTTGAATAAATTAGAATAATAATTATCAACTTGAAAATAATTTATATTTAATATATATATATATATATATATATATTCTAAAATATAATTTATTTTAATTTCTATAATATATATATAAATGAAAATAAGTTATATTTTGGAATACATATTTTATATTATAGTAATTAATATAAATTATATTTTAAAATATATATATATATATATATATATATATATATAATTTTACATCAAAATATTATTTCTTCTTATCTAGGTAAATAAAACCTACAAGTATGCTATTTGAGTAATTAAAAAACGAATACGTGCTACTGTAGAAAAATTTTCGAAGAACATGCATGAATAACATGAGAGAAGGAGGTAAGTCATGAACAAAAGTCACGGGCTGTACATGCAGAGGTCACGGGCTGTACAACCAACTTCACGTGTTCATAGCTGATAGAACTTGAACCAAAGCCCGTAGTTATAGGACTTATTCTTTCTTCTCTAGTTACAGTTGATAGGGAAAGTTATTGTATTATATAAAGCAAAGTTAGTCTCATAAGACTAGCTAAAAGACTCTATTCCATATGCCAAAGCTTGGAGTGAGACTTCGGTTCGGAAACATTCTTTACTTCACAAGAGTCTCCCACCAATCAGAGAAGTGGCTTGACACAGTCAAAGAAAAGAGGATAGTTTGATCCCAGATTGAACTGAAGCCTACTTCCTTTTTCTTGGGATCTTTCTCTTTCTTCCGGGAAAGGGAACAACACCCTACTATGTTCTCAGTTAACCCTTGTGAGTCGTGTTCTCAGTTAGTTCCTGTCAGTTGCACTGAGTTTTGAGTTGCCTTCGTGAGCGTGTTTAAGATCCTCGTCTTCTCCAACTTCTGTCTTTGTTAGAGCTCCTTGGAACCATAGGTAAGCGTCTCCTTTCCTTTCAACCATGACTGCCTCGTCGTTATGGCGCCAAACTCTCCTCCGGTTGCCACCTCTCCGGCCGCCATGGTGGGCCTCGTGGGTGCAGTTGCAGTCGTGTGCATGCATGAGAAGAGGTCCATAATCCCTCTCCATAATCAGCTATGCATGGCGACAATAATCTCTGCGTGGCGCATGGTAGGAGCCAAAAAACAGCTCCAGGACAACCTCTGCATGGCCATCTCAGGCGGCGATGTGGTTGTGCCCCTGTTTGGAGCCCCATAAACGTGGATCCATGGTTTGTCATACGTGAGATTCATTTGTTTGTATTTGTGTTGTAGGTTGGATCTTCGCCGCGGCCATCAACTTCGGTGTGACCTTGTCCCACCAACAACTTGCTTGGTATCTTGTTGGAGGAACACCCAGTGTATGGTTCTGTGTCTTCTCGTCATGGTTGGAACCTCAAACTTGGTTGGTACGTTTGTTTTTGGAGTCTGTGTGCATGCATAAGAGTGTGTGTGACCATTCAGATTTGAGGTATAAAACATGGCCAAACCTCCTCCACTCCAACAAAAAATGGGCACCATACGACCATGGTTTCTGACTTGTGCATTGGTTATATTGTTGTTGCAGGTTGTATCTTAGGGGCACCGTCAAGTTCGCCGTCAGCTTGTCCTACAAAGAGCTTCGTTCATATCTTCTCCCACAGGTATGGTTCATATGTTGTTTTCCATGGTTGCAACCTGAAACCGGTTCTACTCGGTGTTGTACTCCATGCATAGTTGAGGTAAAAATTGGTAGCTACTGCATATGCATCTTAGAAGCAAAAACTGGGAATGATGGAAGCAAAAATTGGAACGAAAAACTGGAACCAAAATCCCTGTTTTTGCAATTATAATTATTATATGGAAATTTTGAATTTTTTTATATATACTGAAAAGAAAAAAATAATTGAGAGATACATGAAAAAAATTTAGTAAAAATTAGGACAGACACTATTAATGCATAATTAAATAAGGAAAAAAAGTTAAATATAGTTATATTTAAAAAATAAATTTATTATTTTTATAACAAATGGAGTATGTAAAATTGAGAAAAGTAAAAAATTTATAAAAATGAGAATTTGTTAAAAAAGAAGTAAAAATATTAGAGGAAAAAAATTATTAGTAGTTTTGTAAATAATTTTTGGTTTTGTGATACTTGGTTTGCAAATGGCAATTTTGAATTACTTCCATTAAACATTAATTATATATATATATATATATATATATATATATATATATATATATTTTGCATATGGCAAACAAAAACATCGAGGTCATTGGTTTAGACAATGACGATATAGATACTCGGTCTCGGATATAAACATAATTTCACATATACAAAGTGAGATAAAAAAGCGAAGCGAAGTAGGACCGATGACAATTCTTTGTTTGATAGCTTATGGATTAAATATGTTGTCTATGGTAACTTGTAGTAGCGGTAACATTAGGGACTTTATTTTTGAAAAAGAACATCGTCGACACGAGTTGATGTCATACCTTATTCATACTGAACAATCTCGTGACATTATTCGCATGGGACCGGAGGCGTTCATTAACTTGTGTCAATGAGTAAGGACAATTGGATTAGTAAACGATGGGTTACAATCAATAGTGGAAGAACAAGTGGCTAAATTTCTCCATATTATCTGGACATAACGTTAAAAATCAAACTGTTTCATTTTTTTCCATCGATCAGGTAAAACCGTTAGTCGACACTTTCATAACGTGTTGAATGCGATAATAATATTGGAGGAACAATTAATTGTTCAACCATCAAGAAGGGATGTGTGTCCGTATATATTAAACAACAACCGATTTTACCCATACTTTAAGGTAATCTACTTACCAACTTTGTGTCTATAGAACATACACATAGATTGTCTAAACTTTAATGACAATAAATTTTTTTACCAATTAGGATTGTTTAGGGGCAATAGATGGAACTCATGTTCGGAGTTAAAGTCGCAAGATCCGATGCCCCTCGTTTTCGTGGAAGAAAAGATTGGCCAACACAAAATGTATTTGCAGCTTGTGATTTCGACATGAAATTCACATATGTTCTAGCAGGGTGGGAAGGAACAACATCTCGATTCAAGAATATTAAAGGATGTTCTTACGAGAGAGGATCGCCTTATCATACCACAAGGTTTATTATTTATAACGTGGGGATTTTGTGTATAGTCAACTAGTTTAAATATTCTAATTAGTATAACTTCAATGATTTTAAATAGGTAAATACTACTTGGGAGATGCTGGATTTATGTTAAAAGCAAACATAATGACCCCTTATCGAGGCATTAGATACCACCTTAAAGAGTATTCTCGACGAGCTCCACAAAACCCCCGAGAATTGTTTAACCATCGACATTCGTCTCTTAGAAATGTAATTGAAAGAACATTTGGAGTTTTAAAGAAAATATTTCCTATAATAGCTAGTGGAACAGAGCCTCATTATTCATTTGATACAATGATGAATATAGTCCTAGCATGTTGCATTCTACACAATTTTCTTCGAGGGATAGACAACGATGAATCACTGTTAGCTGAAGTGGATCGAGAGTTGATGGAACAAGATGTGGATAATATGTCGACTCAAGTTCGGGAAGAGGATTATAGGGAAGGGTCAAACTTAAGAGATACTATAGCAAATCAAATGTGGATAGATTATCAAAGTCATTAGATTTTGTATGTAACAATATATTTAATTAGATGTACTATTGTTATTGTTGAAATACGATTACATTACGATTATCTATTTATAATAATTATATGTTGGTATCGTAATTACATATATTATCTTTCCAATAGGTTTAAAATGAACAGAGGAAAGGATATTGCACCGAATTCGTCAACTGTAGTGCGCAAGTTTACAAAATGGACTGATGACATGGACTTTCGGTTGTTGACTGCTATGCTTCATGAGGCAAGGTTGGGTAATCGGGTTGATGGTAGTTGGACAACCCAAGCATATAATAATATAGTTGAATCCCTAAGACAATCTGAATTAATTGGTATAACTAAAAATAATGTTAAAAATCGACAAAAAAGTCTTAAGGATAGATGGCAGGAGGTCCACGATTTGTTTCATGGACTTAGTGGATTCGCTTGGGATGATATCACAAAACGGTTTATGGTCGAGCAAGAAGTATGGGATGACCTAATCAATGTACTATTATATGAATTATCATTTGTTGATATAACAAAACATAACAATTACGAGTGTTAACCATTCTCATTAATTTGTAGGTGAAGCCTTCTGCAGCCTAAATGGAAACTATCAACTATAAGGTATTATGATTTGATGGAAGAATTGTGGGGTGCCGATCGAGCCACTCGGACATATGGCAAGAACTTCGCGTCGATCCCGAATGAATATCAGTTCTCGAAGGGCAACAGTCGACTTGAACGTTGATGTGGACCCCACACTAGAGGAGCAGCCATTTCACTTTGGCTTTGATGCAGGATTTGATACAACTTATCGATCACCTCCATGCATGGGTTCCGACAGATCCTGCTGAGGGTGCTCGACCAATGCCATCTCGTTGCGTCTATCGGTTCGGTGGAACCTCTTCATCTCGGGGCACAAAAAGAAAAGAGCATATGGTTGATGTGATGGAAGGTCAATTTAACAAACTAACAATGAGGTTGGACACATTTACAGATTACCTTGGGCAAGGTAATACATTGACCCAACGATTATCCGACATAGCCGAAAGACAGTGGTCGCCATTGAACGCATAAATGATTTAATTAATGAACAAGTTAATGTGATGAGACGATCATCAACATTTCAACATTCCGAGTCGATATATGGGACATGTTAGTCGACATGAACCTAAATGACGAGCAACTTATGCTTCAGATGTTATAATCATTTGTGTACTCACGAATCACATGTTAGACGACTTTTTGGCTTGCCCTCACATCTTCGTCTCTCCCAGCTTGTTCATGTTCTTGGGTGGAAGTGATTGAATGATCTCGCTATAAAGACCTCAAAATACTTTAAGATTCATTCAGGAGCTCTTCGATCACAATGAATTTGGCGGACCTACTCGGCAAACCTTTCGACAAGATACTCGCTATTGAAGTACATTCCGACGAGGGAACTTCGAACTCGAGAACTTGACTCGCAAATGATCGATAACATTATAATTATTTGTTTGAAGAGCATTAGTGTGCATAGGTTTATAATTTTAGTAATATTTGTCAAATATCTAATGTCCGTATTAATTAATATTATTTGATAATTAAAATTTATGACATGTAATTCTAATATATATATATATTATGTTGAAAATATAAAAATATGATAAAAATATATATTAATATAATTTTTAACTAAATAATAAAATATTTTTACTATTAAGTTTACATGAATTTTTCATTTAATTATTATTCTATTTTCACTATATTTTATATTTATTTAAAATAATAATTTACAATTATACTATTAGTTTTCATAATTATTTGTTATTATTAGTCAATATTAATTATTATTTTATATTTTATAATTATTTAATTATTAGTCAAATAATTTATTTAATATGTCAAAATTATTTTTTTATGGATATGCAATGTAAATAATTTTGTAATTGTTTATTTATATAATTTTTAATAACTATTTTAAAAAAATTAATTTTTTAAATTTGTTTCCACTTACAAACACTTTTAAATTTTTTTTCTTTCAAATATATAATCAATGTTAAAATATGGATAATTAATTAAAAAATTATATTTATAATAATTTTAACCTTATTTTATACACAAGGGTAAAATGGTAATTTTCTTAAATAATCAATTAAAATTATAATTTTTATATCTCATATCAATCAAATCACTCACAATTTTCCATAAACGTTTTTTCACTTCCCATTCATCCAAACAACTTTAATTTCACTTTTATTTTTCTTCAAATTTCTCCTTTTTCACACTCCCATTTCCACTCTCTCAACTCACTCCAACCAAACAAGCCATTAATGTCAACTTTGTAGCGAAAAGAATGGTAAAACAGTTATTGTTTAACTGATTGCTAGAATTTTGACATGAATGTTTATCATAAATCATCTAATGAAACAGCAGTTGTATAATCAGGTCATATCAAGGTGAAGTAAAAGCAATGTTTTGTTATTGGGCCGTCATAGGCTTTTTCTTGTCAAAAGTCCAGTAATAAATGTTAGGCTATTAAGTCAAATATTATAATTTATAAATTAATAATTTCATAATTGATATATATTAAAATAAGGATAAAAAATGTAAATATATGAATAGGTTTGTTAGAATATTTATATAAGTAATATATAAAAGATATGTAATCTTTATAAACTATCAAGATAACTAATTATTTATTTAAATACTAGTAATACATGAGGCTGAAATACAATTTTTTTTTAAATACACATCAAACTTATACTCGTATCCTTTGAGTTTCACGGTTGAATGCAAAAGATGAAAAGAAATGAAAGATGCAAATCCGAACTAAAGGAAAATTACATTGATTGCATCACATTGATTTTTTTTTTTTTTTTAAAGGGACGTGAGCCCTTTTCAAAACTCAGGTTTTAATAAAATGCTAATTATTAGATATGTTAAAATGGATGATTTTGTTTGATCTGATTTGATTATACGGTTTAAGTAAAAAAAAAAATATTATTGAACTTGACCTATATTTTAAAATGGGTTAAAATTTTTAGTTTAACCTAATTCTATATTAGGCCAACAGGGAAATCTTGGTTTGATTATTTTTTTTATAAAAATATTAATATATCTATACCAAATCAATTAATTAAAAAAATATTTATATAAAATTAAAAAATAAAAATATATTTTTAAATTTAATTTTTATTAATAAAATTAATTTTTATTTAAGATATAATAATTTAATATATAAATTATAAGAGAATGCATCCATTCAATCTCAAAATATAAATTTAAAACTTACTCTTCTTTATCATTACTTATTTTTTAGTAATTTATTAATTTAAAATAGTAATTAATCTTAATCATTAGATTTTTGAAATAAGTGGTTATTAAAGATATATTCTAATATTTATTCTTAGAATAAATAAATTCTTTGTCAAATTAATTTATAATACATATAAAATTTTTAATAAAATAATATTATTTTTATTTTTATTTAAAAATATAAGTATTATTTTATAAAAGATGTTAGTCCATAAGCTTAATGGGCTAGTCTGGTTTAAGCAATGTAGATCATGACTTAAATAGGTCGGATCAAAATAAGTCTAATTTAATTTAAATCACAAAAGTTTTGGCCTAGCTTGACCTATTCTTAGGTCTTTCGGGTCAACCTATTGGAATAAGTCTATTTTTACAACCCTATTATCATAAAAAAATATGTATTTTACTTATTGTTCTGTCTAAGAACGAGAGTGTTTGACCTTATGTTCGCTATGATAACATCGTTAGGATCAATTCCAATGTCTGAGGTATTGTTCACTTTGTAACTCTAATTCATCACAATTTTATCATTAAAAAATACCTTAATGGACTAATAGAGGAGGGTGTATATAATACCTTGGCCTCGACTCCAAAGTGATGTAAAACTCATGAGCATATTGGAACATAGTCTCCCAGTCAAGGACTAGGAGGTATGAGTGGAGCAAGACTATACTTTTAGCCCCACGATAGGCGCCAATGTTTCGTCTAGAAACGAGAGTGTCCTGGCATCATGTCCGTTATGATAACATCATTAGGATCAATTTTCATGTTTGAGTTATTATCCACTTTGAAGTTCTAGTCCGTCACAATTTTGTCCTTAAAAAACTTCTCAATACATAAGGAGGAGGGTGTATATAAATTTACCTTTGGCCTCGACTCCTATGCGATGTGGGACTTACCAATGTGCCTTTTTAAGGACAAAATCATGATGAAATAGAGTTCCAACACGGATAATACCTCAAACATCGAAATTGACCCTAACGATGTTATCATAGTGAACATGAGGTTGAGATGTTATAATTAATTAATTAAATTAATTATATTATGTGACTCATATGAAATATAATGATGAACCCAAATGTGATTTAATAAAATATAAAGACCTAATGGTTATTATGGGAAGTCAATAAAATAAAGATAAAATAAAATAAAAAACTTACGGTAACCAATTTGATGGACGTTGGTTAATAAAAGGGGATTAGGATTCTGTCTTTGGCCATAAGGTTCTTCTCACAATAAACCATCGGAAAAGAAAAGTGTGACAGGAGAAAGAAAGGCAAAGAAATAGATTGGAAAAAAGAGGTTGAAGAACAAAGACATTGAAGAATGCATTCTCATTGAATATCTCTCATGGATCAAGGTTAGTCTTCTTATTATGATTTATGTTATTGTGTGAGAATCATGAATCTAAAGATCTTGTAGTGGAATGAATTAGGAACATAAGAAAACTACAAAATAATTTACATGTGGTATCGGAGACATTGTCGTTAGATTTATGGTTTCTCTCTTATGATAGTTGTTCCCAAATTAAGATAAACCTTAATTATGAATTATGAGATTTCTCTATCAAATTAGTATGAACCCTAATTAATCCCCAAATTTGTTTACAAATCTTAATTATAATTTTTAGGGATTTTACATTTTCTATTGCGTATGATAAATTTATGAATTGGTTTTCTGCTGTGCATGGTCACTGCATTGGTTATGTCTTCAAATCCAATTTAATTGCCAAGAGGATGCGTGAATAGAATGCACAAAAATTTTTCCTTTTAACATGAATGAATTTGTGATTGAAATTAATGGAATGGTGTTATTCGATTCAATTGAGTGTTTTGATTGCAACACTCGCACATGTCAGGTTACGGGTATTGAAAATCGTAAGATGTAATTGCTTTTTGGATTATGTGAATTGGAAAACAAAGCATGTGACATGTAAGTTTGATATCCCAATGAATCATTATATTAATTGAATTAGGTTATTCTAAAGATTTTATGCATAATGGTATTTGTGGAAAGTGAATGGTGATGATGCTATTTTTTTTATTTGTTTAATTTTTATCCATTATATGCCATTATAGTTTTCTTCTCAAAGTGCATATGTTTAGAAAGTTAGATTCAAGTGCATTATTGGTTTACGTTACCAATAGAATTAATGTTGATATTTTGTTATATAAATAATGTATTTTTAATTTGCGATAATTTTCATGTTTTGGTATTTGGTATTGCTAAATTAAACATTAGTGAAAAATGCTATTAATGGTTAATAGTAATTAAAGATATTATTTATTTAAGATTAAGCATGATAAATTTTGTTTTTTTAGTCACCAAAGTGACCAAAATTTTAAAGTAATATGATTTCAAATTATTAATGTTTTTATTTCAATTATCCATAGTATGAATGCTGAATTATGAATAATTGATTTAAGGGTTAATTGAAGTTCATTATTATAAGGCATTTTAGGATCACCTAAATGTTGATTAGTTGTTATTATAATTAATGAGCATGAAGGTAGATAATTTTGTATGTGTCACTAGTTTTATTTATATACCCAAAGTTGTTAGGTAATTCTAGTGGATGCATATTTAAATTATCAATAATGTTATAAAATGGTTAACATCATTATGTTTGTGTATTAGTGGATCTCCCAAAGACGAACATTAGTATGCATATAATGGTTATATATGTTTGAATTTGTATTTATGTTTAATTTTTATGACTCAAAGTGTTAATGTTTGTCATGTGTTAATTGTAGTATATGTTTATGTATCTCTACATTCGCTCTCTTCGTCTATTCCAGTCTTTAATGGGTCAAATTTCCCTAACTGGAGTGAACAAGTCCAATTTTTCTTAGGTGTGTTGAATCTTGATTTCGCTTTCCAAGTTGAGAACATGGTTGTTATCACTAATGCTAGTAACAATGAAGAGAAAACTCATTATAGAGCTTGGGAAAGGTCAAATAGACTTGGCCTTATGTTTATACGAATGAATATAGTAAGCAATATTAAGTCTGTTGTTCCTAAAACTAAGGACGCGAAAGAGTTTATGAAATTTATGGAAAAGCGTTCTCAAACTGCTCACAAATCCCTCGTTGGGACATTGATGAGTATGTTGACCACCATCAAGTTTGATGGTTCTCGTAATATGCATGAACACGTAATTGAAATGACAAATATTGCAATAAGACTCAAGTCTCTTGGAATGGCAGTGGAAGAAAATTTTATTATGCAGTTCATTTTAAACTCACTACCGTTTGAGTATGGTCTCGTTCCGAGATGAACTATAATACCATGAAAGACAAATGTAATGTGCATGAATTGCACAAGTATGTTAGTCCAAGAGGACACTAGACTCAAAAACCTAGGAAGTCACTCTATTCATTAGGTGAAAAATTAGGGAGCTGAAAAGAAAGTTGTTAAGAAACATGGAAAGGGTAAAGAACCATTAAAAATTAACAAGTCCTTTACTAAAATTTAGAAGAAAAATGACAAATGTCATTTCTGCAGGAAGTCTGAACATTTTCAGAAGGACAGCTTAAAGCGTAAAGCTTGGTTCGAAAAGAAAGGTAAGCATAGTTTTGAATCGAACTTAACTGAAGTTTCTCATAATACTTGGTGGATTGATTCTGGATGTATGACTCATGTTTCTAATGTGATGTAGAGATTCCTTTCAACTTGAACCATAAACCCAAAAGTTCGTATTTATGGGGAATAAAGTGAAGGTTTTAGTGGAAGCTGTCGGGACTTATCGTTTAATCTTTGACACTGGATATCACTTAGACCATATGGATACTTTTTATTTACCTAGTATCACTAGGAATTTAGTTTCTTCGTCTAAGCTTGATGTTGTTGGATACTCTTTTAAGTTTGGGAATGGTTGTTTCAGTTTGTTTAAGCGTACTTGTATTATTGGATTTGGTACACTTTATGATGATTTATATAAATTGAATTTGGATAATTTATATGTTGAAACTCTCATGACCTTGCATCACAATGTTGGCACTAAGTGTAGTTTGGTGGATGAACGATTTGCTTACTTGTGGCATAAGCATTTGGGACATATTTCCAAAGAAAGAATGCAAAGATTAGTAAAGAATGAAATTATTTCGGATTTAGATTTTATTGATCTGAATATATGTGTGGATTGTATTAAACAAAAACAAACAAAACACACAGAGAAAGGAGCCACAAGACACACTCAGCTTCTAGAAATTATACACACTGATATATGTAGTCCATTTAATGTAAATTCTTTCAATAAAAAGAATTATTCCATCACCTTCATTGACGATTTCTCGCATTATGGATATGTCTATTTACTATATGAGAAATCTCAAACAGTGAATGCCTTGGAAGTTTATATAAATGAAGTGGAGAGATAATCAGACAGAAAGGTGAAAATTGTCAGGTCAAATAGAGGTAGTGAGTATTTATGGAAGATATGATGAAAGTGAACAACATCTTGGTCTATTTGTTAAGTTCCTTGAGAAACGTGGTATTTGTGCTCAATACACAATGTCAGGCATACCGCATCAAAATGGTGTGTTAGAAAGACGCAATCGAACCTTAATGGATATGGTTAGTAGCATGTTAAGTAATTCATGTTTACTTGTATCGTCGTGGATGTATGTTTGAAGACTGTCCTATACTTGTTGAACAGAGTTTTTAGAAAAGTTGTTCAAAAGACTCCTTTTGAGTAATGGACAAGTAGGAAACCTAGTTTGAGACACCTGCATGTTTGGGGTTGTCAAACAGAAGTAAAAATTTACAATCTGCAAGAAAAAAAACTGGATGCAAGAACAATCAGTGGATATTTTATTGGTTATTTAAAAAAATTAAAAGGGTATATGTTTTACTATGAAGATTAAGGAAGTTAAAGGACAAGTCCTATAACTAGTATATCTTCTTCAAGAGTTATTGTTCAATATGTTGTAGAACCACACAATAATCAAGAATAACAAATTAATGATCCTGAGATTAACAATGAACCGATAGTAGAACAACCACAAGAAATAATATTAAGAAGATCTCACAAAGAAATAAAGTCTGCTATTTCGAATGATTATGTGGTTTATCTACAAGAGTAAAAAAATGACTGAAGTATTAATAATGACCCAATTTCATTTTTAGAAGCCATTAATGGTGATAATTCTAAAAAATGGTTATATGCTAGGAAAATTGAGCTTAAATCAATGACACATAATGGTGTATGAGATCTTGTGGAATTTCCAGAAGGATACAAGAGTGTTAGGTGTAAATGGACCTTTAAGACTAAGCGTGACTCTCACGGTAATATCGAATGTTACAAGGCCCGACTTGTTGTCGAATGTTTTACTTAGAAAGATGACATTGACTATAAGGAAACATTTTTGCTTGCTTCTAAGAAATATTCTTTTAGAATTATCATGGCATTAGTAGCTCATTATGATCTTGAGTTGCATCAAATGGATGTTAAAATCGCCTCTCTAAATGGAGATTTAGAGGAGGATGTTTATATGGACCAATAGGTGGGATTTATTGAAGAAGGAAGGGAACACATGGTATGTAAACTTAAGAAATCAATATATGAACTTGAACAAGTTTCTCGACAATGGTATCTTAAGTTTAATGATATTATTCTGTCCTTTGGATTTAAGGAAAATACTATTGATTGGTGTATATATCTGAAGGTCAGTGGAAGCAAGTTTATATTTGTGATTCTGTATGTTGATGATATCTTGCTTGCGACTAATGATCTTGATCTATTAAGTGACACTAAGAAGTTTCGTTAGAAATGTAGGTCGAGATTAAGAGGGGGGTGAATTGATCTTTGAAAGATTTTCGCAAATTACAGATTATCTATTTCAAAGATTAAGATTTCAGACCAGTTCTTGAATCATACACAACAAGCAATAAAAAATAAATGCATTGACAGAATTAAAGAAGAGAAAGGTTTAGAAAGATACAACCAAGGTTTATACTGGTTCACCCAATCTCAGGGCTACGTCCAGTCTCCAACCAAATTCCAGTTGGGTTCCACTAGATTGAACGTTTTACAGATTACAACTTTAATCTCACACTCAATCTACCACAAGAACCACAATTCCAGTTCCTGCACCTAAACCTTCACCAAGAACCAAATTCCAGTTCTTGACCAACCCTGCAGCCAAATTCCAGCTACAGAAACCAGTGCCCACAATTCCAGGTACCCACAATATAGTAAAGAAAGTAAAGAAACAAATAGAAGAAACTTAGAACGCTCAAACCAGATTTATGCAGCTTCGCAGTATGTGTTTCTTCTCAAAAGAATGCAATTTTGCCTCAAGAAAGAACTCTTATGAACTTCACAAAAACTAGCACGATTCTCTCTTGAAAGTAGCACTTATGCTTGCTTGATTGATTGCTAAAAGATGTATTTTAAAAGATTCAAGCAATTCTGTTTTTATAGAAGATTTTCAAAACTCGCTCGTTTAATTAATCTTTTAATCTATTAAAAGTCTTGTTTTAATCTGTTAAAACTTCTTTCAATCTATTAAAACGTTCTTGATTATTTTCCAGATTTGTTTTAAGCTGATACTGACAACGCTTATATTAATTAAAACTCTTTGTAAAAAATCTTCCAAACTGTTTTAATCGATTGTTTCGTCTTTCAATCGATTAAAATACTCGCAAAACATTCTTATAAACTTTTCTAAGTGATTTTAACTGATAATAACATGTTTTAATCGATTAAAACGCTTAGCAGAAATTCTCTTAAGTTGTTTTAATCGATTAAGTCGCGAGTTTAATCGATTAAAATTATTCCGATTGATCAAAAACTCATTCGATCGATCATATGCTCATTCTGATCGGTCATATGCTTATTCTGATCGATCAACAAATACTCCAAGTGGTTTTAATCGATTATTTCGAAGTTATATCGATTAAAATACTTCCGAACACTTCCCTGAACATTTTAAGTGATTTTAATCGGTTATTTCGAAACTATATCGGTTAAAATATCGACGGAAGGTTTTCAAAACTTCCTTTAATGAAAACAATCGATTATTTCGAAAACATATCAGTTAAAAACTTGTTGCAAAAAGTGTTAAGAACACTTTAGTTGATAAAGCTTGTAAACTATTAGTTAAAATAGTTAATTAAAAACCTTTTAACAAAATACTTTGTTTTTAACCGTTTAATCGCTTTTTAGAGGCATTTTGCAAAATCTTTTAAATGAAGAAACTTCATGCAGCGAGAGAGATAAAAATGATTATACCTAAGCGGAGATGCGAGACTCACTAATCCTACTACCCTTTTATCTAAGTGACCTTTGACTGTAGCAAAGTAGCCTTGACTTCATTTTTGACTTCATCAAATCAACAAGATCTTTGCCAAAGTAAATCAATAAGATCTTCATCTCTTTCAGTTTCTCTCTAACAACTTTGAAATGAAAGATATGAGTGAGGCATACTATGTAATATGTGATAGGAATAAAAATGTTCCATGATAGATCACAAAGACTCGTTAGGTTTATCTTAGAAAGTATATATTAATAGAGTTTTAGAGAGATTAAGAATGGATAAATGTTCAACCCCGTTCCAATACGAAAGAAGAAAAATTTAGTCTCATGCAATGTCCAAAAAAATGACTTGGAACGTAAATAGATGAAAAATATCCCTTATGCATATGTTGTTGGGAGTTTAATGTATACTCAAATATGTACGAGGCTAAATATTAGCTTTACAATTGGTATGTTGGGTAGATACCCAAGTAATCCTAGACTCGGGTCATTGGAAAGTTGCAAAGAAAGTCTTAAGATACTTACAAGGAATAAAGAATCACATGCTTACTTATAGGAAATATGATCGCCTTGAGGTGATTGGATATACGAGATCCGAGTTTATCGGTTGTATGGATACACAAAAGTTTATATTTGGTTATACGTATCTTTTAGCCGAAGGAGTGATTTAATAGAAAAGTGTGAAGCAGTTGATCATTGTTGCATCCACCATGGAAGCTAAATTTGTGGCATGCTTTGAGGTCACAGTTCAAGCTAATTGGTTGCAAAAAAAATTTTAGGACTTGGAGTAGTTGACAGCATTGCCAAGTTGCTAAAAACTTATTGTGATAATTATGCAATAATCTTCTTTTCTAAGAACGATAAGTATTCCAAAGGTGTTAAACATATGGAATTGAAATACTTTGCGTTAAAAAAAGAAGTTCAGAAACGAAAAGTGTCAATAAAACATATTAGCACTGATTTTATGACTGTTGATTCTTTAACAAAAGGGTTACCGCCGAAGTTGTCTGCTGGCCATCTAGTGAATATAGACATTATGTTTACTAGTAAATGTTGAATGTTGAATGTTAATGTTATTATTAATGTTAATGTGACACTCTAAGATCTTTAATGTATAAGTTTCTGAAATTTGTGTTTTATTCTTTATTTATATGCATGCAAATTATGATGAAAAAAATAAATTATGTTATTATTATTGAAAATGACACTATGTTTGAACCCGTTATGAACTTCTCATTATAAAGTCATATTAAAGAGAAATAGATAATATAGTAGTACATGGAAGGGAACATGTCAATTGAATGACATGTAACCAGACATTACTCTTGTTATAGTTGTATCTTTAATTATTAATAATGATAGAACCAATTTATGTAAGATCATTTAATGCGCATTATGACTTAAGTATTAAATCACGGAATGGTATGACATCACATGAATCAAGTGTGAGAATGTTAGAATTAATTAATTATATTATGTGACTCATTTGAAATATAATGATGGGCCCAAATGTGATTTAATAAAATTAGGGATGGCAAAACGGGTCGGCCGCTCGTTTTGGTCCGCTCGCCTTTGGCCGCCAAAGCGGGCGGGCGTGCAGACCCGATATAGTCATGACGGATCTGTAGACCTTGGCCCGCCCCACCAAGGGCGGGTTCGTGGCTGGCCCGCCATAATTTAGAAAAAATAATTTTTTTTAAATAATTTTTTTAATAAATTTAATAATAAAATTATTATTTGTTTGTCAATAATTCAATATATATATATATATATATATATATATATATTATTTCAATTTAATAATATAAATCAATACATTATTTTAAGAAATTATAATTTAGAACAATAATAAAATTTACATAATAATAAATAATAACATATATATATATATATATATATATATATATATAACGTTAAACTTATAAAATTTATATTTTTTATATTGAAAAATTCAAATACCTATATCTTTTTTATTTGATAAAACTTCATATTATTCTTGGTTGAGTAATTCTTACACCATTAATTCAAGTAATAAGGATAAAAATAATCGGTGCTTAGGATAAACAAGGAGAACAAGAGAGAAGGTTATGTTTCGGGAAGGAGAATATTTTACGTGAGAATAAAACTTTTTTAATTCTCTTTTTAAAATTTTTAACTTTATATATTATCTTTATAATTAATTTTATTACAATAAAAACTTATTTTTTATTAATTAGGCAGGCCGCGGCTGGCTCTGCCCGTCCGCGGGTTGGCGGGCTGGTGGATCGAAAACACCAACCATGCATCCGTGTAATGATTAGTTATTGCACAAATACCACAGTTTAAGAGATTTCGAACCACAATCCGCTCAGCGCATTTCTGATGCGCCCAGTGGATTACAGGCCGCATGTAATAGAGATTTCAAACACAATCCGCTCAGCGCCCAGTGGATTACATTACAAAAAAATTTACCTTCATTTTCTCCAGCAAGGATTTGAACCCACAACCCCTATGACTCAAACATCACTCCAAACCATATCAACCATCATATATTTCTTGACAACTTACACACATAATAAACTTTTAATGTACCCACACTCAATGCATACAAGAAAACAATAATTTCTAAATGTGATAATTAAAATTTTTAAGTCCATACTCTTTCAATTTCAACCCTAAATCATATAATTACTATCAGGCGTCCAGTTGCCGGCGAAACGGATCAATTTTAAGTATTTTCTAAAAATTCCAGAAAAATTCTAGAAAAACACAAGTAATCTAACAAACATAAAACTCTACAGTTTCTTTACCCAAATCCTAATAATTTAATTATTAAAATTTTGACAAAGATTTTGTCAAAATTTAACAAACCAGGGGTATTAAGAATCAGGATGTTACAACTCTCCCCCCCTTAAATAAATTTCGTCCTCAAAATTTGCGTACCTGAAAGGAACAATTGAGGATAAGATTCCCTCATCTTTTCCTCTAACTCCCAAGTAGCATCTCCATCTCCTGCTCCACTCCAAATAACTTTAACCAAAGCTATTTCTTTTCCACGGAGTTGCTTAATCCTTCGATCAGCAATTTGGATAGGCGGTGTTTCATAAGTAAGATTGTCTCTAATTTGGATAATGTCTGGTTCAAGTATATGAGAAGGGTCTGAAATATATTTTTGTAATTGTGATACATGAAAAACATTGTGGATGTTAGAAAGAAAAGGAGGTAGAGCTACTTGATAAGCTATTAGACCAATCCTCTTCATTATTTGGTACGGGCCAATAAACTTAGGCGTGAGTTTCCTTGACTTCATTGCTCGTCCAACCCCAGTTGTAGGCGTGACTCGCAAGAACACATGATCTCCTTCTTGAAACTCTAGAGGCTTTCTCCTTTTGTCATAGTAACTTTTTTGTCGACTTTGAGTTGCTCTCATCTTCTCTTGAACTAATTTAATCTTCTCCGTGAGTGCATGTTGCACTAATTCTGGACCTAGAAGTAAGTTTTCACTGTCTCGAACCAACATAATGGTGTTATGCATTTCCTTCCATAAAGAGCTTCAAACGGGGCCATCCCAATGCTAGCGTGAAAACTATTGTTGTATGTAAATTCAATCAATGACAAGAACTTATCCCAACTTCCTTTGTGATCTAACACACAAGCTCGTAGTAGGTCGTCCAAAGATTGAATGGTTCGTTCTGATTATCCATCAATCTGAGGATGATAAGCAGAACTTAGTCGAAGCTTTGTCCCAAGAGCTTGATGTAAACTTGTCTAGAACCTTGAGGTGAAACGAGGTCTCTATCGACACAATACTAGCGGGTATGCCATGCAATCTTACCACTTCCTTAATGTACAATTGAGTAAGCTTCTCTAAGGAATAATGAATGTTGATGGGAATAAAATGAGCAGATTTTGTCAACTTGTCAATTATTACCCACACGGAATCATGACCGAGTTGGTGTTCGAGGTAATGAAGTTACAAAATCCATAGCTATGCTATCCCATTTCCATTCGGCACATCTAATGATTGTAACATCCACGATGGTCTTTGATGTTCTACTTTGGCTTTTTGACACACCAAGCAAGCTGCAACATACTCTGCCACTTCCTTTTTCATCCCAGGACACCAAAATATTTTCTTCAAATCTTGATACATCTTTGTTGTTCCAGGATGAATACTCATGTTACTCTTATGTGATTCCTCCAAAACGGTCTTTCGCAATTCCTGACAAAAAGGAATACAAATTCGTCCTTTGAAACGTAAGATTCCATCTGTCCCTTCCACAAATTATATTTCTTTCCCTTGTTTAACTAATTCCTTCTTCTCACAGAGAAAAATATCCTCTAATTGAGCTTCTTGTACTTGTTGTAGAAAATCACTAGTGATAGTGAGAGTACCACACGTAACACTTTTGGAATTAAACTCAATTGCTAAATTCAGACTCTGGAATTATTCGATCAATTTCATTTCTCTTATCATCATAAATGCTACATGTAAAGATTTTCTACTAAGTGCATCTGCAACTACATTCCCTTTTCCAGGATGATACTGTAATTCAAACTCATAGTCTTTCAAAAATTCCATCCACCGTCTTTGACGCATATTCAATTCCTTTTGATCAAAGAGATATCTCAGGCTCTTATGATCACTATACACTATGAATTTTGCTCCATACAAATAGTGTCCCCAAATCTTCAGAGAAAACACTACTGCAACTACTTTTAAATCATGGGTGGGATAATTTATCTCATGTGGTCGCAGTTGTCGAGAAGCATACGCCACTGCCTTTCCATCTTGCATCAACACACAACCCAATCCCAATTTAGATGCATCACAATACACTTCAAAATTCTTGTTAGGTTATGGTAAAATTAACACCGGTGAGGAAGTAAGACGATTTTTCAATTCTTGAAAGCTAGTCTCACATTGTGGGGTCCACACAAAAGATTGTCCCTTTCGTGTCAACTTGGTTAATGGGTAAGCTAATCGAGAAAAACCTTCAATAAATCGTCGATAGTATCCTGCTAATCCTAGAAAACTCCTCATTTCAGTGATCATTCTTGGTTGTTCCCACTTCAAGACCGCCTCAACCTTAGCTGGATCAACAACTATTCATTCTTCATTAATGACATGTCCAAGAAAATTCACTTCATTTAGCCAGAACTCACACTTGGATAATTTTGCATACAATTGTTTTTGCCTCAAGATTTGCAGCACAGTTCTTAAGTGTTCAACATGCTCTTCCTTGCTCTTTGAGTATATAAGGATGTCATCAATGAATACAATTACAAACTTATCTAGAAAAGGGTGAAAAATCTGATTCATATAGTCCATGAATACAACTGGAGCATTTGTCACTCCAAAAGGCATAACCAAATACTCGTAGTGTCCGTAGCGTGTTCTAAAAGCAGTCCTTGATATATCCTCAGATTGTACTCTAATATGATGATACCCCAATCTTAAATCAATCTTTGAAAATATTTTTGCCCCGCGTAGTTGATCCATCAAATCATCTATTCTTGGTAATGGGTATTTATTCTTTATCGTCACCTTATTTAGTTGTCTATAGTCAACACATAGCCGCATACTCCCATCCTTCTTCTTCACCAAAAGTACTGGTGCTCCCCACAGTGACACACTCGGCCTAACAAATTGTTTCTCCAAGAGTTCTTCTAATTGCTTTTTAAGTTCAGATAGTTCCAATGGAGACATTCTATATGGGGCTATGGAAATAGGTCCCGCTTACAGTACCAAATCAATACTGAATTCTAATTCTCGTTACGGGGTAATCCTGGAATATCATCGGGAAAAACTTCAGGATATTCTCTCACTATTGGCACATCAACCAACTTTTCTTCCTTTCCTTCTACCAATAAAGACATTACAAATCCACTGAACTTCCTTCAAGGAAACATCTTCATAATTGGCACTTTGAATCCTTGACTTCTCGAATTATTTTGCTCAAAATCTCTAAACACAATAACATTTTTACAACGAGTTTATAATGACATGGTTGTCAGATAACCAGTCCAATCCCAAAATAACCTTCAGTCCTTTTAAAGGAAGGCAGAAAAGATTCACTACAAAGTTTCTACCATCTATACTAATGGGACACTCCCAACATGCTTTTGTAGTGATAATAGGATCATTACTCGGGGTATGCACTGACAAATCAAATGGCAATGCTATAGTAGGCAAATATAAACGTTCCACACAACTATAAGAAATAAATGAATGTGATGCGCCTGAATCAAACATCACAGATAAAGGAGTATCTCGGATAATACATGTACCTCCAATCATCATGTCAGAGTTAGATACTTTTTCTCCGCTCATTGCAAAAAATTTACCATGAGCTTTTGGCTTGCTAGCTACCCCTCCACCAGGATTTCGGTTGTGATAGTTTCCATTGCCTCCATCTCCTTCCTTCTTAATCATCGGACAGTCACGAGACATATGCCCAGGCTTGTTACAACTTAAGCATATTAATGGTTTTACTGGGAAATCTTTTCTGTAGTGTTCTCCTCCACAAGCAAAGCATTTTCCTCTTGGTGAGGCTGACATATAGTTTTCACTATTACCGCGGTTCTGAGAAAACTCAATTGTGGGTCCCCTTTGATGTTGTTGTCTCTGATAGGATTGTCCTCTTCCAAATCCTCTCCTTTGATTGCGTTGAGGCCCATAGTTCTTCGTTCCTGAAGACTCAGAACGGTGTTCTCAAAACTTAACAATCCTTGTTTTATGATCTTCTTCAAAAATCCTGCATCTGTTCACCAATGTAGGAAACTCTTGAATTTCCTGCATTCTTATGGCTTCCTTAATCTCAGGGCGAAGTCCATTAACAAACTTCACACACCTTGACCTCTCATTGATGGCATTGTGGTAGTGGGGATGATATCGTGAAAGTTCTTCAAACTTTGTCGCGTACTCTCCTACATTCATGGATCCTTGTGTCAGTGCCAAGAACTCCATCTCTTTCTTCTCTCGAACATCTTGTGGAAAGTACTTCTCCAAAAATCTCGCTTGAAACAAAGGCCATGTAATCATTATACCTTCCCCCTCCAATCTTTGTCTCACTCCGTCCCACCAATATTCAACATCTTCTATTAATGCATAAGCAACAAACACCACCTTATCATTCTCTGTGCATCGTAGAGCACAAAAAATCTTCTCCATTTCTCTGAGCCAAACTTGTGCACTTTCAAGATCATATCCTCCCTTGAATCGAGGAGGGTTCCTCTTCTCAAATAAGTCCAATCTCGTCAAAGCATCATCACCTCGAGGAACACGATCCTGTTGCACTCGAGCTTGTCGATCCTGCTCCATTGCAACAATTAGTCTCTCCACTGAATCAGCTAATCCAGCACCTCGTCTAGCCATTGATTCCTGATAATCGAATCAAATTCAACTAAGTTATCAGGAAATCACAATTGATATTAAATCATGGTAATTTCCTACATATAATTGCCCACAAAGAGTGCACAAAAGCCTAAGTAGACCTTTCCCCAGGCCTAAAGGGTCAAACTGCTCTGATACCACTAATATAACACCCTACCTTATAAACCCTCAATCAGAAGAATTAATAATTTTTTAGCATAATTTTTTTTTAACCGATAATAATCATTCCCTTGTACATAAAATTAATATACATAAATTTTAAATAATACATTCCTGCATTTCATCATTTTAAAAAGTACTAAAAGTAAACATTCATAATTACATATAGATAAAATATTAGTAAAGTCCTCCAAAATATTAAGGCAACATTGGGGATACTTCCTATAGAGCGATTAACTACACAAAACAGTGAATACTACTCAGTACCATGTAGGTCTATATACTACAAAAGACTATCTATAAAAGTTTGGATATGTTTATCCCAATACATGTTGCCATCATTGTGGTTTCCAGCTAATGAGTATGAGTATCATACTCATCGGGTGTGGAATCTGTGCCATCTCCCCTCTCTTCAAACAATGACCGATCGGAGTCCAACGAGTATCGCAAGTACAAAGGAAATAAAGAAAACGAGAAAGACAAGAGGGTGAGCAACAGTTCATACATCATTTTAAAATCAACATCATAAACATTCACAAGTCAATCAAATTCCAAATGATTGATGTTAATGATGCATGATCCTAATATGTTTTCTAAAATGTTTATGCATGCGGGCCGAATCATTTCTCAAATCGATCTTGGGGTAGCCGGGAGTTGACACTACTAGGCATGGAAAATCCACCCACGGGATTGTTGAGACCCATGCTCAAATATAAACCCAGTAGCTCACCGACCATTGATATACGGTAAGAGCACGATCGGGTATAAGAGAGTTTGTATAGTGGGATCCCAGACAACGGGTAGCGAGCCCGGGTCTTTTGGGGCCTCCAACCACTACCCTTCCTATCCTCAAGTCCTCCCTCGGGGCCTCCCTATCGTATTCTCGAGTCCATAATCTCCGATTCCCAGATTTCACAAATCACCATTTTCAAATGAGTAATGTATGAGTCCCTAAGTAGTTTTTCTTAGAAATTCACATTTTTCCAAAAATTTTGACGAGTTTCCCCGTAATACTGGACTTCCCAAAAATTTCCAATCACCTGTTACAAGCAGAAAACTTCCAATACAGTTCAAAAAGGGTTCACAACCCATCATCCAATTCTTTCAATTTAATTTTCAATGAATTTTCTCATGAAAAACCACCATGCATATAAATGCTCACTCAAAGACAATACATATCATAATAGAGTACCAAGCATGTATTTTACACCATCATACACGTAAACAATTCATGATCACTTTCACAACCAAGCATATAATGAAATCAAAATTTGCAATCATAAATTTAGACAAATTCAACAAATAAGGTCAAACAAATTTATGATGTAATCCTTACTATATAGCTCACCCCTTACCTGATATGTTCACACTTATTCCTTTCAAAGCTTGATGTTGTGTTTCAAGCAAAATCTATATACGTAATAAAATGCTAGTTAGAATCTTATATTTCTATGATTCTATCTCATGAGAATTAAAATTCACTTTGTATTGTTAATCCATTTTTAATAATATTTTAAGCTCATATTCAGCTTGACAATTAACTTAGAAAATTATCCTATTTTGTATACACTTAGAGTAGGAAAATCCTAATAGCAAACATGAACAAGGTTTAGTATTTCTAAATTTTCTAGAGTTATATAAGCTGTTTTGGCATGAGATTTGAGCCAAAATTTCAATAACTTAATTACCTACAATATTGGTGAAGGAAATAAATTCAAATACCCTATAGAATAGATGCAGTTTTCAGTTTTCAGTGGTTATTTCCAACTAGGCTCAATTACAATAACACTCTGAACATGCCTTGGTAATTTGACTATAACTCATGCTAAACATAAGCTATTGACATGAAACAGATTTCTAAATTTCGGGGATATAATTTCCTACAACTTTTATGAAGGAATCAAGTCCTAATTTCACACGTATCAACATCAGTAATTTAAAAACCTAGGCTGTTGAAACAGGGCTACCTCTTAACATCACAACTATAATACTTGACAGTAAAATAAACATAACTTGAGCTACAAATATCGTTTAATGTGAAACACGTTTCTAAATTTCGACAACTTAAAGAGCTACAACTTTCATGAAGATACAAATTCCTAATTCTGTTCATACAAGTCCCAAAAATTCAATGAATAGTACCTACGAATTAGGACTCTTAAAGTTTTTAGCTTAACCACTTCTAATCCTCAATTTTAAACATTATTCTAGTATACTAGGTGTAAAACCTACAATAACACTCTTCCTACTCCTATTCAAGCTCATTCAAGTGAGGATAAAAATAGAAAATGCACCGTTTTGAAAAATAAAACAGGTAGAAATGTAGAGGAGATTGAGATAAACCAACTTACCTCTTGGAGCTTCTCAAGAAAATCAAGATTTTTTCCTCAAAATCAAGTTTGAAGGTAAGGAAAAATTTTGAGAGAAAGAGAGAAACGATGAACCTACGGTTGGAGAATAACACTCTTTCTTTATAAAGTCAAACATTTCACCTAATAATCCGTTCAGCGCATTTCTGTTGCGCCCAGCGGATTATAGGCCGCAAGTAATAGAGAGATTTCGAACCACAATCCGCTCAGCGCATCACCCCAGCGGATTATAGGTAATAGAGATTTCAAACACAATCCGCTCAACGCATTTCTGATGCGCCCAGCGGATTACATTACAAAAAAATTTACCTTCATTTTCTCCTTTTTACTCCAACCAAGATTTGAACCCACAACCCCTAAGACTCAAACATCACTCCAAACCATATCAACCATCATATATTTCTTGGCAGCTTATACACATAATAAACTTTTAATGTACCCACACTCAATGCATACAAGAAAACAATAATTTCTAAATGTGACAATTAAAATTATTATGTCCATACTCTTTCAATTTCAACCGTAAATCATATAATTACTATCAAGCGTCCAGTTGTCCGCGAAACGGATCAATTTTAAGTATTTTCTAAAAATTCCAAAAAAATTCTAGAAAAACACAAATAATCTAACAAACATAAAACTCTACAGTTTCTTTACCCAATTCCTAATAATTTAATTATTAAAATTTTGACAAAGATTTTGTCAAAATTTAATAAACCAGGGGTATTGAGAATC